>OY813001.1:6512500-6870000 GCA_963681545.1 Germaria angustata | reverse complement strand
AATGTACTTGTACATACATATGTACATATGTACGTTTATAGTATATTTAAGATTACAAGATGTCAACAACTTCGGCATCAAAACAAATCTGCAGAAAAAGTAATACAATTTTTAACACTATATAGTATATACAACAGCAAATGGTGCGGTTTATGTAGTTATATTGAGATTATTTTTTTTTTTTTTTTTTTTTTTCACGCTAATATATGTTTATTGTATCTTCAAATAATTGAACTAACAATAAGTGTTCAAATCTTAAATATATGAATAATTATTAGGCCCAACCAGTGTCGGACATAAACTTAGTGATAAACTTAGTGATAATAATTAATAATACATAAAATTCATGTTACGCACAAAAAATATTTTCAAAGAATTTCATCTGGAGAGTTGCGTATTAATGCCGTAGTGTCCCTCTTTTTTAAGCGGATGTGTCCAGGAAAGTTCAAGATGTTACGAGCAAGGGGATTAGGATGGAACTCGAGTTTTGTTTATATTGAGATTATAAAAGCAATTTTCTTGGTGATAAGGGAGGACCATTGATTTTTGTTATTATGTACTTATGTACATATGTAGGTCTTGGGTGATAATTCATTTTGAGAACCGACATTTAATGATTCTAACAGGTGTTAAGATTAACCTCAGTATTAGGTTGCTGTTAACAGCTGCCGGGAATGCACAGTGTATTAGATTAATAAAAGCACATCTTATAGTTGAACTATTATTTACATAGTTCCATTATTTCATCAATAACAAATTAGCGAAGAATTCAATTTATTTATTTAATTATATATTTTATGTTTTAGATGTTTCTTTCAATTTAATCTCACAATTCATGGTTTTTTTAATTTACTAATAATAATAAATTTAAATTTTATTTGACACTTAAGATTAATTTAAAAAATTTTTGTCTATAAATTTTCCTTTAAGGAAAGTACAAACGGATCGTAAAACAATTTGTAAACGTAAAAACAAAGACAAAAAGGCTCCTATTGCCATTATAGAGGGAAATCCTGATCTACGCGTTGTTAATCCGTTGGATCCTCCTTTAATAAAAGAACAATTACTAATATGCCCAGCATTCCCTTTGGCTCATATAGAACTGCAATCGAATGCCTCACAGTTCGCAGTTTTTTCTGCCATACGCTCCACAGTATTAGAAGCAGAAACCAGGCGCTTATTATTCTATGAATTTGGTGGCAATGTAAGAACTTTTCCTCATATCAATTCAGTATGTTGTTTACTGTGTGTGGGCACTTGCTTGACGGGCCATCAAATGGAATGTTCTTGCCACACCCTGAATGGTCTTCAACAGGCTAATGCTGCAGGTGGAGTTGCACAACAAGGTGCCGCTGGCGAAAAGAGACCCCGGCAAGATTCGGCCAATAGTGATGTGGAATCTGACACAGAAGACTTTAGTGAAAAAGAAAGCAAAGTAATTCCGGTGCCCTTAATTGTTGGTGCTGGATTGCGTAGTTTATTTGAACTGATTTCAGAGGCTAGGCACATACAGCCTATGCTATGTTCGAAAGCCTTAAAGGCTTTGCTGGATGTAATACAAGGGCAACAGCCTGAATCTTTTAAAGATGAGCCGGAGGAATTGATAAATCCATTGTATGACTTGTTGCTGGACTTGGCTACTACATCCGCAGCTGAAGGTGTGGTTACTACACCAGAAGGGGACTGGTCATCTATAGCTTGTTCGGCCTTAGTGGGTCTTTGTATTGCTAGAGGAGATACAGGAAAAATGCTTAAAGCAATAGCGGCCTTGATAATGTCGCCCCGACATTTGTCCTCACAACGTATACAAATGCCAGCTGTTTTGTGCATGTTGCAGCGTACAGTGATAAGTGCCGCTTTAGGTAAACCTACGTGCCCAGATTTCTATACCAAAGGAGTACCGCTAAACTCTTTAGTAGATGAGGTACAATAGCTTTGATTTTCTGTAATATTAATATTTCTTTTCATATGTTTGTTGTCTAAGTTTGTTATCAAAGCTCCTCTTGGAGGTTTAACTGAACCAGCTTTGGCTGCTGATGGTACATATTTATATCTGTTATTGGGTGGATCTCTGTTGAAAGTTGGTACTGGTTACAATGGCTCCTACAAGGGTCATATTTATGTACAAAATGACGAATTCACTAAAGAAAAGACTGGATGGCTGGGTTTTACCAATGGCCAACTTTACTATAGACGCAATTCAAAACGCAACGCTGATCATTTACATTTAGTTAATACCGACTCTTTGACTATTAAAAGTATGAATCCTGTTAATATGTTGCCCATAAGAGAGGGTTTCAATTATACACTATTTACCGATGAGGATTCTTTGAATGCCATTTGCACCAACCGAGATGTAAGATTTCATTTCTTTCTTTCTTCTTCAAGCGAACATTTAAATAAATTTCTTTAAGGATACATTGGTTGTACGCCGCTTAAATATAAGTCATCAAAACCGATCTACTGATCGTGATAATTCCATTCCTGTTGAATTGCCATTGCAACTATCACGTAAACGCTTTCGTACCTTAGGGTATGCAACGTTTGAAGAGGAAGTCTTAAATCAAAATCAAATATTAAAGATACAAGCTTCTTACAATATCTTTGAGCCTAAAATTCCCAACGATTTGGACTTACAGGAAATTGTGTGTGGCAAAGAGTTTGGTTTGGTGAATGCTTCCAACGGCAAAGTTTTCTATTATGGAAAAGCAGCTGCTCTGGGCTTAAAATCAGTAGGACGTACGCCTATAATGAAATTAACCGAGCTGATTATATCAAAAGTTTCACGTATTACCCATATTGCTGTAGGCCATGATGGCATACATGCATTGTTGGTAAATGACGATGGTACCGTGTATTTTGCTGGTACGGCCAGAAGGGGAGAAGACGGTGATATTTCGAAGAATCGTAGGCAACCTAAAGCTGTAAAGCCGAAAAAGATGATGAAAATTGAGGGGCATGTTATTGTACAGGCTGCCTGTAATAATGGCACTTCCGCTTTTGTTACTAAAACGGGCAAATTAATCATGTTTGGCAAAGATACGGTACACTGCGATTCCCAAGGTTTTGTAAGCGATTTTTCTGATCAACATATACAAAAAGTGGCCTTGGGTAAGGCCCATTGCGTAGCTCTAAATGCCAAAGGTCAAGTATTTACTTTTGGCCTTAATAACAAGGGTCAATGTGGTCATGTTTACAATAAAACAAAGGATGCTAATGTTTCCTCCTCTCTAGAAAGTGGCACAGGGAAATCCTCTGCAACTTTGAAGAAATTTAAATTTGATTTTTCGAATCTCTGTGATTATGATGATCACAATGTTATACAGGGTCAATGTCGCGTTTGTGTGGTGTGTCGAGAATGTACAGGTTACAACGTATCTTGTGTTTCAGCATTAAACGTCCCTTTAGAAGACAGATCAGCTGGAGCGTAAGTTTTTTTTTGTTTTTTCTAGTCAGTCAGACACATTGTAATATATTTGAAAATTTCGTTTCAATAAAAAGGCCCTGCGCTTGTGGTCATGGTGATGCTGGCTGTTCTAAATGTGGTCTATGTGCTTCATGTATTGCCGTACAGGAGGCTGAAAATGGTATTTACACTATCATTATACATAATTTTTTATTTTATTTATTTATTTTATTTGTGGAAAGCAAAAGTTAAGAATATATTTAGCTATATTATAATAATTAATATTCTTCAGTTAAATTGTTCTTTTTAATAGAAACTGGTAAAAATTTCTACATTGGCTAAAAAGTGTTGAGAACGTAGATATAAGATTTTAGAATTTCTATACTCAAAATGTTTTTTTGTCGTTTCCTGATTTTGTAATTGTTCCTTAATACGTTTTTGATTATTCTTCAAGTTTCGGACACTAAAGATTCCAATAAACAACTTAATCGTCAACGTTCAAAAAGTCTCCTTATGCGACGCAAAGAGAAAAAAGCTGCTGATGAGACCTCTGGTCATGCTGAAGAAAATCCGCCTAGGGTTGCACCGTTGGCACCTCAGCTCCTTAGTATGCCCTCATCGTCGCCTGTAGTACAAGTATCATGTGGCTTACATCATACAGTGGTACTAACTCTGTCTGGCGAAGTATACGCGTTTGGCAGTAATCAGTTCGGTCAATTGGGTACCGGAGATATGCAACCTGTTAGTGGACCTGTTCGTATAAATGTAGCCGGAAATATATGTCAAGTTGCTGCTGGTAGTAATCATACTGTGTTATTAACCTATAAAGGTTTAGTGTATACATTTGGTAACTTTCAAAAGGGACAGCTGGGCCGTTTGCCACACGATTTTCAGCAAAAAAGCTCCAATAATGCAGAAAGAGAAAAATCAAATCATTCTACCATTGTAAGGGAGTCTTTGGATAATATAGAGCCACAGATAGAAAAACCCACAGTAACTCAACTAATAGCGCAAAGGCAAAAAATATTGTGGCATTGCTCACCTGGACCAGTATTGTAAACAATTTTTTTTTGTGTATAAAAAGTAATCACTAAACTAAATATTTTTATTTCAGTGGCGTTGGTCCTAGTTTTGGCAAAAAGGCCACTTGGATAGGAGCAAGTGGAGATCAAACTTTTATAAAAATTGATGAATCCCTGATAACAACGCAAATGCTACCTAAAATGAATGTAGCTGCTAATAAGAAAACTATATGTAAGTGCTTCCATTCGTTTATTTTATTAAGTTATCCTTAAAAATGTACCTATTTCCAGTAATGATACCTACCATGCCCTTGACATTCCATGCAATTTCTATCAATCGTCGTGATGGCAATTGTACGGCCCACTATTACAATCAAGTTGATTTTGTTAAAATGGAACATGCCAAAAAACCCAAAGTCTTACCCGAAGTAAATCAAAATGTTGACCAGAATATGGTGCACATGGGGCCATCCTCTTCTTCGAATGCCATTAATGAGCAAATGTCTCGCAGCATGCATGAGGCTAGAAATCAATTATTTGACTTACAAGACAATCATATGCATAATGCGTCCTCATCGCCACGTAAGGAAAGACACCGTAGCTCTTTAAATACCATCTCGGCAAGCTCACCAAGCACCGCTACGGTTTCGGTGCTCTTAGGGGATAAAACTTATTCGAAGCTAGCATTTGCAATGGATCCTATGTATAATGTTTTGTGGGTATATGATAGTAATCAAAAGAAAGTTTTAAGTTATAACGTTTTGGCCAGTGAAATTTTGTCAAAAGGAGTGGTAAATTCTATTTAAATAATTGTCATTTACAATCAACTAATTGGAATTGTTCTAATTTATAGAATTCATCTCATTATCATGCTTTATTGACACCGGAATTGTCTCTGCCTAACAAGTTAGACTCGCGTATATCACGGTTGCATTCTTCATTAAATCTTTTGGCTAGTTTAGATGTTCTGACTTCTGCCCAGGATGTGATGTAATAATTCTTGCAACTTCACTTTTAAGTTGAGATCAATTTTGTTAATTTTTTCAGACCTGGTTGTTTTGAAGACGTTTCGCCGAAAGAGGATAATCTAAACAAGGATACAAAAGATAATCAGTATCAAGTTGTTAATCGTTTCGACAATTTTGGTGGCGGTTGGGGTTATTCTGGCCATAGTGTGGAAGCTATACGTTTTTCAGCTGATACAGATATAATGTTGTGTAAGTGAAATTAAAAAACAAAATGCTAATTCTCCTTATTCTCATTACAGGTCGTGTAGTAGTAAAAAAAATATTGAATTTCTTATAAAATTTTTTTGAGCTTAATTTGTGAAAAATTTATTTCCACTCAAGTTTGTTAACTCGAAATTAAGAGTTGTCCCACTAAACGCGATAGAAAATTAGATTTTTAAATTCTAGTGTGTTTAAAAATTTGAAATTGTTATCGGAATTCCAGGCTTATGGCCTGATTGCACAACTGAATTGACTATGTTCGAAAATTAGAAGTTTTAGGTATGGTCCAAAGTATGCTTGAAAGTTCGAATCTATCTTTTGTAAAATAGTTCAATATAGGCATGTACTTAGTTTAACTAACAACAAACAATGCATTTTTAAATGAATTTAATAAATACATATTGTCATTATAATTTTTTTTTTCGTTTTGCCTTATAAAACATTAATTACCAGCGTCATATTGATAATAATCGTCTGTTGTATATTGTTTCTATAAAAGTTTTCCAAAAATATTATACTTATATTTTGTAATTCATAAGCAGAAAAATATGTTTGAATTCTATGTGGAACTCTTATATAATATTTGCCGATTTTTGTATAAGTATATGAGTTTGAATGTTTTTCAAACATGATTCGGCTAAGAGTACTGATGATTGGGCTGGGCTAATGAAACACAGGCTAAGCCAATAACAACCAATAAATATGTAAATTTTTATTTTATAGAATATATCGAATAATGAATTTAATAAACATAGTTCAATACATAATTAAACATACTTTTATCAAATTCTAAGAGCTCCTTATTTTAATTTTTTTATCGGAGAAGTGTAGTATTGAGAAGAACATCCGAAATATTCGATTTCACAATGGTTTATAAATTAAATTGTGTTTATTTTAATGTTTCCAATTTACCACTCATTTGCATTCATACTCTTTCAACCTGTTTAATATATTTAATTTTTTGTATTTCTGTAGATGGTTTTGGCATGTTTGGTGGTCGTGGGGAATACTCATGCAAATTAAAACTTTATGATATGGGTCCTGATGGAGGTGGCTATGAAAAGGAAGGCATTCTTATAAGTGAGACTAAAGAAATACCATTTGAATGTCCAGCTCGTAGCAAATTTCATATAATGCTTCCGAAACCTATAAGCACTACTGCTGGAAGATGGTATTTGGTATGGGCACGTATTGCAGGACCCTCTTCAGATTGTGGCTCATGTGGTCAGGCCACCGTCACGACAGAAGATCAAGTTATATTTACATTTAAATCGTCTAAACGAGCCAATAACGGTACTGATGTCAACTCAGGACAAATACCAGCCATACTCTATCGCTTAATAACACAAGAAACTAAACCTTCTACAGCTCCGGTAGACGTAGATCCTGTGAAAAGAGTTACCAAAGAGTTTGCCAACTCTGTAAGCAAAGAATGTTTTGAAAGTTTAGTGCTAATGTTAAATTGGTCTTGGGAAGCTTTCAAAGGCTATTTGCGTGAGCAGAGAGACATGTCCCACCAATTAAAAGTTAAACAATCATTGGAATATTTAATACATGTTAATAAATCCTGTCTAAGATTACTTAGAAAATATACTAATGAAATCTATCCACAATATGGACAAAGCGATGAATTAGCCGAATATATTTCTTCAAGCCCACAAAAGTTCTTAGGTAACCGTTCGGATAAAGAAATTAGCAAGTTAAGTAAGCCGAGTAATTCTGCTATAACGAAGTATTTCAATGATAATAGTGTTGGAGGCAGTCAAACAACTATGAAAAAATCTAACATGGAAAATATACAATTGGCTGAATGTATAGGCAATGTAAGAGCCATGTTAATTGGGATATTTTGTGATGATATATTCCAAGATATAACCAGTGAAGAAGCTTTGACTATGGCATTAGAAATACTTGAGGAGTGCCATAATAGCTTTGTGTCTTGCTTTGGAGTATTTTATCCCACATCTACCTTAAAATGGAACTGTTTATGCGATTTGTTATCAGAAATGGATAAAGTGCGTCTACATGTATGTTACTTACTTCATGTTTAATATTGTTTGTTTATTTTTCAGCAAGGCACTTTACACTCACGTCTCCTGAGTGCAATTTTGGCGGGCTTGTGCTCACCAACGGTCAAACTACGTTCAACATTTGCTTTGTTAAGTCAGGGTGGCGATCGCCAATCTATCATAAGTCCAAGTGACAATTCCGGACTACCCATGCTATCATCTACAGATTCCCACCAGTATCCCATTTTAGTGGAACAAATGATTTATCGCACGCAGCAAGAGAAACGTGATTTCCTTAGTAATTCATGGACCTTCAAAGATGTCTTAATGCGTTTATTGGATATTATAGCTAATCCGATTAGAGATCGCTTGGAAAGCATTTACAATCGTACTGCGCATTACAATTATTCAAGCGGTAGCTTTTGTTCGAAAGATTTAAATCAGGGTCTTATAGACAATTGTTGTCATTTATTGGCTCGAGTGTTGGCGGAAATTGTCTATCAGACAGCTATAGGAGATGTAAGTAAAAGAGATTGATTTCATTCAGTAGCATCCGGCAAACGTTGTTTTACCCTGAATATATGCGACATTGATCGCATCCTAGTGAGTGGTAAAATTCGAGTTCAAATAAATTTTGAAGTCATTACAAATATTATATAGGAAATATTTTTGGACCATGCGTGGACAACAATGACTGACATACAAGTTCTAATTGCACAAAAAAAACTTATGGAATTTTACCTAACCTTACGGTATTTGGCTTAACCGTTATGGACTTGTATATACATGTGTATATGTATAGATATTTCGAGTTAGAAAATTTAGATTCAAGTTTCTCCTATATTTCTGTAAAAAATTACGAAAATCATTCTTTATTTCTCTAAGCAAATAATTTGAAATTTTATATGCAAATATACATAACAAACTAATACGAGCGCTAGTGGTCTAATTACCCGCGCCTTTTTTATATTTTATAAATAATTTTTTTGAAGTATATGTATATTTCAAAAAATAAATATAAATATACATACATATTTATATATGTATATATATTTCAAAAAATAAAGATAAATATACATACATATTTATATCTAAATTAGTTGCCTAAATATTTCCTAGCTAATGATTAAAAAACATAAATGAATTAATAATGAATGTATTTGTAAAAATTTCCTATAAATTTTGTAAAATGCAATTAAGTTTATAGTGAGTGCAGGGTCCAATTTTGAAAACTTATTTCTATGACGTTCAAATTTATTTAATTTTTTTTTTATTTAGTATGACAAAATGTTCGTACCGCCACGAACTCTACATTCGTCTGGATCACGATTTGCTCGATGTGATCAAAGTCGCACTTGGAATACGGGCAGTTTTGGACCAGATGCTATAGCATTTTCAGTCGATCGTTCTGGCATAGCTGTAGCCGGCTGTATGGTTTACTCGGGTTCAGGCAGCTATGAGTATCAATTGGAGCTTTTGTATGACAATTCTGGAGATGTGCAACAGCCCTTGCAGCAACAGCAACACAAATGGGAAACGTTAGAATCTGCTTCGGGTACATATGATCAGGCGGCGGTTCAAAATGATATGGCTGAGATAAAGTTTGAACGATCTGTGCTAATAAAGGTAGTATTAGAAACATTTAATTACAATTGCAATCAAGTTTAAAAACTTTCTTAGGAAAATACTCGCTATGCTTTGAGATTTTGTTCTCAGGGTCATCGCACTTGCTCTGGAGATGGCGGAATGTCCTCTATACGTGGACCCTGCGGCACAACATTCAATTTTTATGCTTGTGATTTGAGTTTTAATGGCACTAACGCCCATCGTGGTCAAATACCTTGTATATTGTACTACAGTACGCCCATCAAGAAGGACTCAAATTCTGCGGCTAATGGGACTGGCTCAACATGCCCCATAAATGGTGGCAATGATGTTAGTCTCTCGAATGAAATTACAATGCGCGATACAGCATTACAAATAGCTTCTGATATAACCAAGAAATGTACAGAGCTTTTAGTGTTGGCACGCAATACGTTGGCTGCTTCGTTGTCGCCCTCAGATAATTCTTCAAATCACTCACAAACTATTGACTCTGAACACAATATAACACCTATTGAAGAACATATGGACATTAATTGGGCCAATAACTCTAGAACAGCTAATCTACCAGCAGAAGCTGGTGGCATCTCAACAGCTAGAGATTTATCCAAACGCTTGGAATCATTTTCAAAGGGCATTATAGAAACTCTCAAATTTGAGAAAAGATCTACAAATCCTTTCGAGATGGAAATTGAAATTGGCGCAACTGAAATACATCCAAAAGATATAATGATAGAAGAAAGCTCTTCAATTCATGATTTAAATTTTCGTAACGGCCAGATTGCAAAATTTAATGGTAACGAGCGTGTTGGTGCTGAAGCTGTAGAGGGCTTCTTAGGTTCTCAATATAATGCAGCTGGTATGGGTTGTGCTGATTCTGAAGATACACCGGTTTACATGGCAGCCACACAAATTCTGTACGTTTTCAATATGGCATCATCGAATTTGTTTCATACTTTATTGCCCCTTGTATATGCACATATTGCAAATTTGGCGTGTAATGATGCAAAGGTGAGTTCACATTCAATTGATAGATGATGAAAATTCGACATATCATTTTCTTTATTTTTAAACTGGTTTTTATATTTTAAATTTGAAAATATATTAATAGAATATAGATTTTCGCCTTAAAACTTGCTTTCTTGAATAGTTACCAGTTTTAGATGTATGAGCGAAAATTGTTTTTTGAAGTGAAAGTATTATAACATTTTTTTTTTCAAACAAAAATATTAAGTCTGACAGCATCTTCGAATTTATTGGAATTCTGCAGCTGCAAAAGTGTAGAGAAATATAAAAATATTAAGTAATTCTTGGAAGTTTTTTCGAAACTTCAAGTTTATTCGAACTTAATATTGTTATAAAGTTATAACTAAAATTATTGTTAAAATTATGTTCAAAACTTAAAAATTTTCATGCTCTAAATGAAACTAAGATAGCATTTATTAAATCTTGGCTCAGACGAATGAAGTGAAAATCGATGTTTTTGAATTATAGTTATTTTTCTGTAGATAATCTTGTTTGTCTTCTCTAATCGTTTTGTAATCTGTTAAAAAAAAGCTTTGAGTCACATTGCTAAAATTTCGTTAAATTTGTTAACCCTATTTAGAGCTCAGTTCAAATATTAGGTCTAATCAAAGACATTTTGCCGCATGTTGCTGCTCTCAATCAATTAAGTTTAACAAAAGATAGTGCCAATCAAGCGAGTATAGGCGTACCGCGTTTGCGGCCAATATTTGAATCCTTCAACAAAAAACTAGAAGTAATAAATAATGCAGAATGTGGCAATGCTTTAATTGGTGCAACCAACCCACAACAATCTCTTACTGATAATCCACCAAATGAAGTGCCCACAACCAGCAATCACTATTGCGTTGTTGAAAGTGAACATCCTTATAGAAGTGCATCTATTAATTGTTATCGCGTTGAGTTTCCTGCTTGTGTACAATGGTTGACTATTGAGTTTGATACTCAATGTGGTACTGCTCAATTGGAAGACTATTTATTGGTCTCAATGCCCGTAAGAACCATGACGAGAACTGAAACAGTTCCAAGCAATGAAGACTATTATGATATATTGGATAATAATGTTAAAACGAATAGAGGTATACAAAGTAAAAGTGCGAATTTAATGAGTGCCTGTTATAAGTTGTCGACACAAAAGGAGGGCTGCAATAAAGGCGAACCCGACTGGCTTGTGGTGAAAAAATTTAATACGTAAGTTTTTTTTTATACGCTACTCTTCTTCAATTTTCATTTATATACAAAATCTTATATTTATTATAACAGACCCTCTAATTGGTTACAAAACGTTATGATCTTACCCGGCAATTGCGTAGAGTTTTCGTTGGAAACTTCTTCACTATATGCCCAAGATCCACATGTTAATCGTTACGGTTTCAAGTGCTTGGTGGTGGGTTATGATAATCCTGTGTTGGTAAGATTTTTTAAACTACTCCAAATTATATACTTGTTTGTGTTAATTGTTTTTATTTTTAGTTAAATGGCAATAATTCCTGCTTGGTGCGCATAGAACAAGAACTATCATACTTGGGTGGCATGTGTAGTGCTAATTTAATGAAGAAAAACTTAAGTTTACCGGGTAATATTTTAAATAAATTCCTTCTTCTTTTAAGTTCATATTACCTGCTTACACAGAAAAAATAGTTTATTTTCTATTTCGAATGTAAAATTAAAATATATTTTTTATTAATTCCTATTGTTGTAGACGACAAAGATGTAGAGGATTTGCTAAGTATTAGTGAAACCATAAGCACACATTTTGCTTTACTTTCCAAAGGGTTGGCATTAGCGGAACCTGAATTAACTATACATCAAGCTCTAGAATCATATTTACCAATCGGGTAAGTCAGTAAAATTAGTTGTTTCATATTTCAAATATCCTGATAATTTTAAAATAATCACACCTACAGTGGGTAAAATTTTTATCTTCCAAAAATTTCAATCGAAAATTTGATTTTATTGTTGCTCTGCTCTTGCTGGGAACAAGCATAGAAACTAGAGGAAATGATTTATTTTAAACTTAATCAAAAAATTTATATTTAGTTGAATTAACTTATTTTATACAGTTAAACCTATTTTTATATACAAATACTTATTAGAATTTTGAGATATACTCCTTGTTATGTATGTATACATGTGTGTATATTATTTACAATATGGTTTGAGTTATGAGCTATTTTATGTACATGCGTTTGGGTGGTATTCATGGCAGATCACATTTCGACCACATTTTCGAAAAAAATTTCTGTAATAAATGAGAATTATTATTGTAATTATAAAAACTTTACCAATTCAATAGAGCGGTCAAACCTTTATGGATCTGATTGAATTTTTCTACTTTTATTTTTAAATACCTACTAGCTCATAATACATAATTAATAACTAACTGCCTTATTCATACAATTTTTTTTTATATAAATCACAAAAATCGAAAGTTTTTCTCTTCATAAACAAGGCATTACATTAATCAATTTTAATTTATTTTTTAAGCTTGAGGTCTCTCTTATTTTATTTATCGATATTTCGGTACTCTTCAACTACCAGCTTTAGAATATTTATTTGATAAAGTAAACATATTTTCTGAAGATGGTACTCGAGGAGTACCGAAATATCGATAAATACAAAAATAAATTGAAATTGATTAATTCGAGTAAAACTGCGAAAAACTAGAACATATATTTTTCTTTACATTAATTAAAAAGTAAATTATTAGATATTTTTATAACATAACAATATTATATAAAAATATACATAGATTGATTAAATTTAACAATTAAAAACAAAGTAATTTGGCTTAAATGTTTTAAAAATTTTTTCAATGTTTAAAATACTATTACAAAACATTTTTTATTATTATTTGGTAGAATTTCGGTGTTCTATAGCATCTTTGTTGAGGAAAAGGTGGTGAATTTAATTCCCATATTTGTGTTGTTGTAGCTTTTGTGCTTTAAAAGTCAGTCTTTAAAAGTCCAGCATTTTCTATTTGATATACAATTTGAGTTTCCTTATAAGTCCTTGGTTCCGGATGTATTATATCCATTTTTCTTTGAGCCTTACGCTTTTTGGCCAAAAATAAGTACACAAATATGCTTATAATGGCCACTAATATTAAAAGACATACTACTCCAACTATTATATACAACCAGTATGAATGCTTCTGGCAATCTGTGTCGATAATTTTACTTAAAACTGTGTATTCGTCGTTTTGTTTGGTGGCAAAGTTTTGCTTGAAATATATGAAATCCTTAAAATGATTAAAGAATTTATCTTTAGCTTTGGGCGGCTTATAATTATAGTCGATTTCATGGCAGGAGTAGGAGTTTTCATAATAAAGTTGTTTGAGGTTTAGCGTAAATTTTTCGTCGAAATCGAGCGCTTGAACAGAGTGAGGAAAATGTATGGTGTTGTTGCTAAAACGCAACTCTAACTTTTCGCTACCGATATAGTCCCGATGGACCATTATACCTGTAAAAAAATTTATTAGAAACAAAACATTTTAAGCTTAACAGTACGTTTTTGCTAAACACTGACCCTTAAAAGCTATTTGACTTGTGTTGCCAAAATAATTATCTCTGATAACTGAACTCTCCTTAACGTAAACATCCAGCCATTCCGCATCAACACTTTCGAAATAGTTGTTTGCTATAATTAATTTCGAGATCACTGCAAAGGTTTAAATAGTTTAATTATATTTTTAAGAAAATATGATATTTATTTTTGTAGAGAACTATTTGATAACTTACACTTAAAAGATAATGCCCTGGAGTGGACTTCTTTAAATCTAAGATTATTTAATAATAATGTATGTGAAACTTCCACATCATAGAAGGCTTTTGATGGCACATTTGATAAAAAGATACAATTTTGTAATTCAATTTTTTCCACCACAAACTTTTTGAAAGCCTGGAAACGATAAATTAAGATTAAACAACAAGTCAGCTAAATACAGGTAGCGCCAAATAAAAATTTACTTTAAGAAAAGTGCTACAATGAAAACATATTTAAAGCTTTTAAGAAAAGTACCTTAATAAAAGTACCATTTCAAAAAAAGTATGCTTATAAAAAGCACATTAAAAAAGTACCTCTTAAAAATTATCTTTAACATAAAGTACCCTTTTAAAAGTACCTTCTAAAAAGAGGACCTTTTAAAACAGTACCGTTAAAAAAGGTACTTTTTAAGAAAAATATCTTTTAAGAAAAGTAACTTAAAAGAAAGTATCATTTAAAAAAAGTACCTTTAAGAATACTCTTTAATAAAAGTACATTTAAAAACGCCGTTAAAAAGTGTCTTTTAAAAAAGTACATTTTAGCAAAATTATCTTTAAAAAATAGCGTTAAAAATGTGCCTTTTCAAAGAAGTAAATTTTAAAAATAATAAATAAATAATTTATCTTTCAAAAAATAGTACCGTTAACAAAAGTATTTCTTAAAAAAAGGTCATTTTGACAAAAGTATCTTTTAAATAAAGTACATTTAAAAAAGTATATTTTGAAAAAAGTACCTTTAAAAAGTATCTTTTAAAAAAGTACCTGATAAAAAATTACCTTCAAAAAAATTACTTAAAAAATTACATTTTGATTTTAAAGCAGCGATAGGCAAAAATACATATAAACATTTTGTTTGCCCTCACAAACACACATAAAGAATCACTATTGCCAGATCTGACATTTTCATGTCATACCTAAATTTGAAATCTTAAATCTCCATTTTCTCATAAAAATTTTGTTCATAAGAACTAGTATTTCCTCAGGTTAATTTCATATGAATTTCTGGGGATCTCACTTTTTGCATATGGCAACGCTAATTTCTAACAACAAGCGTAGCACGTCCATCGTGTTTGAATGCTCGAGTGAGACTGATTTATGTTTTTTATTTCTCTGCAATACGTGTGCACATGTACACAAAAAAAGAGCGTAAGCATTGGCGCGGCGACCTTGTTTTGCGTATCCCTGTTTTAAAGAAAGCACTTTCTAAAATTATCTCTTAAAAAAGTAACCAGAAAGTATCAGAGTAATTTTTTAAGTCTAGAACATTGATGGACATTTCTTGAAACAATTGTTCAAAATCAACGCCTCTTTGTTTCTTACTCTCTTTAAGGTAAACTCAGTGATGACGTAGTTTAACCCATGCAAGGGTTGCCTATTCTATGTATTTAAAAATCATTTAAGGCTGTATTTTTATCTTGTATGATTAATATCTTTATATTTACTTACTAGTGTAATAAATAAATTTTAAAATTTCGATTTTCGTAGACAAAAAAGCGTTTTGGTAGATTTTTTTTATAATTTTGGTGGGAGAAGAATTCTTGCGCTGCAATGCTGCTTTTAAATTTTGCCAATAGTTTTACTTTGTGGGAGCGTTAAACAATTTAAAGCAATTTTAAAGGGTTTTCTTATTTTTGTAAACGAAATGTCTTAAAAAAATTGTTTGTAAAAGGTATTTAAAATATATTAAGCAGTCTTTACTCGTAATGTTTTATAATTTAAATTTATATGTGAACATCGATAATGAATTATAAGAGAATGACTTAATTAACTTTATTTGGTTTTAATGTTTCACAAGTTGATTTGTGTGGCCTTATAAAGTATATCAATTACTTCTCCAGTTGACCTGTAAGCCTTAAAAATATAAAAAATAATATAAAATTCCAATGTTTTCTTTTTCTTTTTGTCAGGAAAAAAACCTTTAAAAAAACCAGCTGCAAAAAACTGCAATGTAGGTCTTTTTCATCATTGTAATCTTATTGTGGAAGTTACAAGGGCTTGATGTTTGAAACACTGTTTTAGAATGCACCCTCAATAAAACGATTTCGCAATTTCTTAATTCCTGGAAAAATAAATTTAAGCAATTTTTTTGCCTGCAAACCTTTAAAATATAAAAAAAAATAGTTGTAACTTTCCAATGTTTTCCTTTGTTTTTTTTATTGCATGTACAGAGATTTTTAAAGGGTTTTTCTCCCTTTAAAAAACTACCTGCAATAAACTGCAATGTAGGAAATCTATTTCTGAATATACTCTCAATAAAACATTTTTGGTTTTTCCCAATTATTTATAAAAAAATAAATTTAAACACCCTCAGTCAGTTTTCATGGTTTGATATGAAAATAATTTTTTAAGTAATATCAGTCGTGTTGTGTCTTCTTTCAAAGCGAATTGGTGAATTTTAATTCAAAAATAAAGATAATAATAAATAAAACAAACCGTTAATCTCAAAAAGTGAAAAAAATCTAAATCTTAGTATATATAGTATACACAAATAAATAATTTTGCCCGAAACTTTGTTAAGTCTAATGTGAGACTTGGCAACCCTGGAGTTCAAGATTAGTTTTGATTGGTCGAAACAAATATATATTATATTTCGATAAAAATCAGGATTTTTTAATTAAATTTAGTTTTATTTTATAAAAAAAAATAATCTTTATTATAAAAACCGTGTATAAAGTGTTTAAAACAGCGGTGGCCTTTTTATCAAACAATTGTTTATAAGACACTCCTCTTTTTTTCTTATGCTCTTTAGTTTAATCGTTCAAGAGACTTTGGCGAGTACACATTTTTTCTCAATTACAGTGTTTAATATAAATGGCAATGCATTTAAAAGATTTTTTTATGATAAACAATGCTTTTGGAAATGTACAATGCCTTTTATGTCACCAAATATTTAAAAGGTATAGAGAAAATGTTATTAGGAGGCATTATGATTCTTTCCACTCTGATATGAATAAATATAATGATGTGTTTCGTGATGTGTTTTAATGTGGTTCGTTTTGCTTGTCACTGTACCCTCAAATTATCTCACTAACACAAGTGCAAAACAATTTTGTCCATCACTGGTCTAGAACTATATCTACATCATGTACACATACAGTACATATGTACATATGTACATGTGAGATTATGCATTACATAGCAATCGACAACAACAAACACTTTACCTGTGATTCAATTCTATTTATTTGCACGTTTTCCATTTTAAGCAAAAGAGCGTTTGATTTCAATATGGTGAAGCCAAAAGGATTTATTGTCTCGATAAAGCTGTCAACGAATGTGATTTCTTCAATCTGGCCATTAATGGCATGTGAATCAATTATCTTAACTTTAACCTGTAATGAAGGAAGACATAATCAAATAAATATGTATTAAAAGATATTATACACATAGGCATGTATGTATATATGTATGTACTTATTTATATATACATACGTGTGTACTCACATATGTACGAGTATAAAGAAAAAAATTTGCACATAAGAAAGAAATCAAGTCATTTAATTGCAACTCTTTCGTACATTTAAAATTTAACCCACGCCTTTCAATGATGATTTAATTAATTGAAGCAACAATTTCTTTTTTAATTACTGCCAAACTTGCCTTCACTTGCACTTAACACACCAGCATTTATGTATGTATGTACGTATGTGTAAGTATATAAATTCTTTCCTGAGATAGTTCTGCATGGCGATGTTCTCATGCAGACGGTTCAAATTAGATGGCACAATCAGCCTACTTGTGCAGCGGCTAAAGCACTCTGGCCTCACTTTGACAAGAATAGAAGAATGGAATTTACATATTTTTCCAAGGATGTAGAATAGAGACATTGTGGCTGCGGCCACCGGACACTGCATGTTCGCCAATCATGCCAAAAGACTAAGTCATTCATATATATAATGACTATTGCTTTAGATCTTATGATGAAGGGGAAAAGGAGTCAGTGTACTGTCTGCTAGCTTTATGCCCCGTGCTGTAGATACTTTGATTATACCATACTTTCACGTTGGTGTAAACTTTCGAAGACATGGAACACAAAAACAGTTAGAAATTTTGTTCTTGCTTCCTATATAATCTTTCACTATGTCCACGGGCTTACCAGAATAGACACCAATATTTAATTTTTATACGTTTGGATGACTGTATTAGGGAGAGCCTTCAAAATTGGTGTGGACTGCTTTGCAAACAATTTACGAACTCAAAGAAAAAAATATTCCATTGGAGCCAGGGGGGGGGACTGCTTTTCACGCGTATATGGAATATTATACTATTGAAAATCTTAAGTTTCTTAACGAGAATCACTTATGAAAAATTGTGCGTAGTTCGAAAACCGAATAAAAGGACAAACACTAATAGAAAAGATGGAAGAAAAGTGCTACCCACTTAGGAATAAAAATCAATAATCAAACATAGAGAGATTGTAATACCCTGATAGCGAGGTTTGAGAATTTTCATTTATGAGCGTTAAAATATCAACATTTATGATGTATCTCATAAATGAGACTTCTAAAATTTTCTATATTCTTCCATTCTCATAAACTAACACCAAAATATTTTCTCCGTGCAATCAAAAATAAATGGATGTATCGGTATCCTATGGATAAGCATACAAATGAGCATTTGGCGAAGTCTACCAAATTAAAAGTTTTCCCATTTTTAAATTTTCGTTTGAACGAATTCGGCTGTATACGCTTTAATTACTGATCTTTTTGAAGCCGGTGGCAAATAATTAGAGCGTACATAACGATATTTTTTAAAACTATTTTGAAGTCGGTCATTTTTCTGTACATACTCGTATATGCCGTATGTGCATTATTGATAAGTTTTCCACTTACCTTTTCAAATGATATTATCAACGGTGTACTACTACTGTAAAGGGGAAACGATAGAGCGTATTTATTTAAAACCAAATTTTGCACATTTTTAAAGGTGATTTTACGCAAACCCTGAGTTTCCTCCAAGGCATTTGAATTGATGGTCAACGATTTGCAATTGCGTATTTCCATTTGAAAGGCCGAACCAATTAAATGGGGTAAAAGCAAGTGCTGCAAATAAAAAAACAATAAGTTTTCTATTTTTAAATATATAGCAATCAATTTGAATAACTAATTTTATGACAATTCAACAGGCCACGAGAGCGCACAAGGTCTGTTCAATAGAATAGGTGAATTTTGAAATTTCTCGGGCTACGTACATTCGATTAGCGATTTTTTTTATGTTGGCACACTTGTCTCGAACACATGTTCTTAGTTGACTTTGTTTGTGTTTAGTTTAGTTTGTTAGACGTGCTTTGATTGTTCGGCGATTTTCTGCTGTGGAAAAAAATGGATCAAAGAATTTGCATAAAACTTTGTGTAAAAAATGGAATTAAGTGTTCAAAAGCAATTGAAATGTTGAGAAAGGCATATGGTTATTGTAGTCTAGAGTCAGAAAAATGTTTACAAGTGGTACAAGCTTTTCAAAGAAGGTCGAGAAGATGTGAGTGACGACGATCGTCATGGTAACTCTATCACATCAAAAATCGATGAAACTGTTGAGAAAGTAAGGAAAATTGGTATGAAGAATCGTCAAATCATTATTATAGAAGTTGCAGAGGATATCGGTTGGCTTTTGCTATAAAATTTGTTGTTTTCTTCGTATGGGATAAGCCAATCTACATATATGCCTGCGTTTCGTTGGTGCTAGCCCCAACTTATGAGAAGAAATTCAATAATCACAGCAAATAATACTTTCATTTTTAGTTTTTAATTTTTACAATATATATTTTTTTGGAATATGTATATTGAAGAGTCTAATTTTGTGAATCACACAAAAGAGCAAAAACAAAGTTTAAAAAATTGTTTAAATTTGTTTTTGTTTGCCATAGAAATTTTTCACCGAATAATCGCTTAAAAATTCTTGTTAAAATGTTGATTTCTTTTTCATATAAAATTAGGCTATAAATTTATTTTACACTTACCCGGTCAACATTATGGCAATCGCATGTAAATTGTGTATCAAACGGTATACATGTTACATTGACTTCTTGTAGATCCTCTGTCACTGCCTCCGCCTCTGTGACATGGGGACATCCTTGCATTAGTATGAGTAACAAGGCGATTGTGGGAAATGTATAGAAATTACTTGACGTTGTAATTTTATCGCTTTTGTCGTTTAGTTTTATCGTTAACATTTTGCATTATTTACACAATTCATTCGATTTCTTTTTCACATTTTCCCAAGTTAAAAATTTATGTAAAACCTATAGTCACTGTAAAGGGCAATAGTAATTTTAATGTACAATATATTTTCAAATTTATTACAATGTTTTAATTTATTTTTATTATTAAGCACACACCGAAAGGCAGAGATATTTAGACTGAAAGTTCTATTAAATGAAACAAAAAAGCGAACACGGATAATATATGTATGAGTTCTCGTTATAGGTTCGTTCGTTCATTCATTCGCCCACATTTGGAAATTCGATTACGTTTATTAAATATAATTTCACATGCCACAAAGTTTTGAAATTATTAACTGCTCTAGATAGTCGCATTTTGCAGTATAACCGAGCCACTTATTGCCCCTTTTGCCTCTGGCTTATGCGTGTGTGTGTGTATGTAGCAGATGTTTATTTATCTTATCAGTTGTGGCTGAATGTGTGTTAGTTGTTAAATGCACTAGTGTGGAATTCTTTATCTAATTTCTAGATAAGAAACTAATGTATGAAATAAGAACATACATACATTAGTAATTTTATTTATTTTTCAACTATTGCTTATAATAATTACGGACATGTATACATAAATATGTAGGAGTATCTGTGTATGAATCACTTTAACTGTCTTTTGGATTGAATAACTGGTGACAAATAATAAAAATATAGAAGTGAGATCAAATTACTTTATCCCAGCAAAAAAAAAAAAAAAAAAAAAGCCGGTGGAGCGTATTTAAAAGGAATTACATTTCCATTGCTTCCAAAGTATCAATTTAGCTTTTCAGGAAGTTAAGATGTAAATTTCAACATAAATTTCTTTCAAACATTTTTTATGGAATGCAACAAAAAATTTGAGCATTTTATTCTTGTATAATGTCAATATAAATTTAATTGCGAATTTTTAGTTTAAATTTATAAAACTTGGCAATTAAACCCACAAATTTTTTAACTCTACTAATCTCTTCTCATTAAAAATATTAGCGGTACTCGACGTTTGGTGAGTTTGATATTGCAATTGTGAAATTATTGTTGTGAATATTAATAGCGACTCGTTTATAAACCATTAGATTTTGAAATCATGATTCCTTACTATAATATATATATATATATATATATATATATATATATATATATATATATATATATATATATATATATATATATATATATATATATATATATATATATAAATATATATATATATATATATATATATATATATATATATATAATATATATATATATATATATATATATATATATATATATATATATATATATATATATATATATATATATATATAATATATATATATATATATATATATATATATATATATATATATATATATATATATATATATATATATATATATATATATATATATATATATATATATATATATATATATATATATATATATATACATAAATGTACATATATAAGTACATAAAAGTACAATTGATTACTAACTGGAGAATCACACACCGCGCCAGCACTCGAGTCTCGTAGGCAGGTTTTGTTCGAACATCATTAACTGTCTAAGTTCTGATGAGTTGTGTTTCGGCACCGAATCCGTGGGCATGTTCCCCCGGCTAGTATTAAAATTAAATTTTCATGTCATTTCTAATCATGAAACACATTAAATATAAATAAACAATCATTCTCCAAGGAAGTGTAATGAGGGTTGAACTTGAGCCTACCAAGGAACATATGTATTTAAATTTTGTGTTATTTCAGAAAATTAAGTTGATGTCAGAGCATTCATTGCTCTTCATAGGAATTTGTAAATAGTCTTCTGAGCATACACATTTCCTAGAACATAAACTTGTTACCTTCCGTCAAAACGAAGAACATTGATTTGCATAGAACTCCGAGGTTTGGCACTAACAAAGAAATACTGCTTCAACCAGTTAAAATATTAACAGTCGTAGCAGCTTCAATTTATGTTGTTAAATTTTAATTAAAGCATAAACACTTTAAAAATGCAATTTGCGAATTAATGAATTTCTGCAAATTAAATATAAAAGCGTTAATTCCATTTTTTTTTTATTTTATCGGTTCAATGCAAACATTTTTATTGATTTTGTTTCACTTCATAGTAATTGCAAGCGTAGTAAAATACAAACACACACACACACACACATGTAAGTATGTACATATTGAGCCTTTGGTGCAATAACGTAGTAACTCAAAAATTCAATTTTTGAAGGTTATATTACGAAATTATTCGCCTTGTCGTTTTTTATATTCTGTAAAAGTTCCATAAAAATATTTTGTACGCTCAGCTCTTGAGAAAAGAACCAAATTTTCTTTTACCATTAAGTTGTGTGTAAATTCAAAACTTTAAACTCAATTTCTGCAAAACAACCTTTTTTGAATTATTACGTTATTACAGCAAAGGTTCGATATTTATGTACTCGTATATATGCAATTGGTTTGTGATTTCATTTCAGATTTTTTCTGTGATATTTTTATTATTATTATTATTATCATATTTCTCAATGATACTTGTCCCTTTTCCAAACAACATTTGCTTGACGAAAACACCAACAAAAGACACCCAACAAGACGACCAAGATCAACTTCGGTGACATTTTTATTTGATCAATTAATGTATGAAATTGTACGAGAAGCCTGAGCCACGCGGATGCTTCTTGTTACGAGTATTAAATTCAAATATGTATGTACATATGTACATACATAAGTATATAAATAAAAATTAAATGAAAAGTAAACGCTTCTCTAAACTGGTAGTAAGGTCAAGTTTGTTAGTTAAACGTCAGTTAAACAAAAACTACAGCAAATAACATAATGGAAAAAGATGAAAGAATAAATAAACAAAGTAAAAAAGATTTATTTACTTTTCGCATTAATCTCCATAACTAAAATATTTGTAAGTGATAGATAGCAGTCCTGGATGTTGTTGCCGATGGCAACCGCCAGTACTGTGAACATTAATGAACTGCGGTATATGGAATGCTCACGTACCAATCAGTGTATTCCGCCCCTTAGATGGCAGTAACATTTGCAAATGGTCACACATGATTTTATGAATACAAGATAAAGTGACAAACAGACAGTCGGTTAATTCGATATACAGATACACACACAAATTTAAGTGAATATTTGTATACTTATGCATTATAAAAATAAAAAGAGTTTTCCAATAAGCGGAGTTTGGAGTAAAAATTAATTAAGACTATATGTGTGATGTACCTGCGAGAGAAATGGCAATAAGGAATGCATTTGCAATTCCTGTGACAAAAATAATTCTGCAAAAAAAAAAAAACGGAGCTTAATACAAAGTCCCAATCAAACAGATCACAAAATCTAAACAACCATGAGTTTAAAACACGATATAGTCCATTTCTAGTTTATTTTTCACTCCCAGAATAGATTGAAATACCTTCACAAATAAAACATTTTACAAATAGGTCCATAAATGACGGAGTTATGGTGCAAGCATTGTTTTGGGGCGGCCACTTTGTCCGTTTGATTTTCAATTCTGTGAAACCAGACTGCAAGCCACACTTTCAAAATAAAATTTTATCTGTATATTTCGGACGGGAAAATTACCAGTGTAATTTTTTTAATAAAAAAAGTTATACGACCAACGTGCAAGCAAACCCTTTGAAAAAAAAAACAATTGAAGTGATAGTTATGCGTGTACAAACAATAAAAAAAGCTTAAAAAATACACACGAATTGATAGCCACCTCCTTTTTGGAAGTCGGTTAAAAAACAGCATCCGTTATTGTATTATTCTACACTTCCCATGAAGTCAAGTTGATTTTGATTATACATCTCAATTTACTTCTGTAATTCTGTGAAAGTTTGTTCTCGTTTTAGAAAATACTGTTTTTAAAAAAACACTTGTTTCCTTAAATCGAAATGAAAACATTTACTCAATTCACAAGTACTTGTATCATATTGTATCGGTTGTATTATTATAGTACTTTACAGTGGTGTACATTCGTACCTACCTGTTGGTGGTAATTTTCAATGACAAAATGTGATACAGCCACATAATCTTGTTTCATATTTTTTGGAAAAGTTGTATTGAGACCATACCAGGAATGATTAATTTATTTGGTTGAACAAGCAATTGAAATATTTTCAGTCGTCAGAATTAGAGTCCGCAATGATGCATAATTTTAGTGAGTTTATGCAAAAAAAATTCTTAATTTTATTTAAAATTTATTTCATTTTGACTTTTTTCAGTACAAAATGTTTGTGACACACTGTTCACAAAGTGTATTTCAGAGAACTACAAGGTGGCGGAAAGTAATATCATAATTTGAGCTTTCTTCCATTTTGTTATACATAAATGAAAAAAGAGAGCTCCGTTTTCATACAAAGTTTATTTGAAAGTGCAAAATTTATGAAATTAATTGGAAAAAATTATATCGATCATATGGACAACTCCCGCGTTGGTGCTTAATTGCGCTGATGCAAAGCACAGTGGCATTTGGCGCCATCTGCAAAAATTGCAGGTATTGACATTACTTTTGGGTCTCCTCGTATTTCCATAAACGATACACGACACAAGTAAGACTCGTGAATTGAGCAAGTTTTTACCCTTTCTAGATAAAAATACTATTCCCAGTGTCAAGTAAATAAAATATTTTCTTTGCAAAAAAAACATTAAATATTTATTTGTATTGAAGAAGAGAACATCTTCCAATGAGAAATCTACGTTAAAAGCAATGGAAATTATCCGAATGATTCCGGATAATTTATTCACATGTGAAAGTTGCGTATAAATACGATTTCAACTGTAATTTATCCGAATTCATACTTTTTGACAACGATTGATTGACTCATAAGACTCACTTCATTTCATTTTTCGGTATATACTCATACATATGTACATATGAATACATAAATAAAATCCATTTTTATTATGTACATTATGTATGGAAAGTCAGATAACTTCTCCTCTCGTAGAAGATTAGGTCAGGAGTTGTCATAGACTGATTTACATCTTTTACTGAACACGGTTTATAGATTCTGATTTCCCTTATCTTCGAGCACTCAAAAAAAATTGGTCGTGCCAATTTCTGAAATATTAATTCCTGCTCAGACTAGGAACTATTCAATCCTTGATATCTATCGCCTTTAACTTTGAATTATACGGATACGGATACAAAACCAAATCCTGACGCAAGACTCGTCAAATTTAAATCTGAAAAAGTCCAAGCTATTATGATTGTAGAAAGACAGTGGTACTATTCTCGATTCAGATAGAGTTCCACTGAAGGTTATTCGTCTTGAATTTGGAGAAGTTCTAGAGGCGACTGTGAAACAATTTGACACAAACAGCGATCGGTTCTTTTTGAAAAACCTTTTAGTAAAAACCTTTAAGTAAGGCGCCCATATGTTGTATGCTGCAAATATGTAGTTGTTTTGCAAAGGAATGGATGAAAATTAAATTAACGCTTTTATATTTAATTTGCAGAAATTCATTAATTCGCAAATTGCATTTTTAAAGTGTTTATGCTTTAATTAAAATTTAACAACATAAATTGAAGCTGCTACGACTGTTAATATTTTAACTGGTTGAAGCAGTATTTCTTTGTTAGTGCCAAACCTCGGAGTTCTATGCAAATCAATGTTCTTCGTTTTGACGGAAGGTAACAAGTTTATGTTCTAGGAAATGTGTATGCTCAGAAGACTATTTACAAATTCCTATGAAGAGCAATGAATGCTCTGACATCAACTTAATTTTCTGAAATAACACAAAATTTAAATACATATGTTCCTTGGTAGGCTCAAGTTCAACCCTCATTACACTTCCTTGGAGAATGATTGTTTATTTATATTTAATGTGTTTCATGATTAGAAATGACATGAAAATTTAATTTTAATACTAGCCGGGGGAACATGCCCACGGATTCGGTGCCGAAACACAACTCATCAGAACTTAGACAGTTAATGATGTTCGAACAAAACCTGCCTACGAGACTCGAGTGCTGGCGCGGTGTGTGATTCTCCAGTTAGTAATCAATTGTACTTTTATGTACTTATATATGTACATTTATGTATATATATATATATATATATATATATATATATATATATATATATATATATATATATATATATATATATATATATATATATATATATAAATATATATATATATATATATATATATATATATATATATATATATATATAAATATATATATATATATATATATATATATATATATATATATATATATATATATATATATATATATATATATATATATAAATATATATATATATATATATATATATATATATATATATATATATATATATATATATATATATATATATATATATATATATATATATATATATATATATATATATATATATATATATATATACATAAATGTACATATATAAGTACATAAAAGTACAATTGATTACTAACTGGAGAATCACACACCGCGCCAGCACTCGAGTCTCGTAGGCAGGTTTTGTTCGAACATCATTAACTGTCTAAGTTCTGATGAGTTGTGTTTCGGCACCGAATCCGTGGGCATGTTCCCCCGGCTAGTATTAAAATTAAATTTTCATGTCATTTCTAATCATGAAACACATTAAATATAAATAAACAATCATTCTCCAAGGAAGTGTAATGAGGGTTGAACTTGAGCCTACCAAGGAACATATGTATTTAAATTTTGTGTTATTTCAGAAAATTAAGTTGATGTCAGAGCATTCATTGCTCTTCATAGGAATTTGTAAATAGTCTTCTGAGCATACACATTTCCTAGAACATAAACTTGTTACCTTCCGTCAAAACGAAGAACATTGATTTGCATAGAACTCCGAGGTTTGGCACTAACAAAGAAATACTGCTTCAACCAGTTAAAATATTAACAGTCGTAGCAGCTTCAATTTATGTTGTTAAATTTTAATTAAAGCATAAACACTTTAAAAATGCAATTTGCGAATTAATGAATTTCTGCAAATTAAATATAAAAGCGTTAATTTAATTTTCATCCATTCCTTTGCAAAACAACTACATATTTGCAGCATACAACATATGGGCGCCTTACTTAAAGGTTTTTACTAAAAGGTTTTTCAAAAAGAACCGATCGCTGTTTGTGTCAAATTGTTTCACAGTCGCCTCTAGAACTTCTCCAAATTCAAGACGAATAACCTTCAGTGGAACTCTATCTGAATCGAGAATAGTACCACTGTCTTTCTACAATCATAATAGCTTGGACTTTTTCAGATTTAAATTTGACGAGTCTTGCGTCAGGATTTGGTTTTGTATCCGTATCCGTATAATTCAAAGTTAAAGGCGATAGATATCAAGGATTGAATAGTTCCTAGTCTGAGCAGGAATTAATATTTCAGAAATTGGCACGACCAATTTTTTTTGAGTGCTCGAAGATAAGGGAAATCAGAATCTATAAACCGTGTTCAGTAAAAGATGTAAATCAGTCTATGACAACTCCTGACCTAATCTTCTACGAGAGGAGAAGTTATCTGACTTTCCATACATAATGTACATAATAAAAATGGATTTTATTTATGTATTCATATGTACATATGTATGAGTATATACCGAAAAATGAAATGAAGTGAGTCTTATGAGTCAATCAATCGTTGTCAAAAAGTATGAATTCGGATAAATTACAGTTGAAATCGTATTTATACGCAACTTTCACATGTGAATAAATTATCCGGAATCATTCGGATAATTTCCATTGCTTTTAACGTAGATTTCTCATTGGAAGATGTTCTCTTCTTCAATACAAATAAATATTTAATGTTTTTTTTGCAAAGAAAATATTTTATTTACTTGACACTGGGAATAGTATTTTTATCTAGAAAGGGTAAAAACTTGCTCAATTCACGAGTCTTACTTGTGTCGTGTATCGTTTATGGAAATACGAGGAGACCCAAAAGTAATGTCAATACCTGCAATTTTTGCAGATGGCGCCAAATGCCACTGTGCTTTGCATCAGCGCAATTAAGCACCAACGCGGGAGTTGTCCATATGATCGATATAATTTTTTCCAATTAATTTCATAAATTTTGCACTTTCAAATAAACTTTGTATGAAAACGGAGCTCTCTTTTTTCATTTATGTATAACAAAATGGAAGAAAGCTCAAATTATGATATTACTTTCCGCCACCTTGTAGTTCTCTGAAATACACTTTGTGAACAGTGTGTCACAAACATTTTGTACTGAAAAAAGTCAAAATGAAATAAATTTTAAATAAAATTAAGAATTTTTTTTGCATAAACTCACTAAAATTATGCATCATTGCGGACTCTAATTCTGACGACTGAAAATATTTCAATTGCTTGTTCAACCAAATAAATTAATCATTCCTGGTATGGTCTCAATACAACTTTTCCAAAAAATATGAAACAAGATTATGTGGCTGTATCACATTTTGTCATTGAAAATTACCACCAACAGGTAGGTACGAATGTACACCACTGTAAAGTACTATAATAATACAACCGATACAATATGATACAAGTACTTGTGAATTGAGTAAATGTTTTCATTTCGATTTAAGGAAACAAGTGTTTTTTTAAAAACAGTATTTTCTAAAACGAGAACAAACTTTCACAGAATTACAGAAGTAAATTGAGATGTATAATCAAAATCAACTTGACTTCATGGGAAGTGTAGAATAATACAATAACGGATGCTGTTTTTTAACCGACTTCCAAAAAGGAGGTGGCTATCAATTCGTGTGTATTTTTTAAGCTTTTTTTATTGTTTGTACACGCATAACTATCACTTCAATTGTTTTTTTTTTCAAAGGGTTTGCTTGCACGTTGGTCGTATAACTTTTTTTATTAAAAAAATTACACTGGTAATTTTCCCGTCCGAAATATACAGATAAAATTTTATTTTGAAAGTGTGGCTTGCAGTCTGGTTTCACAGAATTGAAAATCAAACGGACAAAGTGGCCGCCCCAAAACAATGCTTGCACCATAACTCCGTCATTTATGGACCTATTTGTAAAATGTTTTATTTGTGAAGGTATTTCAATCTATTCTGGGAGTGAAAAATAAACTAGAAATGGACTATATCGTGTTTTAAACTCATGGTTGTTTAGATTTTGTGATCTGTTTGATTGGGACTTTGTATTAAGCTCCGTTTTTTTTTTTTTTGCAGAATTATTTTTGTCACAGGAATTGCAAATGCATTCCTTATTGCCATTTCTCTCGCAGGTACATCACACATATAGTCTTAATTAATTTTTACTCCAAACTCCGCTTATTGGAAAACTCTTTTTATTTTTATAATGCATAAGTATACAAATATTCACTTAAATTTGTGTGTGTATCTGTATATCGAATTAACCGACTGTCTGTTTGTCACTTTATCTTGTATTCATAAAATCATGTGTGACCATTTGCAAATGTTACTGCCATCTAAGGGGCGGAATACACTGATTGGTACGTGAGCATTCCATATACCGCAGTTCATTAATGTTCACAGTACTGGCGGTTGCCATCGGCAACAACATCCAGGACTGCTATCTATCACTTACAAATATTTTAGTTATGGAGATTAATGCGAAAAGTAAATAAATCTTTTTTACTTTGTTTATTTATTCTTTCATCTTTTTCCATTATGTTATTTGCTGTAGTTTTTGTTTAACTGACGTTTAACTAACAAACTTGACCTTACTACCAGTTTAGAGAAGCGTTTACTTTTCATTTAATTTTTATTTATATACTTATGTATGTACATATGTACATACATATTTGAATTTAATACTCGTAACAAGAAGCATCCGCGTGGCTCAGGCTTCTCGTACAATTTCATACATTAATTGATCAAATAAAAATGTCACCGAAGTTGATCTTGGTCGTCTTGTTGGGTGTCTTTTGTTGGTGTTTTCGTCAAGCAAATGTTGTTTGGAAAAGGGACAAGTATCATTGAGAAATATGATAATAATAATAATAATAAAAATATCACAGAAAAAATCTGAAATGAAATCACAAACCAATTGCATATATACGAGTACATAAATATCGAACCTTTGCTGTAATAACGTAATAATTCAAAAAAGGTTGTTTTGCAGAAATTGAGTTTAAAGTTTTGAATTTACACACAACTTAATGGTAAAAGAAAATTTGGTTCTTTTCTCAAGAGCTGAGCGTACAAAATATTTTTATGGAACTTTTACAGAATATAAAAAACGACAAGGCGAATAATTTCGTAATATAACCTTCAAAAATTGAATTTTTGAGTTACTACGTTATTGCACCAAAGGCTCAATATGTACATACTTACATGTGTGTGTGTGTGTGTGTTTGTATTTTACTACGCTTGCAATTACTATGAAGTGAAACAAAATCAATAAAAATGTTTGCATTGAACCGATAAAATAAAAAAAAAATGGAAAAAATAATGAAAAAACGCAATAATTAATATTGATTTAATAACATCAGCATTTTTTATATTTTATATGTATGTATGTACTATATGTATGTGCATTATATATGGTCTTATATATTCAACTATTTCATTGGCGTAGAAGGACCATTGGGTAGGTGATGTAAGCCCTCTACGATATAACTTTAGTCCACACTAAGTGTTTGCCCCACAAGATTTGGCCCACCTACGCTAATGAACTAAGTGTTGCAACAGTAATTAAATGAATATTTGAATAATGAAAAATGCTTGAAAAAAACCGCTGAATATTTTAAAATGAAATTGATATGAAATAGAACAGTTTTTTTCTCTGTTATTTTCTAAAATGCTGACGGAAGTAAAATACATTAATTTTCGTTCTATACTAAATAAAATAGAAGATTTTTCTTTTGTTTCTGTTAGTGCTGATGGAAGCAAAATTTAAATTTTCAATTGTAGTTATTTTTTCTATTTACACTAATAAGGAATATTTTATTGGTTAACTATAAAAAATATAAAAAAATATAATTTATTATGTCATATATTTTATTCAAAAAATATATTTACAAAATTTTTTGTTTGTTATGGCTTAGCCGTTTACTGATGATGTGGTTTAGGGACTAATGAAATGTCGGCATATGTACAGCTAAAGCCACAACAAATAAGGCATTTTGTAACAACTCTAATTGTTTTAACAATTAGTTGCGTAGAATATCCCGAAAAAATAAATTTCAATATTAAAAATTTATTTAAAAATTATCTTCTCAAATTAGTTTATTGTGGGCTTAGCTCTTCAAATACGGAAATTCCATTGGTCGCTAAACCAAATCATCAGTGAAGTTTAAACAGTTTGAAAACCTTCAATCTCATGTGTTAATGCTAAAACAAACAAAGACAATATGAGAATTCTCGATCGTACGAGTTTATGAATATTATAAAATACATGATCATAGTAGACTTAGACTGGTTTAATATAAACAGCACAACAAACAATTTATATTTGATATGAGTCGAGTATAAATTGCAACAGATATGGAATGAGACTCCCTTTGGGTGTTTGAATTAATTTTAATTGGTGTTAATTTAATGCTTTAGATCCTCTGAAGATGATAAACGTGTAGATCGAGCGAACACAACGACGTTTTAAGTAGAAAGCATTTTAGTTAATGGTTTATTCCTCATTAAAATTAAAAAAAGTGCTTCAAAGGGCGTTCTTTCAAATTGAATTAATTTAATTAAAAAATTCCCAAAAAAAAATCCCAAAAAAAAAATCGAAATATCACAACGAATTAAAATTTCAAAGCAAAACCTAATCTAAAATATCAGGATTTCAGTAAAAAGTAAACAATTAAGAAAATAAATTTTGGGATGTTATAAAATATTCTTTTCCCAAAATTTCAACAACATATTGAAATGTTAAATTCTTTCTTAATTAAAAAAATGTCCGAGCTAATGCTCGAACGACTAGGAAATTGTATTACCATTAAAATTAAAAAAAAATAATCAATATATAATAAAAAATCAATATACCACCAAATACATATGTATATATTTCGATAATTTGGCAAGAGAGTAAAATAAAAAAGCGAAAGTCCCCAAAAAATATTTTTTTCCATATATTTTTTTCCACCAAATTATTGAAATTCTGTGCGAGGAAGTGGTCCTAAAGAATTAACTTTACTGGAGACTTCTTTTTGACGACTTTGTGTAGGCTATTGTGGTAGGATTGCGCCATTTCTGGATTATTTCTTTATAACATCTCTTCTCAAACTGCTTGGATGTAGTAATTTTTATTCAAAAATTCTCTTTCCAATATGTATTAACAATGTAAGTTTATTGACATAAGATACTTATACTTTTAATGCTTTCATCGTTAATTATTTTATTTTTGTGCAGTCGAAATCAACGGTTTAACAATTTGTAAGAGAACTTTCAACAAGGTTGCACATTTGTAGGTTTTGACAAATTCGTAGCTCGAATACGGGAATCGTAATAATGCTGAATTAATAAAGTAGTACATACTTGCAAAATCATTAACGCCTTTAAAACATCAAAATCTCCAAATTTTTTCTTCTCTTAGTATTAATATAAAATCATAATACAAAATCCAAGATTCAATAAAAATATTTCCAAAAATTTATAAAAAGAATTAAAAAAATTAATATAGGAAAATTTAAATAAAAATTAAATAAAGTAATAGTCACAACTTCACCGGGAAATTAGAAACTTTAACTAGAAATCCAATTTTCAAATATGTATCACTAAAAACTAAAATTATATGAAAGATCAAAATGGCAACAAATGAAAGTAATTATGAAAATAAGGCAATCGAAAAATAAAATTTTCTTATAATTATTAATTAACCATCATCTATAAATATTACTTTTTTATAAATCAAATTCAAATAAAAGTTTTATTAAAATTTTAATTACAGTCTGGATAATGGATTATGTATAATGAAGAAATTAGATTCACCATGCGCAATGTAATTTATTTATTTATTTAGAAAAATACAAAATAAAAATGTTAGCACAATGTACCTTATCGCAATTAAAAAGAAACTAATTAAAAAATAGTCGGTGAACAATATTTCCTCTTTTGCCAAATTTTTTGTTTGCAACTGCTAAGCGATGCAGTAGAGAAATTTCTTAAGAGATGTTTATCGCTGCAAGTTGCTTTTCATTACAGTGGAACAGTTGCTTTTGCTACTCGTACTCGTACAATAAAAAAAATAAGTTTTTAAGTTACCGCATCAAATAAAAAAGAGACGTAATTGACTGATTTCAATCCGATTTTAAAAAATTTGGCCGTCATTAGGTCCTTGGAAGCCATTCTGACCACTTTGGAGATGATGGTTGTAAGACTAAAGATTTCTGCCTCACTTAGATGTCGTCTGAAAATTAATCTATTCGACGTTGCAAAGTTTGCAGTTTTCTAAAATAAATTTTTCGAAAAGTACATTTTTTAAATAAATTTCAAGTTACGGCTTCCACCGCTTCGACGGGTCCAAAATTTAATTAAGCTCTTAATTTTAAAAACATGGTTTGTTTGTAATTTTACAAAACAACCTCGATTGCTGTACATTTCATTAGAATCGAATGATTCGTTCGAGGGATATCGTTGTTGAAAGTTTTCGAAAATTTATTTTTTTTTCAATAACTCAAAATTCTAGCCAAATCAATATAGAAGATTTAATATCTTTCCGAACATTTATCGAATGTCGCAAATTTGACCAGATTTAAGTTATAAGTTTGATAGATATCGTCGTTGTCGAGAATTTTCGAAGACAGTGTTTTTTTCAAAACTCAAAAAAAAAACTGAAAATTATTGAAATCGATTGATTTGAAAATAAAACTCGGACAAAATTATTTTTTTAAAGTAATTCAAAGAGTTATTATCACTTCGACTCGATAGATTCAATTATTCTCAGAAAATTATAAAAGTACTTGTCGAAAATTTTATCAAACCATTTTACCCTTTTTGAGAGATATCGTTGTCGAGACTGTTCGAAAATAGCGTTTTCTAAAGTCGGCAAATTTTTTGGGCTTTTCAAACTAAATCAGTTAACTTGTTCCAGAAATATCGTCGTTGAAAATTATTATTATTTGAAAAAAAAAAAAATTCGGACAAAATGATTTTTTTTTAAATAATTCGAAGATGTATTATCGCATCGACTCAATAGATTCACTAATTGTCTGACATTCAGAAAACTTCTTCCAATGTCGCAAGTTTGGGAGTCTAAAAATTTTCGAAAATAGTGTTTTTAATAACTTCGAGTATTTTTTTCAATGCAGCACAGTCCTTTAGACCTTTTAAACTAAATCAGTTAGCTGGTTTCAGAGATATCGTTGTTAAAAATTATTAAAATCGGTTGATTGATTGTCGAAAATAGTGTTTTTTAATTACTTTAAAAAATATTCTTAAATCGAGCATGACATTATAAGGAAGATCTTGCTTCCCCGCATAGACTCTGCATGCTTTCCCAGATAAGTCAAAAATGGCTTCACTGTTTATGTTTACTAGAAGAAAAAATCTGATGTCGGCCAATCAAACTGGTCAAGAAGACTTATTAAATATGTAAGATCCCTAAATGAATTTCGAACCCATAGCAGACTGAAACTGTACTGGTTTCCTGTGGATGACTATCTACTTAATAGGGGTAGGAGCCTGACAAAACCTCTTTGTATTTATTAAGCTCATTATTCGAGATGTTCTTCAAAATAACAATTTGACAATTCATTGTTTGTTGTTCGCTTAGTTGAGTATATAATTTCAAATTATGTTTGAATAGCATTCAAACTCTTTTACTTATACACAAACTAGCAAACATTATATGAGAATTCCGTAGAATTCATTCATATTTTTCGACTTGTGAATTAAAAAGAAACATAGTAAACTTTTATACAAACACAATACAACAAACGTTTGATTATAGACTTGCGTCTTTTTATTTTTCTTACAACTTTGCACAAAGAACGAATGATTTTTAAGATTTAGCGATTAGCTTTTTGCGACATTAAAAATTCTGGATGAAAGCTTTTAACGCACATATTAAGTACATATGTATGTACATATTTGTAAATTTTCCACTAGGGTTTTAAAATTTTTCCCTCGTGCAAATATTTTGCACTTGAAATTAAACAGAAGATTTTTTTAATTTTTACAAATACTTGTGAAAATACACTCCAGTTTATATTGGCTGGAATATTACAACAAAAATATATATTGCAAATTTATTTAAATGTGATATAATCACACGAACACATACATATGTATGTATGTACATACATCCATAAGTATATAGTATGTATGTATTTTATAAATACGAGTACATATATGTACATACATATGTATGCACAAACGAATAAATTAAAGCAATGACAAATTGTTGTATAAAGTTGTTGGTTTATTTTGTATATTAATTAAAAAGTGTTTCTTTCTAATGAGAAAAGTGCTCATTATGTACTTATTTTTAAAAAAAATAATAATAAATATAGCGAGCGCAATGAAAATAATTATTAATTAGAGAGACACATTTGACATTTAAATGTGATTATGATACAACAAAGCGATGACGGCAACGGCAACGGCAACGGCAACGGCAGCAGCAGCAACAACAACAACCTAAACGGTATTATAAACAATATTTAGTGATTACGTATTTTCGTCTAATGTACAAATATTTTTAATTTTTCTAAATTGGACATGCAAAATTTGTTTTAACGAAAACACACACATACTTACTTACATATGTACATATATTCTCTAACCAAGAAACTAGTTAGAAAAAGTATGTAAGATTTTTATTTTTGTTTATACATATTTATGTATTTTCTATACATTATTATATGAAAATTTTTTTTAACAAAAATGGCAAACAAAATAATTATAAATTCAAACACCAGCACTCACACTCACATGCTATTATTTTTATTGTTTTTTTTTATAAAAGCGTGGTGATTCTTGTTATATGTACATACTATATACATACATACATAAGTATATTTTTTTTTTGTATTTCACATTCGCATTGACTTGTTTTGAGACAGTTTGACTGACCGAAAGTCAAACAGAGCCCGACACAGTAGGAATCTTGATATTAAAAGAAAATACACTCCGATTTTTAATTTATGTTCGGTACAAATTGCCACCGAGACGATTTTTTATCCATTTATTTGTTGGCTTTTTGATTAACCGCCGTTTTGTTCGACTACTTGTCTAAAACCTTTCATTGATTTAGAAATTAACTCTGCTATTTTTCTTCTCGTTCTATGATCGCAAAAGTCTAAATCTACACTGATCACTTGTTTAAAGGTTTTGGTTTGTTTTATTTGTCGTCGCAGTTACAATGAGCACATCGTATCTCTGTATGTGTGCGAGCGATTTAAGAGGGGTTTTTAATTGCCTACCACATTTACATGTTATGATCTCCACAAAAGCTCTCTATACCACACTGTTGTTCATTTAGCTGTATACAAAAAACGTCTGCATCAACATTAAAAAAACAATTTTTTTTAAATATTACTTCTCCAGTGTTTGTAGTGTGTGCGCAAAATGTTAATATATATATATATGTATATATATATATATATATATATATATATATATATATATATATATATATATATATATATATATTTAACATATTCCGAACGAAGTCCATGTAGGTAAAAGAATAAAAACTGTTTTTGGACTTACTCAAAACTCATATCTTGATATGAATAAAATAGCAAGGATCCCATATAATAGATATATACTTAAGAATATACCGAACAAGCAATGTATACAAGAGTTTTATACGATATGGATCCGGAAATTCCAGTTAAAACTAACCCATAGCTTCTTTGGGTTTATAATCTGTTCGATACGCTTTTTTGTCTTCATGTTGGTTTTTTTGTAATAATAAAAATGAACTCAATACGTATTTTTTGATCGGCTCTTTTCGCCCATTTTCATAAAAAGAATATACTGTGTGAAAAGAGCCATTTTTATAAAATGCTTCTTTGCTAAAGAAAACTTTCTTATATTGCTCATTTTACATAAAAAAATCTTTTTTAACGGGCTCTTCTATAAAAATAAACATACATTTGTATATGAATATAACTTTGAAAAACTAAGTTTTTTTATAATTAATTTGTCAAGAACTGTGTATTCGAAAAGAGTTTCGTTTTTAACACTGCTGGACTTTAAAATAAATACAAATTCCATAAAATTTAATTTAAAAAAATTTTTTCAAAAAGTTTCTAAACCAGGACCTTTTCTTCGTGGGAGAAGTACGTGACCTGTAATTGCAAAGGTTATATAGTAGCTAATATTTATCTTATTGAAATTTCAGTTTTCAGTTTCTAAAGTCTTTTCATAACTTATTAAATAAACGCTTATTTTTTAGTACTTGAATTCCCGCATTGACATCACTATTTACTACTGCAAAGCTCATGCTATACTAGTATATCTGTATCTCTGGGATTTATTTTTTAGAATTTATTTGGAATACAATGAAGCCGCCTAAATATGTAGCCAGCGTTGCCAAAATGATGATTTTATCATATTTTTTTAAATTGTAAACCAAAATATGATTCGATGTTTTTTTCTTTTATTACGATTTTTTATTTCAAGTGTGTACAATTTTCATTGCTGTGTTTAATTGTAATTTTACTACATATGTATTTATTTATATAAATCCATACTGTCATTTTATTGAAATCAGTTGTGTATTTTTTCTAAGTTTTCTGTTTGTTGGTTGGTAAATGTGTGATCAAAAATATAAATGTATGTATGTATGCTTGTCACCATATAAACATAAATACATGTTTCGCTATAAATACTTTGAACAATAACAATTTAAACGCATATGTATGTAAATATATTTTAAACATAATTTTTTTTTGTCTTTTAGATAAAATTTTGTATTAAAAGATGATTTTTTTTCAATAAAATATGATTTTTTTCGGCATATGATGATTTTCTACTCAAAGCTTCTGGCAACGCTGTATGGAGCTCTTGTTGTCATTGTATTTGTTAATAAGTTTTGAGAGCAGTGTTGCCATTAGGATACGAAAGATACATTTTTCGTATCTTTTGATGACTTCAGGTACCATGTATAATCCTGACATTTTTCGTATCTTTTGAATCTGTACGCAAAATGTACAGAAATAAAATATTAAGCTTTCGGTCTCTGACAAAGTTTTTTGAAGTTATCACTTCGTTATGAATACTAAAAAAACAGTGACAACTAAATAGAAAAATTACATGTACATGATTTGTTGTTAGGTTTTCTAAATTCTTCTGTCGTCTGCTTATTCTTGTGTACATATACATATGTATATACATACATATGTTAAGATGAAATTTTAGAAGAAAACAATAACGATCTTTACAGTTAATAATTTCAGACCGTATAATCTCTACATATATGTATAAAAATTACGTGTATGTTCGTGATCGCTAAACTCAAAAACTACTGGACCCATATTGACCAAATTTTATATACATGCTCTATGGGGCGTGAGGAGTGTTTCTGTGTAGTTTGAAGTTCGTACGACAGGTGGTCCAATATTTACTATTTTGTATTTTGCCGATAGAGATTAGCGCGATAAGCCTATGCTGTGTTTCGCTGAAGGCGTTGGGTCCTTAATCATCGTGTATTGGCGTTAATTAGCCCGATACCGGTATTTGAACAATAACTGCTATGTCGATTTGGTGCACCTTTCATTCTTCTTCGAAATATCAATCCACTATGACTTTGCAACGAAACCAGACTTGCAGTGAAAATAAAATTTGAAGGCAAAACAACGTTTGCCCGGTTAAGGCTAGTAGTTTTATAAAATAAAACAATTTAATCCTGTAATTGAAAGAAGAAAACTAAAAAACCTGACTGCAAAACCTGACTCCAAAAAAGACAATGTACAATTTTAATGATAAATGGCTGTTAATAAAAGAGTACAATGGATGGTTAATGAAAAAAAAAAATAAAATAAAAAAAATTAAATATGAAATAAGAATGTTATTGTTAAACGTTAAACATGGATAATTTGTTTCTTTTAATATTTAAGCTTAAGGTCTTTTATTGTTTAACAATTTTTTTTTAATAATCGATATTTCGATACTCATTGAGTATTATCTTCAGACAATTCTATTTTTTTATAAATAATAAAATTAAAAAAATTGTCCTGAAGATGATACTCAATGAGTATCGAAATATCGATTATTTAAAAAAAATTGTTAAACAATAAAAGACATTAAGCTTAAATATTAAAATAAACAAATTATTATAAAAAAAGGCCAAAAAATGTAGATACATTGTTAAACATGGATTTTAAATTTTCTTTTCAAAATGTATCCTTTTGGGAAAAAAATGTATCTTTTTGAAAACTAAAATGTATCTTTCACGAAATTTCACTAGCAACACTGTTTGAGAGTCGCGTTTTGCATGTGTCTTCCAACCAACTAGATATTTTTTATTTTCTATAATTTTTTTTTTAATTTTTTCTCTGTCATATTGTTTTTCTTCCTTTATTGTTTTCTGTTTGTAGTAGTTTTTGTTTTTTTGTTTATGGTTTTTGTTTAAAATTTTTGTTTACAATATGCCATTTTATTTGTTGTCATTGCGGTTTTTTGTTGTGGAGACTTTTCTTTGTAAGAAGTGCCTATAAAAGCGTCTGAATTCAAAGATACTTACGAGGTATTTATGTAACTGATATTATTGCGGTTTTAATTATTTATACACAGTAAATCGTAACGAATTTGGAGCTGTTATAAAGGTCTTGCATGTTTTTATCGCAGTTCAGTGAATTAATGGAAGTAAGAATAAAAAAGTCAATGAATGGGAAATTGTATAAATGAAGAAATGGGAAAAATGTTTGGATTGTGTAAATGTTCAAATGTGTAAATTAATGTTAATTTAATTATAATGCGGTCCAAAATTGTACTTATCGTATGCGTAGGAAAGTTGTTTACGTTGTTTGGCAGTCAGTCAGTGAATTAAGGTTAATAGGTTTCATCTCTATTATTCTTAAATTCTGGATTGTGACAGTGAAATATCAAAATTTCCTTTTACTACTGTTTATTTAGAGATGATAAAATAAAATTTTGAATATGTAGTAGGTGATGAAGAACATGAATGAAATTGGAAAGCCATGTATGAGTGTGTAAAGGGCGTAAAAAATAAATAGTCGCTGGCTAATGCGTGAAAGATGACTATGCAAAAGAAAACGTCCAAACCTTTAAAAATTAAAAAAATCGGTTTCTTCTAAAGTATACTTAAATCATTCGAAATCAGTACCTTATGAAAAATAACTTTTTTTCTTAAAATGGTATTTTTTTTCAAACAGTATTATAGATTAGAGTGTTTTAAAAAAATAATTTCAAATTAAGAACTTTAAAATGAAGGTATCTATAGGAAAAAGTCTTTTAAATAATTGTCTTTATGGAGTAGGTATCTTTTATAAAGTACATATTAGGAAGTACCTCTCAAATAGTATCCCTTAAAAACTACCATTTAATAAGAGTTACATTTAAAAAATACCTCTTAATAAGTACATTTTAAAAACAATCTTTAAAAACGTATCTTTTAAAAATTACCTTTTAAGAAGTCATAAAGATAACTTACCTTTTAAAAAGTCATAAGCATTCTATTTTGAAGCTTTATGGATTGAGAAGGTAGCTTTATAAAAGTACTTTACAAAAAGTACCGTTGAAAAAGTACCATTAAAATACCCACAAAAAGTACATCTGAAAAAATACCGTTGGAAAAATGCCTTCAAAAAGTACCTTTTGAAAAATGTAATTTCTAAAGAAATTATTAATTGTGGCAAGATAGTAAGTTAAGCGTGCCTTGCAAAAATAAAGGCAGAGAAGTTTTTTTAAATAATCAGTCCCCTTTTCACAAAAAGGATTTATTTATAAAATGTACTTTTTACAAAGAAATCTATTTGTAACGTTTTTTTTTAATGAAAATAACTGTAGAAAAGGAAATTTTTAACAAATATACATTTCTACAAAGAGACCCTCGTTACATTACAGGCGTTTTTTTATAAAAAATAAAAATATCTCTATGAGATTGGATCTCTTTGTATAAAAGTACTCCAATCGAATAGGAAGCCATTGTCGTAAAAGAACAATGTTTGAGAATTTTTATATGTGCAGCCTAGTACGGAGTCCACGTTTGAAATTTTACATTTATTTCTACACGGGAATATAATCTTGTAAACATTTGTGTAGAAATACATATATTTATTTGTATACCACCAAGTAATGAATGTTCGTCACCTTTTAATTGAATGTCCAATATCCAAAATGGCTAATTCACTACAGAAAATACTCGAATGTTCAGTATCTCATCATTTAATAGAAATTTTGAAATCGCTCAACAAACACAACTTATTTGATATTTAAATTTTTTTTATTATAATATTATTTTATTAACCAAATTATACTTTCAAATTATCTTTTGCACTTATTAAAAATCTCGTTTTTTGCGCTTTACTTTTTATGTATTTTCTAAATTAATTTATAAAGTATATTTCATTAAATAAATAAATATATTTGTATACACACAAACGTTGTAAGAGGTACTTCACTCCTTATGATCTCATTACTATTTATACCACTTATATCCGTTCGAAGAAGGAGTAGAACGCTCATGTATGGGCTGGTGCTTCAAATTCTATTTTGCAGTTACTTGACAGCGTACAGGAAGGGGCGAAGAAGATCATCAGTGACACTAGTATAGCCAACTCTATTGACTTACTGCAGCATCGTCGTTTTCTCATTTCTTCAATAAAGTGAGCTTTAATGAGATTAAGTCTACGTTCAGACGCATCATGTCTTATTGACATGATTCTTACTTTTTCTCCTTTGAACTTTCTTTGGCGTTCACACAAGTCATGTCTTGTTGACGACTTGTTTTTTATGTATGTGTACATAAAAAACGTTGTTTGAGCATTTTTGACATTACGAATGAGAAAGCAAAACGTACTGACAGTACATGAACAGGCGTACTCGTTTCTTTTCCCCTCGTCAATATCGCCTATAAAATACCAATCATGTCAATAAGACATGATTCGTCTGAACGTAGACTAAGGAACTGGTTCTCGAAACCCGCTTCTTTTTACGAACTCTATTGAGAGCGCTTCCAATAGTGGTCGATATGCCAACGAATCTTTAGCTGAACAAATTCATAAGTGGAATAACCTGCCTGCAGAAGTCTATTCTTTCAGCGTACAAAAATTCACATCCACGGACATTACACCCTTTATACCCTTCCCATAACCTATTTTCCTAATTCCAGCACAATGTATTGCACGAGTGGCTGTTGGTCCATTAAAAAAAATTCATTAATTTTGTGAAGGGGTTGAAAAAGTTACACAATCCTAGTTTTTTTTTTTTAATTTGTTCCTTTTTGAGTGAGTTGTTCAACACAAAATGACAACAGTGATCGCTTTCACATCCCAGTCACAAAATACAACATCTTTCTGCTTACAGGATGCGGATTTTGCTAAACCACATGCGGAACTCTTGACTCAGACAACCCAGCGAACCAATGAAAAAAATGAAACATCCCAAGCGGAGACTTGTATATTTTTTAATTTCTTCGAGAATCATTTCGTTTTATTTAAGATTCTGTTTTGGTTTCTTTTTACAACTAATTTTTTTTTACATTTTGAAACCACAAATCTTATATTACTTTTTCTTAACAGAATAGAAAATAGTATAAAAGCCAGTAATAAAGAGAAATGATTTATATTACTGCCACTTAAACTTGTTCCTTTTACACATGTTTCTTAAACCATAGAAATAAGAAGAACAATAGTAAAAAATTAAAATTGAGAACGAGAATGAATGCATCGGTTGAATACACTTCTTTCAATTTCATGAAGTAAAAGTATTTTATAGGAGTATCTTAAGGCTAATGTACATAATTTTTTTTTATATATAATAAAAAAAAAACAATTCATGAAATGCTTTAAATTCGCGTTTCTTTCCATTTCAATGTCATCTTATCGAAAGCTATTTACACTTAGTACTAGTAACGATTTAAAAAAGTTTTAATTTAAATATGTTCTAAAATACACTTAATATTTTTCTCTTTTTTATTAACAAGTTCAGGAAGTCTGTTAAATATTTTATAATACAAAGTTGTTTTGGTTTTTTTTACAAACTAAAATGACTAAACTTTTAAGGACTAATTTTAAATAAAAATAAATTTATTAAACCGTCGAAATTAAACGTTAAACAAATATTTTTTAATGGTATAGTTTTCGTTTTATTATTTTTAATCACAAGCCTGTTTTTCATATAATTTTTTTTTTCAAAATATTTCGAATAGTTGACCTTGTAATGCCAATAATGACTGGCCGCCAAACGACACTGGAACATTTTTAAATTTCTTTCGAAATTTAAGAATCTACATATTCTATGACATCATCGATTTGCACGGTTTCATTGCTGCCACCTGAATGATTTGAGCCTGAATCGTTGGGTGTCCTGGGTGGCAAGGCTGTGGCTCCTCTCATGTCCATTTCAATGTTGTCGGTAGAGGGCGCTGCAGTTAAATTGAAATTTTTATTCAATACTTGCTTATGACGTTTATCAGGAGCTGTGTAAGTGGGTGGTGTTACTAAATGCATGTTTCGTGGTTTTGCAATCGGATTGAAATTTGTTTTGCCCTGTAAATCCTGGGCAATTTTTCGTACATTTGAGAGTGTTGCCGCTGATGATGTGGATGGTGTTGCAATGTTTGTTGGGTTATTGTGATGTTGAGCTAAAACATCTGGCAGTTGTCGTTGATAATTGTTTCGCATGGGTGTGGCATATTGTAAGGGCCGGTAGGGGCTTTGGTATGTGCGTGCTATAGAACTAGTTACAGCATAGGGTGTAGTAGAGGTTAAATTCATTTCTGGAAGAAGAGTTAGAAAGATTGCCGATTGGTTTTGTTAATAGATTAAAGCAAACATTTAAGGATTAAAACTAGTGTTTTAATAATCATATTTTCTTAGAGAATACTTTTTTCAATGGTACTTTTTTGAAAGGTACTTTTCCAAAAAGGTACTTTTGTAAACGGTACTTTTTGAATGGTATTTTTATAGAAGGTGGTTTTTAAAGGTATATTTTTAATTTATTATTTAATAGGTGCTTTTCAAAAAGTTGTTTTACAAATCAGAAGTAATTTTTAAATGGTACTTTTAAAAAAATGTACTCATATTGAAAGGTAGTCTTTTCTAAATGTACTTATTTTGTATGATCTTTTTCAAAAGGTACTTTTTTAAAAGTTGCTTTTACTTTTTATATCGTACATCGTAATCGGTATTTTTTAAAAGGATCTCTCTAAAAAATTACGTATTTAAAAAGATTATATTTTAAAAATTTCTCTTTAAAATTATCTTTTTAGAAACTAATTTTTTAAATATCACTTCTTTAAAGGTACTTTAAACGATACTTTCTTGAAAGGAACTTTCTTAGAAGGTACTTTTTTAAATTAACTTTTTTAAAAGTACTTTTTTAAAATGAACTTTTTAAAAAATATTGTATTAAAGATAATTTTTAAAAGTTATTTATAAATTTCTTAATTGCTAACTTTTTCTAGAATATATTGAGCAAATTCTACATTCATTCTAGTCTAAATTTTTTACAAGACTTTATAACAAAAGTGGACTTACTTGCTTCTTAAAAGTTTAGTTTCAAGTATGATGTTGTATTTTGGGAGTTATTGGACAGGAGTAGGGAATTTGGGTTTTAAAACTTGCCGGAAATTGTCGTCTTAAATTTAAAAATGAATTACCTCTCTCATTAATTGGTTCGGTATAGAGATCCATCGAAGATAAATGGCCATCGGCTGGCGAAGCATATTCGTTCGGCAGCAAAGGTTGTTGGGCACAGCTGGGTTCGGCGTAAATATGCTCTGGAGCCGAGCCAGCTACGCCTGTTCCATCTCCCATATGAGAAAATGTGGTCGAAGTATAGAATCCTTCGTCCATACCCGTTAAACTGGGCTCAGAGTAAATGGGCGTCTGATCGGCTGGTGGAGCCGTCGGTAGGGGTGATTGTAAATGTTCTGTGAGTACACGATTGAAGGCAATAAAATCGGTACCAGGATTTTTGATTTTATTCAAAAGATTCACAATTTGACTAGTTGTTTTAACACATTTCTCCTCCGTTAGATTTTGTATGAATAGAATTTGCACACGTTCATTGACTTTTTTATAAATCTCGGGATATTTTTTCTGTATCAGTTGCAAGGTCTGGTCAATGACACAACGTTCTTCGTGCGAGAACTCATGGGCATGACTGCGTCCTCCAGAGTTCTCAGCACGTTGAAGTTTTGGGTTTCTTCGACGAAAATGACAAATCAAAAATATCACCACGGCTATGATGAGCAGAAGCAATAGAACTGTGGCCGCCAAAATCATAATCAATTGAGGCAAATGTTGATTTTTTCTTTCCAATTCCTCGGCCGTATAAAAACGTCCCTCGATCTTCTTTAAATTTTGATTGGCCACACAATCCAAGACCGTCTTGGACTCATCGCAAACCTCATTTAAATATTTCATAAAATTAAAAGTGCTGGCGTTGAAACAATTGCCCAGCTTGTCATCAATGGTGCAATAGATTTCGGTACGTAAATCTTTGTCCGTTAACTTTTCCACCCATTTGAGATCACAGCGACAGGGCAGATTCACCGACACTTCACGTATCTTACAATAGGGTTTGGTAAAATTCAGTGAGCCCTCTTGCGGTTCTGTCAAGGAATTGCCCTCGAAGGTGCATGATGTCGTATTCTGTTCATTGTCCAACAGCATGCGGCCAAAGACTCCAAATTGGTTATTTTCCACTACAAATTTAGACCATTTTTCAACGTGTAACCAATTGTTACCCAGGTGTTTAACTTTGTTGCCCGTTATGGTGACAAAGGCGGAAATCACGTGTATGGCGTTGTCATAAATGGTATCGATTCTATAAAAGAAATTGCAACAAAAATATTTATAAATATGTATGTTCTCGTATATGTATACAAGATTATGTTTTAATAAATAGTGCTAATTGCTTAAGTAAATTATATAATTATGTGGTGATTTACTATGAGGTAAATTTTTAACTCTAGTTAATTTTCTTGTCATGTAAAATGCGAGTTGTAGCGAACTTTATTAATTCATTTATTAGTTTACCAGACTTATGAGTACAATTAAAATTATTTGCTAGAGATAAAATAAAAATATAATAAATAAATGTTTTTTTTTTGATTTTTTTATTAATATATAGTCGTATTACTCGTATAACTTTTGGTAACTTCTAGTAAAAATTTCACTCAACACATTTTCGTAATACGTGCCTATTCCGAACGAAAGAATGAAATTACCCCTTAAACTTTGCCTCACTAAGGGATTTTATCGTTTGCAAAATGTCCATCATGAAATAAAATTAACAATAATAATTTTTAAAACTCTTAAAAATGCCAAAATTTGATTTTTCTTATAAAATTCTTAAGAACTTCAACATTGTTCAGTGAGTCAAAATTTCCCCTAGTTCGGAATAGAATTAACAAAGTTATTAAAGTAATAAGGTCAAAGTACATATGTGTAAGGCGAAGGTTGAGCAAGTTCTGAATTATTTGTGCACTATGATAAAAATTCATTGGAAATATTTTAAAGGAATTTTTGAAATCTTTTTTAAAGTAGATAAAAAAACGTATACATTGCACAGTTAGAGAGTTGAAATGTTTCAGAAAAATCGCCATTGCCCTTTCCTAAATGAAATGGTTACTTGGTTTCCTATGCTGTTTTACTAAAAGAATGATAAATATGGGGAAACTCGGACGAAAATTTCGTAAAAGTTATATTTCGTTGTAGTGTTATTGATACAGAATTAAGATGCCTACAGGTATTTAAATTTCGTTGTAAAGAGTGGAGTCCCTTAGAAATTTAAGAAAGGAATAAAATTTACAAGGGAACTGCATTTTGCAACAACTGTAATTTTTAAGTTATTTGTTGTTAGATGTTTTTGGGGGAATTGAAAGGGTTTTGTCCGGATTGATAAAATGCGGCTACTACAAGATGAAAATCTAGGGCGAGGTTTTGTATGACCTAAACAAAGTTCCTGATACTTAAGTACGGTTTCTTGATCCAGACGCTCGACTGGAGTACAGAGCTGTATGGAAATCACTCGAAAAGCCATGAGTAGTTTTCATATACTTACATTTTCTATTAAAGTTTTCCATTCGTATGGATTGTGAAAGCCGTACTTTGCAACTGGTTTTTGTTAATTATTTGCAGCAATATTGGGAATAGAGTGGCGGTATGTTTTAATTCTTCAAAAAATTTTAACTTTTATATAGATCCAGGTATAAGTAAATTTTGTGTTAAGTGAAGGGACTTCGTGCGGTATCTTTGGTTTTCCTATGTTTATCGGTAGCCCACCCGCCATACCAAAGTATTGTTTAGTAATTTATTGATTAAGTTATTCCGAATATTAGCAACATAGAAGTTATTATTAGGAGTAAAGAAAAAATAGCGCACTGCGAGGGCTTAGCCCCCTCCAATAAGAAATTTAACCTCTCACATCTTTTCCTTATATGTATAATTGCTGTTATATGAAATTTTCGTCCTTGTTAAAGCATTGTAACTTTGTTAAATTTTCCAGCGGCTGTAGACCCCTTCGAAAATATCCTACCTACGCCCATGACATGTAACAAATTTCTATTGTTTTTTTCTTAGAGCCGACATGAATTGCAATTAATTTTGCAGAATACTAAGAACGGTACGAAGGAGAATCTTCAATGACATTATATCCTTATGTTGTAGTACTAAAAGTTTCAAAAAATAGGTCTTTGAACACTCAGTATTGATAAATTGGTTATTGTTTTTTACGAGCAGCATGTCCTTGCAATACGTTTAAACTATCATATTTTATAATAATTAATTGAATTATCATATTTTATAATTATTAAATGATTTATTTATCTGTAAAGAAGACTTTTGTATGTCGGCACTCTGTTTGCAGAATATTTGTCTATATGATAACAAAATTTCGATCGCTTAGAAACGTTTAATCTGGAAAACTTGCGACTCTATGTAATTTATATTAATAGATCTCAGATCTATTTTTAGATCTCAGTGGGTAACGCATATATATTAATATTTTAGTTATTAAAACCTTATTAGGGACTATTTTTGAAGTCGTTGAAATTTTTATTATGATACAGGATGTTCAATAAAATTTGATAAATTAAAAAAATAATATCTGCTAATGAATCACCCTTTATAATAATTGATTTTTTTTTTGTGTACATGTAATATAGACATGTGTGTCATTTTTTAATAAAGTCATTTAAGAAATATTTATACATACATACATAAATTTTATTAATTTTGCAAACAATCGAAATTAAATAATCAATAAATTTTAAAGGATAGTGTAAAGCGTGTAACTAATTGACATTGAAGAGTGTGAATTTTCATCATGCCATTTTCAAACGCCAAATTTGGAATACATGTGTCGAAAAGTTTCATATAGAAATATTTTTTTTGTAAACATTAAAGAGTTGCCCTTTCTGTGAAGCAACTTACGTTACATGACACATTTGTGGCGAATTTCTTATTAGTAAATTAGGTAAACCTATTCACCCCCATTCTTGTTACTTTAAAAAATTGCCCCTCATATTTTATCCTCAATTGTACCCAATCGATTCCAAATAAAGTTTTTCAATGCCCCAAGTTCATTGATAAATATTTTTTAAATTACTTACATATGCTGTTTTGTGAATAAATTTAAATAACTTCAAATTCAACAACAACAATTCCTGATAAAATAACTTTACAAGGTGGCAGCACTAGGGCTACAAGTATAACAATACAACAAAAATGGGCAACTTTTATTGTGTAAAATTCATGGAACTGTCAAAATGTAGCAACAAAACTCATTCACACCACACCCATAACAAGAAAACTCCCATAGGCTTTTGAAAGCTAACTGAACTGAAAAGAAGCAAAGCAAAAAAATAAGCACCTGGTATAGTGATGCCACCTTGTAAAATTATTTCACCATGTAACAAATTATTATCGAGGAATTCGTCATATTGTATGAAACTCGTCTATCGTTCCCGCTGAGTTTGTGATATTATTTACAATACAAAAATGCAACTTTGAAAAATTGTGCATTATGATAATTTTTACGATTTAGAAATAAACTGACAGTTGCACCAGACAGTGCAACTCAACAACTCTGTATCGAGACAATACAAAAATTTTACAGATCTAACTTTGGTGTTGCCGTGTTGTTATTATGATTTTCTTATTATGTGTTTGATTAAGGCTCAAAACCGATTTGAAATGACAGTCGCTGGTGGCTACTCGGTGGCGGAATAGGGCAAAAATAATCAGCGGCGGCTGATCTAAATGTATCGGTTTACTTTCGGATATTGGTGGTTTAATGTTTTTATGAAAATATATTTATTTTAGCAACAGATCCTTTTAATTGAATGGAATATTTTCAATATTAATTGTTTTCAATACTTTGATAGACCTTTCGATGCAGTTAAATCCGAGCTAAAGACTTGGGCACATATAGCCCATTCAACTCTCTGGAATAACGGAACCATGGGAATCGATACAAAAATTCTATGGGGAGATTTAGACGAGAGAAGAACGAGGGAGCTGCTAAGACTTAGCAAACCCGAGCCAAGTAGAATAATGGGAGTGGTCACAGGGCACTCTCAACTACGGGCACATCTTAAACGCATGGGAATAGCGGGAGGAGATGAATGTAGAGCATGTGGGGAGGAGAGCGAAACATTGGAACACTATTTGTGCCAATGCCCCACCTTGTCACAAATAAGGTCCCGATATCTTGGGGGTGACACCTTACCGGACATAACCCGATTACGGGGAATATGCTGGACGAAATTAAGGAACTTTGTGAGTGACACGGAGTTCCTCTAGACCTTTGGGTCAATATGTTATGGTTAAACCCAAGGGAGCGCACAACAACCCTTCACTGGCTTAAGTGTGTGTCGTATGACAAGGGCTATCATACCCCTCCAATTAACCTAACCTAACCTAACCCTGATAGACCTTCGACTGGAATTCTTAGGAAAAAATTTTAAATGAAAATTTTTCCCGACAATGCCAGTCAAACTTCTGGCGAAATAATGAAAGAATAATATCTTTAAATTAAAAATATCTGCTGCTAGAATAAATATATTTTCATTAATAAAACGGGCCTAGGAAATTGAAATATATTAGTGTTTTTTTTTGAAATTAAACTTTTTTTCTGAAAATCCAAAATAATTAGACTAGCTGTTAGCTGATCGCAGTCATACATTTTGGCGGAGGCTAACTTATAGCAAAAGTAAATGGTAGCGGCTATTTGCTGATCGGTTTTATGTACTGTGTCCGACACGTTCAATAAAACTTTTAATGCTGTAGCATTACACTACGATTAACTTAAACTTACTATAAAATTCAATAAATTTCTTATTACAAAAAATGTCAAGGTGAATGTAATTAAAATTAAATTTTTGCAACACCCACTTTTGTTTAAAAAAAAAAATTGCAAACATATTTTGTTTAAGTTTCCAAACATAACAAACCGTCATACTAAAATAATAATAAAAACTCACTTGTTATTTGCAATTTTAAGTTCATTAATGCCGCTACCAAAAATGGCATCGCTTTCGATTAAACCGATACTGGCGCCAGTTATGGATACATGTTGGCTAAAAAACTGCAAATAACAAGAACAATGCAACAAAATATTAAAATAATATAAATAAAATGAAAGAAAAACATTCATAAGCAAACAGCATTGTTTCACTGACCTTCTCCGTTATGGCTCTAGATTTAATGGCGTCAATGCGACATGATTCGAAAGTCAATAATTTAATGTCATAGACATCAAAAGCTCCCGGGTTAATGGTGCCAATAGTGCAATTAATAAATTTTATTTCCTGCATAGAAGCCTCAAATCGAAATATATTGTCTATGTTAGAGGATTCAATATGAAGCTGGAAGGTAATAAAAATTTAAATATTGTTACATAAAAAAATAATAAGAAAATTCCAAACTTTACCCTGGCCTGAGCCGATTTAAAGGCCTTTTCGTTTATTCTTAAATCTTTAATGGCCACAAGCTGGCCACGTATATTGGTTTTCTCAAAGGCATTCTCCAGTAATAGAACATCATTACTATTTGTTATATTGAATTTATAACTGGCTGTGTATTTAAAAACAATTAATCTTTCTCACACCGATTTTCTGGCATATTCATTGTCAAAGTTCTTACCTGGTCCTTTTTGCTGGAATGCTTTGTTCTTTATAACTATGGCAAATACATTAGAGAATCCTATTTCGGGATATGGTCCATAGTTTTCACTAAATGCATTACTATTGATTTCCACCTGTTCCCCCTCCTTCATATTGCCCTCCACTATGAAACGATTTATGGTGTTGTTGTTCAGGAAGCCATCGTTCAGTTGAAATTGCGTCCTAGCCGCCAATTTAATGATTATGACGCGAGCATTTTGTGGCACTTTGTAGGATTTATCAAAAATGGAACTTAGCTGAAATGGAAAGATATTATTATAGTTATTAAATTTTAAACAATTAAATGTTATGAATACAATCACAAATTATATCCTAATTTGGGCTTAACGAACATAGCAAAAAATACCATCATTCGTTTGTAGTGAAGCAAACTACAGTCTAAGATGGGAATCGAACCCACAACTTCGGCACTGATAGACTAGTACACTGCCCACTAGCCTATTGAAGCACTCAGTTGGGCTTACCGAATTCGCCATCGTAAAAAGATTTATTCGCAATAGCATGTTGAAAACTGCCAGTAGGAAAAAGTGATGTTGTGGCCAAGGCTCATTTCTAAGGTCTCTGCAAGGCGAATTGATTACAACAAAGCCGAGAATACAATTGCCAAACTCCTTAGGAATATTTTTTGAATAATTTTATATAGAGTTTGGCAATCAGCTAACCTGGGCTGTTGCATAGACCTTATTCATGGCGTGTGGCGGTTGACTGGAGCATTGGCGTCACTTTCGTTGACATGTGCCGAATAAAATTTGATCGTGAGAGGACATAGTTGAATGCCTCTTTCTACAATCTAAATCGTTGTTTGAGCCCTTTATAAGAAATTAATAATCAACAATCAATCATTTGTTGTAAAATAAATATGTATATATATTATTTACATTAGGGCTGGCAAGTACAGAATGTCGCATTTATCTTCTAATGCGCATGACGACAGGATCATTTTTCCACTCTGATGATAAGTAAGTTAGTAATAAAAATCGTTTATACTCTTTGTATATATCTTCTTTGGTTTAATTTTTTGTAAACATCTTTAACAATTAGTGTGAAAACCCGATTCGATAGCAATCGAATGCCGTGATTAGGCAACTCGATACGTATCGAATTTGTATTTTGTACGATAGTTTGTTCAATATCGAGAGAAACGTTTAAGCCCCTGAATAAACTTTTATTAAATCTTAAAATAAAAATATTTTTAATAATATATCTATATTTCCTGACCTTTTTTTATAATTTGTTTAATATAATAATCAAGCTTGAGGCCTTATTTTTTGTTAAATAATTTTATTAAAAAAAAGAGAATTGTCCTGAAGATGATACTCAATGAGTATCGAAATATCGAAATTTTTTGATTATTATATTAAACAAAAAAATATTTTTATTTTGAAATAATGAAGATAATAAAAAAGAAAATAATAATAATAATAATAATAATAATAATAAATAATAAAATAAAATTATATTGAAAATAATAATAAGTTAATATCAGTTCAAAAGCTATCGAGTAGTTAAAAGTACATATTTCATATAACACTAAATTATGGTCTGTCTTAGAACGATAACGACCTTTAACTTAAGCTAAAAGACGAATTACATTAAAAAACTTAATCTGAACTAAAAGAGAATTATATAAAATATTTACATGTATTACATTACATGCATTCAGCAAAAAAACATAAATTTTGTATTCACGAGTATATTAGTGCGAATAAATTGGGAAATGAGTAGTTAAATATATTATATTAGTTTTAGTTATACTTTGGTTACAAACGAATGAAACTATTTTAATACAATAAACAAACTCTGGTTACAGTCTAAGCAGATGGTGATAATATAATGGTCAAAGGTGAATTTCTTTTATTTAGACTGAAGTCATATATGTCAAAGATTTATGTCAGTACATGTTATTAAACTCAACCTGACGATGCTATTCGCATTGGGTGAATAAAGCCGTTCACAACCGTCCCCGTCGTCCCTTTCAGAGACACATACAGGGTGTGGATCTACATGTGCCCCTAATAGGGACGACATGGTAGCAAATTCTGTACAGGCTGCAGAACCATGTACAGACACCTTGCTAAAGTGCTGAAGCTATCTAACCTCCTACCACCACAATGGCCCAGCAGTAAGATGTCCCCTATCTTAAGGGACACTCACCAACCGCAACCGTCAGGGCAGCTCTGTTGATTATCAACAGCACATAGAGATATATGGTCTGAAGAGAGCATCTACAACAGGATCACTAGCACCATATTGCAGACACACTCATCCGACCCATAACTCTTCCCGCGCATCTTTGGGTTTTAACCACAGCCACCACGTGATCCCCGAAGGGGCCTCACCAATAACCAGTCTAGGACAAGTCCTAGGGGCTACTGGTTCCCGTGGTACCAATAGCCCCCTGTGTTAAAAACATCTTCAATTTTAGGTCCCGTGCAAACCTGAGGTATCGGTAGCACCTCTACCCAGACAAGCGTAGGCAAAGCTACTACCTTAAATACTTATATGCACCCCCGTTACCCTGTTATTTCAGGGATTGGGTAGTAACATATTAAGTTCTACGGGTAACTAGCCAAAGGTCAAGGTCTGGAAAGACCATATTACCCATCCGGACGAGCGAGCGAACCCAATTTTACTTTTAATTTACTGGCATGCGCGCCCTTTACCCTGTGAATTCAGGGATTGGGTAGCAACATACACGTTTTTAGGGGTTATCAGCAAAAAGGCCTAGGTCCGGAAACCTGATAACCCTATACCCCAGGAAGCACATTACCAAGCCACCAGCACAAGATGTATAATCCGTGCCCCCCGGAGGGGACGAAGTCATAATTGAAATATTTAAAAACATACTATAATTTGGTGGAAACATATTGTTGCAGGAATTGTTATATACTGGTCGCAACCATGGTTTTCGCCAGCATGTACATAAACTTTGCGTTAAAAAAATGCAATTAAAATGAATCATCATAAAAAATCAAGCACTCAAGACCGCTTTTAACTGTAACCTCTTAGAAGACATTTTATATGCAGTTAATGTTTTCTTTCCTTTTAAGAAAAAATGCAATAAAATTGTAGAAAACCAAAAATAATCATTTATAAATTTTCAAGATATTTTAATATTTTTGGAATAAAATTGAGACATTTTAACTGTCAAATTTGATGTATGAAGTCACTTTAGAAGAAAAACTGAAAAAAACCAAAATTTTGTATATAAAAATAATTTTGAATTCTTCTCTTAAAACAACCGGAAATACACGCATACATATGTATGTACATGCTCAGACAGACACACTTACTTACATTGAAATGGATCTAATAAGAATTAGAAGAATTTTATTTCGGTTATTTGTAGTCTTATGATTTGTTTCATTATTTTTTCCCACTTCGTTGCTTTCTATTTTCATTCTTAATGTTGTTTTTAAGAGATTTTTTTTGGGTTCTAATAAATGATGTGAGTGGAGCACATCATGCCATTTTACTTTTTTCGTTTTTAATTTTGGTTGAAAATGCACGTACCACGCATCAGACAGTTTGATAATTAAGTATAAATTATAGTTCCACTTTCAACATTTGAATAAGTGTTGGATTCCATGTGCCACAAGGAAGACATCAGCATCATAATGACAATAAATTCTAGTTTGCAACGCGTGCCATTAGGAATTTCTCTTAAAAATTTTCATTCTATTTAGATTTTCAATCGCTTGTATTTGGTATGGTAGAGTTTTCTAAATATAAATTTCTTTTTTAAATCTCCTCTAGAATATTTCTAATCAAGTAGACTGTAAAATTTAAGATTTTCCTTTTTATTAGAAAGTAAAAGCAAAAGTTTACAAAAATTTAGTGTTTGAATTTCTTTTCCTATTTTTTTTTTAATTGAAATTTAAAATTATATTGATTTTTTATTATTAGAATTTTAAAGAAATATCGAAAAATTTGTTGGGTTGTGTATTTAAAGTAAAAAAAATTTATATAGTTTTCATTCTTAATGTCGTTTATTTGTTGGTTTTGATCGCTTTTAAAAGACAATTTTAATTTCCATAAATTTTAAATAAAATGGACACTTAAATTGAAATTCATTTCTAGCGTATATTTTTTATTAAGTGAGAATGTGAGTTTGTTTCGTTGGACATTTAAAATGTATTAAAATCTTAAATAAATAATATTGGAAGTGCGGGTGAGTCTTTACCGTTTGAGAAATGATAGTCCTACGCAAGGGGACTAGCAGCTAGGGAAGAGGTAATGCGACATTTTGTCAAAGTACGAGGGTGAAGTGGATATTAAGACTTCATTATATTCCGTACATTATGGCTTATAATAATAAAACAATAGGATTTAAGACCTCACATATGTATATAGTTTGGCTTATTCCATTTTAATTTCACCCCCCTTTAAAATCTTAAAAAAAGACGCATATGAGTTTGTACAAGGTGGAGCAAAAGCAATGTCATTATTTGAAATGGATGCCATTTTGTTATAGATGCAAAAAGAGCTCTATTTTCATAAAAAGTGTAATTGAAAGTGTAAAATTTATTGAAAAAAATTACATCGCTCAAACGGGCGTTTCCCGAGTTGATGCATAATAGCGCTCATTTCACGGCATTTCGAATTGTTGCTCGCAAAAAATTTGACTCCAGATTGACGATTTCTTCATGGTTTGTTGTGCTAAGTGCGAGATTTTAAAAAGCACCAAAGAAGGAAGTCTGGCGATCTGTACGGCCAGTATAAATCTCCAAAAAGGGTAAAAGACCTGGAAATTTGTGTCTCGAAATCTCCATCGCTGCCCGAGCTGTGTGAGCGAAATGGTTGTCAAATTCTATATATACGGGTAAAAATATAGAAAAATGTTTATAACTCTATGACTTTTTGAATGGAAATCAGGTTTTTGGGTAAAGAATCATATTATTTTTCAAAACAGTATCCCTTGAGCTCTATATACATTATCCAACGTTTTCCCAAATTTTTTTATCCCTTCCAAAAAGTAAAATTTGTCGAGGTCATCCACATAGGCATTTGTTCGTGAGTTGATTTCATTGTTGGCTTGGAAATGAGAAATAGTAACTCGGGGGTGAATCCTCGGAATAGGACGGATGATAAAACCACTGAGCCATGTGATATGCCTCTCGCACTTTGAATCGTGTGTAGAGAACTCTACTGGGCGTCCAGATGGTTCGGCATCTGTAGCTTAGCCTTGGTTTGAGTGATGGTTTTTTCCGCAAAAAATAATGCGTAATGAGCACACGAAATTCACTTTTTTCCATTTTCTTCTCTCAAATCTCATGGTAGTCTGCTATCAATGGCTGTCAAGCACAAAGTAAATGACGCAGCTTGTTCAAATTTTGACAGGACTCTACTAACAAATGCCTGTTGAAAGGAACACTTTCTGTTAATAGACGAGAGATACAAAAAGTCATGGACTCATGCGTCATAAAAATACCTTGGAAGCAGTTTATACATTCAAGTGGTTGAATGGGGAAGTTTTTTAATGATCGTGTATACTTACGCGTGAGAGTTCATGATTGTTAGTTCAAATATACCAAAAAAAAAGTTATGAAAACGTTGAAATTATAATCCAAAAGTTGTGCAAATTTGGATAATTTCCAATGATTTTGACATAGGCTTCTCATGGCTTCATGTTCCCTTTTTTTGATTCCTGTTAACCTACTTGGAAAATGTCTTCATCATGTTGAGAAATGTAAACTTTTCATGTTTTTTTTGTGCAAAAAGAGGAATTTTATATTAAATTACGGTGGGTTATTTACCACTGGAAAAAAAGGCGTATCAATTTGCCTGTAGTTATGATCCCTCCTTCCTTATGTTAGAGTAATTTCATCAATTATTGATTAAAGCAAAATTATGTTTTCATTAAGACTTTAAGATATAAATATGTACTTAACAATTAACAGATCTGTAGAAATAATTTATAAATTTCATCAACAAATGTTCAACTTGATTTTTCGGGAAGTTAAGAAAATGCACTTTGGCATTTTTAGAAGCAATGAAAATGTCATTCCATTTTTTTTCCACTGGGTATTCACGAGCATAGAACTTTAGCTTTTCATATGTAATTCCTGACAAATATCAATAACTTCAAAAATGGCTTGTTAGAAGTCATTTTGTGACCAGTTTCCCAAATTTGTTGATATCTCCTTCTTAGAGAATGTAACGAGTTCTCAAATCGTATTAAGTTTAGCCGTTTTCCATTGATATACATCTGGGTATGTGTAATTAAGTTTGAGTTAAATTATCACTTATTGTTTAAGTTTCAAACGTGTTTGAGTTCCATTGGATCTTTAATTTTTATATCCTCAAATCGCTATTTGCTCTGCTGGCTACTTTGATTGTAATCGGCCATTGATTGGAATACCTTTTAACACAAACTACCTGTAAGCCAAAATATAATCTACAACCTTTGCCGATTAGAACACAGTTGGTCGCTGATTGCTTCTTGCTGGTTGCTGGTTGCGTTTTGTATACATATTTGTTTGTGCTGTGGCACGTCGAGAAACTGACTCGTACAATAATAAAACAAAACGTGTGATTTTCTTTATTGGAATGTGTTGTTCATTTATGATTTTTCCATGCATTTTCCCACAGTTTATCAACACGTGATAAACATAAGTGCTCATACCGAGAGTACAATGTACTTTCTAGTTCCTTTTTTTTCTTCTTCATTTAAAGTTTGTTGTTGTTGTTGGTTCTAAACGTTCTAAACAAATGCATGCATAATTGTGTTAACAAATTTTTTCTATCTATTGAATACCAAGATACTAAGAAGATAGAAACTTTGTTACACGTAATTACACACGTTCAAAACCGTGTGTTGTGGCAAAGATACTGTTAAAAAGTCACGCGTGTTTTATTGGAAATCCTAAACAAACATCACGTTTTCTCGATGTTCTAAAGCAAACCATTCACTTTAAATGTTGTATTGTTAGATTTAAGGAAAGATTTTTTTCTTATTTGTTGTTAACAAGTCCAGAAAAAGGATTTTAATTTTATTGTCTTTCTTTAAGGCTGCTTCTGCTTTAGATATGTACAATATAAAATAGTTAATAATAGCGATAAAATAGTTAATAAGAGCGACTCATTTATGTATGCATGTGACTAATTGTAAGAAATTTGATTTCCTTTACAAAGAAAAAGGAAATTAAAAAAAATCTGCCAAAGTCACGTCAAGTCAACAATTTGTTGTAATTATTAGCACTGATAGAGAAATGCCATTATTATCAATTTTTTTTCTTTGTTTGATTTGTTTTTCTTGGTTTGTGATAGAAATGATGTGTAAATCAATATTCCATATGTCGTTTGTCTATTTTTAAAAAAGAAGATTTGTATGAATAGCTGAAATATACATCAACTGACACCACAGAAGTGGACCAAACACAAGAACGCTGATGATGAAAGTGTAGCGGCTTTCGAAAACAGCATGTTGTTCCGTTCTGCTAGTGTTTGTCAGAATGATTTACACATTTTGATCTTTGTTGTAATTTGTTCTTTAATAACTATCACATGTAATTTTCTTTACTTAAAATTCCTGAAGAAGAGAACCGATGGTGATCGAAATATGGAATAAAAAATAAAAATTTAAATAAAACAAAAAAAAAAAAGAGTTTTATTTAATATATGACCTAGAGCCGGAATAAAAATAAAAACAAAAATTACATATCATAAGGTCGGAAAAATTAACAAATATATATTTTTAAAAATTTTGTAATATTTGTTTTATTTTCAATGGCTGATATTTAAGAATTATTTTGAAATTGTATGTTTACTTAGATGTTTTCTACAACGTACTCTCATTTTTTTTAATATTATTTATGGATAAATTAAATAGTTTTCAAATACTTTCAAATACTCGTATTTCTAAAGAGCGTTGAGCTGCTATGACAGAAATATGATTTTATTTTTACTAAAAAGTACTTGGAGTTCAATTAAAAATTTTGTTCCCCAATTACTATTTAACTTATGCATTAAATTATTGCATGTTTTCTTTAAAAAGGCAATAAAAAGAATTAAAGGGGGGTGAGCTAGTTCATGTACTCACTTCACTGTTGTTAATGGCAGATCTCCAGGGAACCCCTTCCCTTGGATAGGCTGTAAATATCTATACGAAACTTTCAATGCAAACTAAATGAGAATCAATTTCGATACACATACTATTAGTATTTTCATGAAATTTGTATCACGCGTCTTCTCCGATTTGAGGTATGCGGAGTTATCGCGGCTGACAATTCGACTTCAACTTCGATAGTTTGTAAAGGATCTTTCATTGAACGCTTTCCATCTTTATGTTTAAACAAAATAAAGTATAAAAGCTTTTATTTATTTGAAAGGCTTCTCGATACCACCATGTATGGGATATAACACCGTATAAATGTCCTCCTCAGCTCGCATCCTAAATGTTCGATTTTCCATGACTCTGGCGAATAAATCAGATTAAATTTGAGCGATATCATGGGTTATGTTGGCTTTGAGAACAGCTGTGGCTTATTCGCATTATCCTGCGACTTAAGAAAACTCCGCCAGAAGAAGTCTAACGGGGCCAAATCGCACGCGCTCAAATCACATCAACTCCACGTGGGATAACCATGCCCTAAAATTGCTAGTGCAGAATGTCCAATATGTCATAAGCTGTGTAGCACGAACGCCTTCTTGTTGAAACGACATGTCAATGATGTCTTCAATATTAAATTGAGGCCAAAATAAATTAGTAATTATCGATCTATAGTGCTTGCCGTTGATGGTTATGGCCTGGCCAAAGAAATATATACCGATGACGCCACTAGTCCAAAATCCACACGAAACAGGGACATTTCCGGTATGCTCTTGCATCTCATATATTGACGTAATCATTCGTCGCTAAAGATGATTTTTTGATGAAAACTAGAGTCATTCTCGACTGCTCTAGGGTCCATTTGGCACCCATTTTCATAAGACAATTTTATCATTTGTACGTATCGTTAAACTCTTTATCCATACATGATGATTTGATAAAGCAGGTTGAATAAATGACAGCCAATGTACAGCTATTAACTGTTAAGGTTCGGAAGTAACTATTGGAAGATCTATTAATATACTAGTATATTAAAAATATTCCTTAATCAGGTTTAAGTTATTCAAAACATCGAAATAGTAGGAGAATTTCGCACAACCACTATAAGGCCCTTAGTGAAGTGAAGCTTTGCCCAACCAATTTGTTTCCCTAATTAAAAAACTTTAATACAATAAATTCTATGAAAATGGTCATCGTTTAAGAGATTTTCGGAACGATATTTTTTATGAAATAAATGGTGAATTACCGAGACAAAACATTAAATTTGTGGCATGAAACGTTTTTTACTTGGCAAGATGAGACACATTGAATCAAGAGGAATAAGAGAAAAATCTTCTAAGCAATTTTTTCTAACTCGATTGTTGCCATATCCCTTACACAGCATTGAAAATAAAACCATAAAATTTCATCGTGTAAATCAAGCATTAGTGTGGTATGTATAACACTAGACTAAAAGCTTATTTAGCCGACTGTAGAAATCGTAGATGTAACGTAAATGTAAATATAACGTAAATGTAAATGTTGCAGCACTTATAGAATGCATAAAAACGTGTCATGTGTTTTTGATATAAGCAGAAAAAAAATTATTTATGTATGTACACAATGAATAAATTTTCATTTATTTATAAATACAAAACAGCTGTTCCAATACATTGTGAACAAAATATGTATGATTGTACGGAAAAAGTACGGAAATGGAACAAATCTAGTTTACTTACGAACATAGCTCTAAAATTAAAAAAATTACATAGAACGATAAAAAATTGAAGAAAGAAGTTAGAAAGTTGTAGGAGAAAGCCAGTTTCATCTTTTTCTACACTGTGTGTACGTTTATTTTGTAATTTTGAATATAAATAAATTTTGCAAAATATTAACACAGACATTGGCAAAGCCTCTTGGTAGATTTTATAAAAATTTATTTATTTTACTTATTTTATAAAAATTTATTATTATTTATTAAGTTTATTTGGTAGTATGTATTTGGCGAATCTTCATGTATCATGTAATTTCTTCATAAGCGTTGGGGAAAAATATAGCTTAAATCTGCTTTACTTACATTGGAAAATTTAGGCTCAATTAGCGTATTAAGAAATAAAAAAAATTTATATGTTTAATTTATTAAATTATTTTGATTCGATTTCCTTTGCTGTTTATTCAGTTATAAACGAATATTTCTGTAGAGGTTTTCTACAGAAAAACGATATAGTGAATATAAACTAGAAATTGTTAATTTTTATAGAAAAAACTAAAGACTTCCGCTAAAAAATTATTTTATATAAATTTAACAACTAAAAAAAGTTTCAGATCTAAAAATAAAAAAAGTACCAAAACATTGCTACAGCGCCATATTTGCATTCAACATCATCACTGTCTACATCTGTCACGTAAAAACGTATTGAAATTCTATTTTCAATATGTTCAGACAACGTGACACTTCCAGTCGGCTAAGCGTTTGCATGCATTCTCATATAACAGAAACGATCAGCTGATTCCGCTACATTTATATTTCTACATTTACGGTCGGATAAATGGGCCTTAATATTATGGCTATTTCATAATAAATTTTGTTGCATAAAAATTTTCATATACCAATATCTAACACAAATAATAAAAAATGTTAATTACATGAAAGAATAATTGTGTAAATCTAGTCTAAGACTCTAAACTTTGACATTTTTAATGAAGTTCATGAAACATTGAAATCGCATGTTGGGGAATGCTTCCAGATTCCTCACATTTTAAAGAAAAATGTTTCATGTGAAATGTGAAAGTTTCAGGTGAAATGTAATCATGTAAATATATAAAAATATGTAAATTTATTATTTTGGAATATACAGAGATTATAAATTAAAATTAAATAATTAATAGATATAATTTCATAATTGATTTGTTTTTTATATGTTAATTTATCGTAGACACAATTTTGTAAAGACAATTTTGCAAGACCGTTTTGGTTTGCAATTTTGCACAGTTTAATATTGTATTTGCTGAATCAGCTGCTTTTTGTTTACGTTTGTTAAAAAGAAAAATAAAATATTTATTACACTTGACAGGACTTTCTTGAAAGTTGCATATACATACGTATTATTAGCAGACACTTCATAAAAATTTCGTGAAGGCCTACACAGGATTGTGAAAGTTCATCTTCAAAATTTCGTCAAAGGGAAATCTTATTGCTAAAATTGTTCCCCTTCTAGAGTTGAAAAAAAGAAGAAGACCGTCAAAATTCATTCAGAAATGCATTATTCAGGTTGATCTTTGGAGACTGCATTGTAATTAAATTTATTTTTATATATTTTAATGAAATCTATAAACTAAAAACATTATCTTTGAAATCCTGAAATTTCGTTTACGTGTATGCAGTGGGCAGCATCGTTTATCTCTTTAGCATTTCGCTTTCAGAAAGTGTGAAAAAAATCTCTTTTTGAAAAATTTTATTAAAAGCTCAGCTGAAAGTAAGAAAAATGTAAATGTGTTAAGTTTTTTCAACTTTCACTTTCATGTCTAGACGCTAATAATAAATTGTTTTTATAAAAAAGTATTTTCAAAATTGAGAACAGAATTTCACAGGCTTATAGAAGTAAATTAGAATTTTAATAAAAATTGTGTCAACTATTTGAAATCAATGAAAATGTCATTCCTTAAGAATGACTTTGAATTTTTAAAATCAGGCAGTAAATGAAAAATTTTTTACTATTTACTTTTTAACTTTTAAATTTAGAAACAGTTTTATTAATCTCGTAAGCGTTATAGAATTAAAAAATAACATTTTAGCTGCATACTTATATAATGTTATGCCGCAAAGTAGTAAAACTCCCTGAGCACGGCGTAATATACAATTAATTAATTCAATTAAAAATAAATTTAATTGTTTGATAAAATAGTCAATAGCACATATTTATTAAGGTTAAAGCGCTAATAAAATTAACCCTCCAGTCCAGAAACTCACCCATTTTATAGAAAATTGATATTTTCATTCTGTGTCAAAACACGTTTTGTGTTCTTTTTGTTTCCTTCAAAAAAAAAAGTTGAGTCTAATAAACAATTTTGCCCAGATTTAATGGTTTGTTTATTTGGTGCATCATCTGCACCAACAACAACAAAAGCAACGTATCATGATCATGATCATCAACATCATCCCTCCTCTTGGGTTCAATTAAATTAAATTTAAAGTTGCTTTTCTTATTATACTCGCTTTTACACTTTGTATTTTATTCTTTATACGTGAAACATTTCTGTATATCGAAGCAATAATAATAATGAATATAAATTGTTTGGTTCCTCTTTGCAATACGGAAAAATACATATAATTTGTCGTCTTAACTCCAATAAGGAAATCTCCTCATTGAACAAATTTATTTATTTATTTGTCTTTTTTTATTTCGGGGCTAGTCTGGTTGTTGTAAATTTTGTATTTGAATATTTTGTTTTTGTGTGTTTTTTTTTTCTAAAAAAGCATAAGCGGATGCTGATATGAACAAAAAAAAAAAAATAAAAAATCAAGATTCAATTATATACTCGAGATGCAGAGATGGTCATAACTTAGGCTTGTATTCAATTCTAAATTTATATTGTGTGTTGAAGAGTGGCAAGAAGCACAGTACCTCCCTTTCTCCAGGGCCCCATTCAATGATACTCTTAAACAATAATCTCTCGGAGTCTTGGAGAAGAGCGCGAAAAGGCGCCAAGTTGTTTTGCATGCAAAAATGTTCGAAAATAAACGCAAAAAGAAAAAAAAATGATTTCGTTTTTTGTTTAAATTTCAATTTGAAAAACAAAGAGTTGCAATTATACATTTTACTTATAATATGTATTATTTTTATATCTACTATATATACATATGTACGCACCAGTTTGTTAGAGCAATTCGCGGGAAAGGGTATATTTTAAATAATGGAATTTACAAAAAATCAAATTTGAATTGAAAATTTTTTACTGATTGGCTACTAAACATTACAAAACGCTTAATTGTTATTAAAATAGTCAAACGAGGAGTTTTTCATTAAATAAAAGTCAAATTATTATGTATAAAATCTTAAGGAAATCTCATTCAGCCAGCTTCAAATATGAATTCAGCAAAGTAGATCCTCCAATTCCGTATAGAATGCAAAACTGTAATTTCATTTGCACTCACGCTAAAGTAATGTAACTATTCAGCTAATTCAGCTAAGAGATTTTCTATAAATATTTTAAATAATTTTAAAACTTATTTCATTTATTGAGTAATATGTTCGAAACTAAATTCAGCGAAATGATTTTACCATATAAGCCAAAATGGTAAATATTCTATTTGTCACATCTGCGGTTTTCCATAAATGTTGTAAATAACCTTAAAAGATAATGCCGAACGATTTCACTATGTAAAGCCAAATTATGAAATTTTTACTATTCAGCCAATTTTGCCAATTCAGCCATGTGATTTTCTATGACCTTAAACTTTCTATGAAACTTATACCATTTCGTGGAGGATATCTTAGTAAGTCCCCTTTCACACACATCAGGTTTTCTTGATCAAGTTTTTATTCAGCTGTAAGAATGATGGAGAACGTATGTACTAACTTCTCTATCTTTCTCACAGCTGAATTGAAACTTGATCAAGAAAACCTGATCTGTGTGAAAGGGGACTTAGGAACTACTCTATATTCAGCTAAGCAATTTCACTATATAAGACAAAATGATCAATTTCTTGGTATTCATATTATTGAGCTGGACAACTCTTACAAAACATGTACTTTTTTTTCATACAAACTTAATCTTTTAAATTAATTTCGTTTAAATCTACTACTATATATCATAATTCAGCAAAAATTTTAAATATTCCACGAACGAATTTATTGCATATCTTTTGATTTGCTAGAAAACCCTTCTGCATTGCATTTTAAGTCAGCACGTCTCTGGTACTGAGCTGGATTATTGATTAAATTTTATTCCCAAATATATTTTGCTAAATAAGCAATAAATTTTGTATATATTTTAAGTATTGGAAAATGTCACAGTTGAATGGTTTTTATTAGCTTGGCTGAATTGTGAAAAAGGCTTGCTGAAAAAGTTTATTTTTTGTTGAATTTATCAAACAATATTTGATAAATTCAAAGCTTTATTCAAAATTTAGTTATTTTACTTAGGTTTCATAAATTTAAATTCAGCTACATATTTATGCTATTCAGCTATGTTAAAATGAAACTTTAATTAGTCCTGTTTCACACACATCAAGTTTCAATTCAGCTGGGAGAGCGATAGGGAGAGTATGTATTCTTTTCTTTATCTCTCTCCCAGCTGAATTGAAACTTGATCAAGAAAACTTGATGTGTGTGAAACAGGACTTAGACTTAATAAATTGAAATACAGGTACGTATTTACGCAATTAAGCTAAGTTTAACGAAACTTTAATTAGGCTTAATAAATTCAAATTCAGCTACGTATTTACGCAATTCAGCTAACTTAACTAACGAAAACTTAATTAGGCTTAATAAACTTAAATTCAGCTACGTGCCTATGCTATTCAGCTAATTTAACTAACGAAACTTTAATTAGGCTTAATAAATTTAAATTCAGCTACGTATTTATGCAATTCAGCTAATTTAACTAACGAAGCTTTAATTAGGCTTAATAAATTTAAATTCAGCTACGTATTTACGCAATTCAGCTAACTTAACTAACGAAAACTTAATTAGGCTTAATAAACTTAAATTCAGCTACGTGCCTATGCTATTCAGCTAATTTAACTAACGAAACTTTAATTAGGCTTAATAAATTTAAATTCAGCTACGTATTTATGCAATTCAGCTAATTTAACTAACGAAACTTTAATTAGGGTTAATAAATTCAAATTCAGCTACGTATTTACGCAATTCAGCTAACTTTAATTAGACTTAATAAATTTAAATTCAGCTACGTATTTACGCAATTCAGCTAATTTAACTAACGATACTTTAATTAGGCTTAATAAATTCAAATTCTGCTACGTGCTTATGCTATTCAGCTAAGTTAAAATGAAAATTTTATTTAGTCTCGATAAATTTAAATTCCGCTAGGTATTTATGCAATTCAGCAATTCAATTTAAGGAAAATCCCGAAAAATGGTATCTAGTTACGAAAGAAATCAACGCATCTTATTAAGGTTTTTAATGCGTTGTTCTGACATTCACCTAAAAAGTTATTTTGCTGTTTAATTTATTTACTTAACGATTTCTGGAATTTAAAAAAAAATCTCTTCTATTTAATCCCTTTCGTGTCTGAATTTTTTTGTATCATGTCGTATGTTTCTTTGAAACGAACACTTTAAATTTGTTCCATGTATTTTCCATTGTATTTTCTTTAATGCACTTGGGTTTGTCATCTACATTGTTGCTTTCTTTTGACATTGTTGTTGTCTATATGTCTGACTATCCGACTGTTTGATGATTTGTTGTTGTTGCCATTTTGTGCTCTGGGGGTAAAAAGATTGTGACAAGTAGTAAGTGCTCACGTACTTAATACTCCAAGTCGTTATTCATTTAAATAAAAATTCAAACACTTTTGAGTAAAAAAAAACATGCGAAAGATTCATTATTGGGCACAAAGAATTTTAATCTACTGCAAAGATAACTTATTCGATAGGAAATGTTTCTGATCCTTATTTTAAACTGATCAATGGAGAACATTCGATAAGAACATCCAAGAAATGAAAAAGCAACTAAAAAATTAAGAGAAATATGTCTCGTTTATTTTTCGTAAAGAGTGAAAATATCTTTATTTTTCGCACTAAAAGAAAACGAAAGAAAAACAGCCAATAAATTGTTGCTTGTTTTTTTTTGTCTTCTATGTAAAGGCAAATGAGTATTAAAAGGAAAATAAGAATGTTGGAAAAATTAAATGTAAAACATAAATTCCAAGTTTAATAGACGTAAGATACAGAAAAGTACGTGACTTGGTGTTTTAATACAGGCCAGAGGTGGCAAGATGAAAATTTTATAATTTTTATTTGAAATTTAAGAAATAAATTTTTTTATCAAAACATTCTCTAGAGAAATAGAAATTGAAAAGTGATTTTGCTGATAAGAGGAGTGGACGTTTTAAAGGTATTTTTCTTTTTCAAAATATTTGTGGACAGTTTTTTATTATAGTTTCGAAATTATCAAACTTAGAAATTTATCATATTTGGCATCCAAATTAATGCGATAAAATTAATATTCTGCTTAATATTTGAAATTCGAATTTATATATATTTAAATATTTAATGTTTTGTTCTATATAAATTCGAAACTTTTATATATTATACCAAACTTTTATTTTGAAGGCTACGAATAAAAGATGAAGAATATGAATAAATAATTATGAAGAAAAAATTTCTGGTGGTGTCAGAAGTAAGGACCAATAAGCTTACGTCTTCAGTAAAAAACTCAAATTCAGGTGAACTTTTTGTCGGAAGTTGAAATACAAAAAAGTAGTAATTTTTGGAATTTCGAAATCAAGAAACTTAAAAATATATCTTTTTTTGACCAGAAATATAAGGTTTTATGAAATTAAAGCGTTAAACTTATATTTTTGTATTAGTTCTGAAATTCGAACTTATACTCGAAAATTCGATGTTATGTTCGAAATTACGAATTTAGTCCCCAATTTTATATTTTCGCAGTTCCACTTGAAACTATGAAATTTGTATATTAATCTGAGTTCAAAATTAGTTTCTCCGTGAATTTCGTAAACTCAAAATTAATTTCGAACTAAGAAAAATTATTACTCAAGTGAAAATTTCATTTAAATTTATGGTTGGTTTCTAAAGAAATAAAAATGTACTAATAAAATTTTCTATCCTGGAGATTCATACTTCATGCCGTACTTCTGGCGGTACAATAATCCGAGAACAGCTGTGAAACTAATAATTTTGAATAAAATTTTTTGATTAAGTCAAACTTCTGTGATCAGAAAAACTTATTAATAATTAAATTATGATATACATATATACGGATTTATACTTTTTGGCAAATTACGAAGATAACTTCGGTTTTCCGATCATAATAAAAATTTTTCATAAAAAAATCGAACTTATATTCGAAAATTCGTTATTAAAAAACAAGCTTTAAATGTAATTTTTAAATAAATATTTGTCATCTTCCAAATAGATTTTTTTTTTGACTACAAAATTGTTTTTATTGAAATTTTGAAAATTAAGATCAACTTATCACTTAATTTAAAATAACTTAACTTCAAAATTTTCTAAGAATATTGAATTCTAACGTTATAAGTGGTCCAAAACAAGCATCTTTTTAAATTATAAATTATTTTAACACTGATAGATTTTTTTTCCCGTCCGAAATATTGACTATTAGTCAATGTTGCGCATTCGCAGACCAAAATGAGTTGTTTTCTGACGACGCTCATTTTTATCTCGGCGTCTATGTCGGCAAAAAAAATTGGAGATCGGAAAAGCCGCACGCCATTTTCGAAAAGCCAATATCATTCACAGAGAGTGATTTTGGAGTTTTGGCATCATTCGCCCATTTTTCTTCGAAAATACTGGGAAGGCCATGGCTCTACAGAGCCATGATCACGTACTTTTTTATGTAGTCAAATGAAAAATATGAACTTGGATAGTTTTTGGTTTCAACTGGATGGCGCACCATGCTATCACAGCTCATATCATTTTTAAAGGGATAGTTGTATTTGAACCAGTCATTATTTGTATTTTGAAGTTAAAGTGTGTGCTAAAAATGATAATGCGGAACATAAAAATAATAACAGAAATCTTTAAACTGATAATTAGGAGCGGTATTGGCAACAACAAAATTTTGGTTCCTGTATACCAACCTAACTGAGGTTTGGCTGGCATCCATAATCAAGCAATATATTTCTTTTTCGGTTACAATCAAATTTTTGTATTCAAAAATTCTATTTTTTTCTACTTAACTTTCCATCTCTGCTGTATATGGAAATATCCTTCCATTCCTCTTGGGATGTTATAGATTTCCATTCTTTTCAACGCTTAATTTATTTACAAAAATTCAGGCATAATTTATTACAATTTTTTTTAATGGGAATTTGTTTATAGATTGAAGGTTTTATTTTTGCTTGTGATCTTTACACTCACTTAAGATCCCCCTTGGCTGACTCTTCGTGATATTTACATCAAATATATTTTCTATTCGTCTATGCTAAATTGATGAAATTGCTGAACAATTTGTTTTGGCTATTTTTGCTTGAAATGAAAAAAAGAAAATTTTTTTTATTTATTAACCAACCAGTCCAGTCTATTTGATTTGTTTATAGCGCAAACATAAAAAATGTTATTGATTTTGCTGTGGCCGGGCCGGTGTTCATGGGCCCGCTCGCAATTGCGAGGTGGGGCGTTGTTTGACTAAAACTTATTTATTGTGAAATATAAACAAAATTAGCAAAAGACAAAATTTAAATTACGCTCAAAGTTAAAGAGAATTTTTAAGAATAATTTGCATGACTGAAAATTAAAATTTTATCTGACTGGTTCTGAGAGTGATTTTATTTTCAAAAAATGTTTTTTCAAGCTATAAAAAATCAATAAATTTGTGGTTAGACCTTTAAATGATGCAAATAGAAACATAAAACACTAATACATTCAACTTTATTTTACTAAACGTTTTGAATACTTAATTTGCAACCAATTGACATACGAGTGTGCATATATTTAGCTTTTTTTGTGTGTAATTCAGCTTAATGAAAGTAATAAAAAATTTAAAAACAATGTTTTTTTTTTATATAGAAAAGCCAATTGGTTATTGTAAATTTAGCATGTTCTAATTCAAACTTCATTGTTTGGCAGTAAAGCAGATTTAAAGTTTGGAAATATTTTCTGTCATCGCATATCAAATTTGGTTTGTAAAGAGACAGGTTTCGGTTATGTGCCATTTTCACTGTTCTGTTTTTACTAAATTGTTTTCCTACTATTCGTTGTCCTTATATAGTTCCTTTGGATGTGTGTGCCCGCACGTGTGTCAATGTATACCTTTCGATCTACTCCCTATCACTTTTTTGTCGTTGTTTGTATTTCTCTCACCCCTTCAACTTCCCCACCATTTTCCTCCTTCCCATTCCATTGCATAGTTGCCTGATGTCTCTTCTCTATGCGCGTAGTAATCTGTAATTGCTCGTTCCTTGCTTCCTCCTGCATTGTTCTGATCATGTCTTGTTGCGTTGGTGGCTGCCATTGGGATATTGTTTTGTTTCATGTAAAAATTTTCCAATGGTCTAAATGTCTATGTTTGATACGGTGTTTATCTTTTAATTCATCACTCTTTCAAGAAGTGTTTTTTATTTTTATATTTCCATCTTTCCCATTGCGTTCAGTCGTCGCCCTTTGTATTATAAATGCAGCAGTTCCCCCGTTTTTCCAGTGTGTGGCGATGTAAATTCGTTGTCAGACATGTTTTTCACCAAATTCGATTGCGGTGTCGATTCTGGTTTCCTTATTTGTTCTAGAAGTCTTGTTTAGATTTTTCGTTCCGTTTGTCCAATGTAACCATGTTGGCAAGAACAGTTTAATTTGTGTGCCCCCTGTTTGTCCAAAGGGCCTGTTTCGTTCGTTCTGTCCTGTAATATAATACCCAAGTTGTTTCCTGTTCCAAATGCTGTGTTAAAAAAAAAATCCATCAGCCTGAATGTCCCCCGCCTATATATGGCAAAGTAGACCAACTAATTCCATCCTGTCACTGTACCTTTCCATTCCTACAGATTTAAAGTATTCAAAGCTGCATTCAAAACTCAATTTAGATAATAAATCGCAATTCAGCTCAGCTTTTTTTTGAGTACTTACTAAGCGATTATGGGTAGATCTAGATAGGCCTTGCTGGGGAGCTAAGCACCCCCAATAATTTTGCTCGTATGGAATTTCTAGAACAACTTTCAGATGCTTTAGCTACGATATCAATAATTGACGGTAGTTAACAAAAAATTGTTGACCGTCATTGTGAAAAATCAGCTCCCAATAACCGCCAAAATAATGTAAACTCGTCATGTCTGGCATCCCTGGTTATAACTTAAGAAAATCATTCAGCAGAAAACTTAAAAACTTACAAGTTTCCATCTTATATATATACTACCACGAAAAAATAATAAAGAATATGTATTTTTTTATTATTAATTAAAATATGATATTTTTGGAGCTGAAACAGTCTTGTAGTCAATGGCCGATATGCATTTCAAAACATCTTCTCTTGTACGATGCCATAAAGTGTTTTCATAGAAAATCTTTTTCGTTTTTGATTTATTTTTAGCAAAAAAAAAAAAAAAATACATGTCTATGACTAATCGACTCATTAAAATTATCAGATACATATAAAAATGTGACACAATTTAAGCCTTTAATTTGCATAATAAATTGTGGTGGTGTGGCCCCCAGTAGATTTGAATTGTAGAATTATGAAAAAAAGCGTTTGGAAAAAAATTATGCAAAAAATCTATTCAATAATTTTTCAAAGGATAGTTAAAATTACTAGACTTTTCTTTGCCACATCAACAAAATATATTAAACTAAGATTTCCCATGGCTAAGGAAATTTGCAAGACGTAAGTATAATTTATAAAAAGGATAATGATAAAAATTAAAGAAAAGATCCGAAGACAGTATCGAAGAAATTATAAAATTGTAAGTTTGGAGAAAAACTTTAGCTAAAAAACAAATAAAAAATATATAAGTTTTTGAAAAATTTTGGTTACACATTTTTTTTTGGTTGCGGCAACACCGATCCTGATTTATTTTTATTTGCCATCGTTATCAAATTTATCGAAATCTAAACATTCTTTATTTATTAATTTGTTTGTATTTATTTTAAAATTTTAAGTTAAACAATTGCTTTGGTATTGTTATAACTTTTTTGTAAATCTCACTATTTATTTGCCTATTTAATATTTATCATGTGCCAAACACATTATTTTTAGTGTTTCTTATTTATTATTATTATTTTTTTTTGCAGTGGAAGATGAGAATAAATTAATTGAATAACAAACAAAAAATATTACGTTATTTAAATTAAAATGCAAGTTTTACATGCAATAACTGAATCATACTGGGAGAAATATAACACCAATAACTAAATTACAAATAAATTAATTTATTAGTTTCTTGAGATAAAGATTTTTTTCAATTATTTGCAACTTTACAAGTGTGATTAATTTTAATTATTTTTTAAGCTTTTAGAATTTTTCCCGATAATTGTGAATAAAGGAAATGAACATTTTACTAGTTTCTATATTTTATCTTTTAGAATATTGTTTACAGTACATATTCGAACTTTTCGAAATGTTAAATAAAATTTATTTCAAATTCCAGTGGAAGTAAAATTGGAAAATTTTTTAACGCGACTGCAAAATGTTTAAATGTTAATGGATTATCGTTAAAATAAATATTTTTATTTGTTATCTTTTTCAATGATGATTTGAAAGCTTTAAGCGGAAACTCAAAAATATGAAATTTTAAAGTGCGTTAAAAATTTCGAACATACATTTGAATTTGACGATTTCTCAAACTATTTCACAATTAAGTGATATGAAATATATGGTTTTTAAAATCTAAAAATAAAAAATTTTAAAAATATTTTAAACCGAAATTCGAATACAAGAATTGAAGTGGATTATTAAATTTTATCTTTTTCCAAAAACTACTTGAGATTAAATGCAATGATTTTGTGCGAAAAATATAAAATATATAAACTTTTTAAGAGCATCGAATTTTCGAATTTATATTCGAATTAATAAATTTCGCTAGAATATTGAGTGTCAGTCTTTCACAAGGACAACTTTATATAAAATACAATAATATGATATAAATTTCAAAAATCTATATAAATATTTCGAACATAAATTCTTCACGCAATAACCGTTTTTTTAAACCTTTTTTATACTTAAATTACATAAAAATCATATTTCAAATATTAATACAGCAATAATATATTTTGAACATGAATGCAAATACATGTTCGAATATTAATTTTTAGCCCTTTCCAAGGACTACAAGGCTTTTATGCGAAAACTATAAAATATAATAAACTTATATTTTTTGAGAGCAATTTCAAATGCATATTCGAGGAAAGTTTCAAATGCATATTCGAATTTTATAATTTGTGATTTATACGTAAAATTTTAATATTTTCTTTGAAAATTTTATTTTAAGAAATTTCAGTACATTGCTAATTATTGATCTTTCATAAAGTCCATTTATATGAAATGTCACGCTTTCGATTTTACTTAAATTAACGATCGCGTTACAGTGGAACATCGATTATAAGTTTTATTGTTTCATTTGGCACAAACTGAAATTCGTTTTATGGAAAGCCTTAAACAATTTTTAAATGGGAAATTACTTGAATATGATTTTGAATTTCACATTCGTTTTTCTTAACTATATCTTTTATTTTAAATGCAGTTTTCAAAATTGTTGTTGCAACCTAAAATTCGAACTTTGTTTCAAAATTTGGCAACTACTGATTTATTTATTTTTATATATGTTAAAAATGTAAAAATTTTTTTGATTTAATAAAAATGTTCCAAAATTTGTTGCTTTTTTTTTCAAATGATAGATGGTCATCGCTGTCGCGGTTTGTGTGAATCAAGCCTGGTAGTGAATATTCAACAAGGGTTTAAAAGATTTTGACGTGAGTACGGGGAGAACTTTAATGTGATTCTTTCATGATTGAAAGGATTTGATGTATTCTTAATTTTTAAAATAATTCTTTTGTTAAGAGGAATAAATAAATTATTTTCGTTGATTTAATGTATTTTTCATAGCTATTGCGTTAGAGTGGACTTTCTTGGTCGTAGTTAATTTTTTTTTTGAATCTCACGTTATAGTGGATAAACATGAGCTCAAAAAAGTAAATTCCTGCATGATCACTTTTTGTCCAAGAGCGTGATTCAGCTTGTATGAAAAGTTATTCACGGGCTCATATCCACGGCGGGATGATACTTTTTGCACCGATCGACTGGCTTACCGCAAATATAATCAATAATATCATTGTCTTGTAAGATTTTGTTTTCATAATTGGTGCCTTTTTGTTAATTACTGAACTACTTGATATTTTTGCATAGATTTTTTTTTTAAATATCACTCACCCTTGAATTTTTTTGATAGTCACATGTCACCGTTATGAAGGCATTTTTACGCTCGCAGTTGCAATAGCCATTGCAAATATCTTTCGGCGGTTCAGTGATCAAATTCAAACTGACAAAATTTCCCTTTTGACCATTTGCCACCGAGTAACGTTCTTTTTTCGAGTAGAATTTTTGAGGCTGGAAGCGCGTGCGCAAACCAAACGAGGCCATATAACCGGCAGTATTTTGTAAAAGATCTTGTTTGCCACTACTGCTACTGCTGCTGTTGGATTTGCTAAGATCGAGCGTAGCATATTGATTAAGTTTGGTTGAACGGGCAACACGATGCAGTAGCTTATCGCCATTATGGGAACGTAAATAATATTTGTTGGATGAAGGCGCTGGCGACAATGATAATGTTGGTGTTTGTTTATCACAGCTGGCGTGGGGAACTAGAGTCGCCAAGATTTGTATTATAAGAAAACAAAGCTGGACAATGACCCATATTGTGGATCTTGTTGTCGCTCTAGCTGTTGTTGTAGTTGTAAAACTGGCCAAGTGTGTAGTTGGTGATAATGATGTTTTCTTAGGACGGATCATTTTCTTATCAAATATTTTTCTCTTATTTATTTTAATATTTTTTTTTTGATAAATAATATTATGAAATTGTTACTGACTCCTGCTGGATGATTTATTTCAATGATTTATTTTCTTTGGTTTTATTTATTTTTTTAATTTTTTTCGTCAAGACTTCAACATTTTGTAAACGTCCGTTAATTAGTTTTTTGTTTTGTTGCCATTTAGCAATAATGAATGTAATGTCACTTTATTGAAGTAAACTAAGACTTTCTCTCCAAATTTTTAGACCCTGTTTTAAACCGTTTTGATAAATTCGTTTAAAAAACATTTTAAAATAGCTTTTTCTATTCTTAATTTTCAAAGATTATTTGATCGATCATAATTTCTTATTGAATAAACATTTCAGCTCACTTTTAAGGTGAGTGTATATACTTATTTTGTACTTTTATTATTTATTCCATTTTAATTTATCTGTCAATACAACGCACTTAAAATATTACTCATAATTATTTTGTATTTAATTAATTTTTTTCTTCTTTCAAATAGGTAATTCGTTTTATTTTTTCGATTTTCCCCTCTCTCTTTTTCAATATCGATCACTCAGTCCGATGCATTCCGCTGCGAATTTAATACAATACTAAATGAATTTGTATGAAATCTTTCTACTTACGAGTTTTATCTTTGGCTAAATAGTATCTCAAGTTTGCTATGTGATATTTTACAATCTCTTCATTTCCTTTCTCTTATTCTCTTAGTTATGCTCTTAGTTTCTCGCACAAGTTAATCAATATTTAGCACGTACTGGCGTAAAGGTAGAATTAACCAAACGTAAATGTAGAAACGTAAATGTTGTTGCATCAGCTAATCGTTTCTGTCATATGAGAATGTATATATGACAGAAACGATTAGCTGATGCAACAACATTTACGTTTCTACATTTACGTTTGGTTAATTCTACCTTAAAACTCACGTACGTACGCTCAGTGTTGCCAGAATGAGAATTTTGATAATGTGTAAATATATTTGAAAATATATCAAATATATTTGAAAATATATCAAAATGTTTATTCTTGGACATGTTGTTATCATCAGTTGAAAATTAATTTAAAAACAATTATGAGGATTCTAATGAATTAAGTGGTAAATGTGTTTGGTTGATATATAAATCAAATTGTGAAGATATTAAAATCTGCATTAACTAATCTCTTTCTAAAAATTAATTGCAAGTATTTTCTGTGCGAAGATGCAATGAACCAAAAATATTAAATGTATATAAGCTTCAGAATTTCTTAAGAATTTTTTAATATTATATAACTAAAAAAAACAGAATTGTCTTGAAGATGATACTCAATGAGTATCGAAATATCGATAGTTTTGAGTAAAATTGTTGTTTAACGATAAAATAACACCTCAAGCTTAACTATTATATTAACAAAATTACTAAGATTTTTAACTTGTGATCAATAAATATGTACTGTCAGGCGCGAGGTATCATTTAAAACAAAATAATATTAGATTATTTCAATATTTAAATGCCTCTCTGGACGCCCTCTTCTCGAATATCATTATAGCAATAACAAATTGAAACTTGTTTTTATAATAAATTGAAAACCTGTAAGCTTTCTGCTTTTAAAATAAAAAGACGGCTTTACTCAAAATCCTGAAGAAGAAAACCGATGGTGATCGAAATATGTATATCGAAATAACAAAGGAGTTCGACTTAAATAAATGTATTACCTAGAGCCTGAATAAAAATTGCAATAACTAAAAAAAAAAGAAAATAATTTTGTTATTATATTAATACTCCTAAAGAAGGCACCCAAAAGGCATTGAAATAGAAAAAAATTTGCAAAGCTTTTGCCAAAAGAATGTTTTTTAAGAATCAGAACATATATCTGACTTTCCAAATTATTTAATACCCATGTATAACTACAAAGGTATATAATAGTATTATCAAAATAAAAAATATACAAACCATGAACCGGGTCGATGCTAAATTAGAAAATAAAATCACAAAAGCGATAATAACTGTGAAAAATATGAAAAAAATCTGGAAAAGGTGCTCATAAAATTGTGAAAACTCTTAAGAAAAGAAAAAAAAAAAATAGATATAACAGAGAAACAAAAATAATGGAGGTGTGTAAAACTGAGGGAGCCACACGAAAAAAATGGGAAATATCTCAAATGTTATCAAGTATATGAAAAAACTATATAAATATGAATACAAACAAAGATTTGTAAAATATATATAAAAACACAACGAAATCTGCAAAAAAATTATATTTAATAAAAGAAAATATCAGGCATGAGATAAAAATGAAATTTACATCTCTTATCATAAAAATTTAAAAACTTTCTTCCAAAAGCTTGTTTATCTTGTTATATTACATATCTGCAACACCTTCAAGGAAAATAATTTTAGACCGTTTCAAAAATTATTCTAGAAATCAATTGTCTTGGAAATGGATTGATTGAAAAAAAATATTTAAGAACTGAATTTTCCGACGACATATTCTTCAAAATATATTTTCACCTCAACATTCCCATGGAATGTTCCATTTACACAGTAGATGATCCGTTAAATTGTTCTGAGCTTTCTTCTTAGGAATATGTATTATAGTATATTTATTTGGGTTGATTTGTACCTGAAGCGGTCTGGTTAATTGCGGTAAAAATGCATGTATTTTTGCACAAATATTTGTTTTATTTAATAAATATATATAATTACAAGGCATAATATTAATACAATTTCAATTATTACGTGCGTAATGAATATCGTGTGTTAGGTTTCTTCTTCTTAACTTTTTATATTTTCGGCTTGAAAGTTTTATTGTACATGTAAACGTGTGTTTTATCTTGTTCTGTAGTGTTCGAAAAGACTGAATTCTCCAAGAAGTCTAGTAAGATGCTTGATGCACGTATGAAATTGTGCATATAATCTTCATCAGATTCCTGAGAGCTCACTTCTTTGACTTGTCCAATATATAATTTCTTCATCAGACAAAATATAAAATGAAAGTACAACATTAATCTGACATGACTCACGTTATGTTTGTGTAAAAGTTGCCTTGCAAAAAAGTGTTTTTAATAAATAAAACTATAGTTTTGATTATATTATAATTTATTAAAATTTTTTATTTATAACTATGTCTGTTCAAATATTTATTTCTATAAAACTTATTTCACGAAATTCCTGGCAACATTGCACGTTTATGATTAAAATACAGGAGAGAGAGGGTGTCCACATTTGCAGGTTGTTTTGCTTTTATTTTTGGGTGTTGTGCGTTTTGTTGTTGGTTGATCTCATAGTTTAAGCAACAGTTTGACTATGTGACTTTTTGTTGTTTTTATTAATCATATTGTCGTTGTTGTTCTCCCTCTTGTTTAGATTGTTTTTCATTTCATGTTGTGGAAAAATTATAAAGTGTATCTTATCGCCTTAACCAACCATTATTACATGAATGCAGTCGAACTTATGGATGGATACATAAAAACTTGTATTGTAATAGTGTTTATTTAAAAAAATATACCCACACATATACGCACATGTGTATGTATATACATACGCACATATGTAAATAAGTATATAACCCAGTTGGAAATGTATAATTATAAAAGTGTAGTATGTTCTGTGTGTATTAGGGGTAATTATGAGCAGTTGTAATACTAATGGTATAATGGTATAATGCCATTCAGCTGAATGTGTATGTGCATAAACACATGTATACGTATGTACGTATGTGTATGTGTACTTGCATATATGTACATATGTACATGTATATTTTAACTTCCGGCTATAAAAAAGTAGTTACTGATTTCAGCCGTAGCTGTTAAGTAATCATTAGTAATCGTTATGATTAGTAATTAGATTATTTCTGTTTCAAAGGTGTTGCAATTAATTAAAATACAATTATTTCAAGTTTTGCATAATTACTAATTGGTTACGCTTATAAATAATCCAGTAATAAAAAAATACTTTTGACAACGGCATTCAGTGCAAACGACCTAGAAAACAAAAATCGAAAAGAATCAAAAATATTCGTTATAATGAAAGTAATCGGACTATTATTTGTTAATACTACATTCAGTTCTTTTTGATTATATTTAATCGTAATTAATTAAATCAATCGATCAAAGCAATTTAATTGGTTATAACCGTAGTCGTAATTTATCAGCTATGATTTTGATTTTGCTATTGCTATTTTAGGGAATTTAATAAATATTATCATAAATTTTACAAAGTATTCTAAAACTATTATACTTATGTATGTATGTATATGTTTTGTAATGCACAAGTATTTAGAAAAATGTGATTGAAGTCTTATGTAATATTTGTTGTTTTTTGGTATGTAAATATATTACTTTGAATGGCTTTCAAACATGATTTGGCTTAAAAATACTGATGATCTGGCTAGTGCCAATAAAATGCAGCGTTTTACTAAGATAAGCGAATAACAATTAATAAATTGTTTAAATAATTATTTATCTATTTTAATGTGCAATATTAACCCCTATGCTATTGGAATAATATTTTTAAATAGTTTTTTGACCGTTTTATTTCAATTATCAATTTCTGTTTATTTTTTAAATTTAAGGTCTCCATTAATTTATTTTATTTCTTGATATTTCGGTACTCTGTGAGTACCATATTTGCTTATATATGTATATAAATTTGAAAATGTATATTATTTAATGGTTTTAAAATTCATATATTTAAAATAAACAAATATGCTGAGTTTGGTACTCGAAGATTAACGATAAATAAATTAAAATAAAATAGACCGTAAGCTTAAACAAATACTAAATTAAAACGGATTAATGCAAAACATTTATTACAAATTAGCAATCGCTGGAAAACACCTAAAATTTAATATAAACCTTACATTAACTGAAATACTGAATTCAATTCCAAATATTTGTAGAAAAACGAAAGTAGTTTTCGAAACAATATAAAATTGTGTTAGCTTTATTCACTAATTACCCAGTCCGTAAATGTATGCATACACCTAATATCATAGTGGGGTACTATAAAAATATGAATGCGATTATACGGGTTGGTTAGTAAAATAGATTTTGTTTTATAATTCTGTAAGTGTGTGTTTTTAAGTATGTATCTATTTCTTTTCTACATTTCTCTTATTTAAGTTTTAAAAGTTGCATTCATACACGCTCCCATAAATGACTGCTACAAGTGAGGCGTGTGTGCGTGACTTAATTGTGAATATGGTCTTTTAATTTCAAAATAAAACCTCTTTGTTTTCGCTATGAAACAAAATGAAATTCATAACAACAAATCTGAAATTCTCTTTATTTTCAGTTATAAATAATATTCCCTTTCTCTTCTAGATTGTGTTTTTTATTTTTATTTATTGACTGACTCCCCGTTTGGGACTTTAGGTCGGTCTGCTTTTTATAGTCAAACATAACCGCTATTGTTGTTGTTATAAGTAGTTGTTGCTTTGGGTTACTTTATTCCAGCTGATCTTGTTTATTTTTATATATTGTTGTCTTCTTATTGCTATTTAAATTGTCTGGTTCGGGAGCAATGCATTCGTATTTACGCTCGTTTGTGTTTTTATTGTTGTAGTCGTTGCCAGTGGTTGGTTTTGAACTCCACATCCACATGCATTTGGAATGAAAAAAACCCCGTTTGAAAAAATAAACAACGATAACCAATAATTGCAGTATTAAGAATAACAAAACTTGTTTTTATTAAGATTTTTATTATATACATATGTATGTATGTATGTACATATATTGCTCCTCAAGCATGTCTGTATGTACGTGTGTATCTTGTCTGAGTTTGAGAACATGTTTGTGTGTGCTTGTGTGCATGTGTGTGTGAATGTATTTATTTTAAATTCATACAATGCATGCATAAACACTTCTCGTTCATCATACATAAATGTATTATAAAACATGCAGAAGAATTGGTTGGGGGCCTTAGACTTTTCATATTGCGAAATGCATACGGTGATTGTCACGAGATTAGTAAATTTTTCACTTGATGCCTATGAAAGTCAATATATGTATAATTGTTTTAATATTCATTTAACTTAAACTACAGCATTTATTTAACGGAATTTACTTTGATACCTTATATTAGGCAATTTTTAATCGCATCAAAACATAATCTGCTTAAATTGAACAGCAAACTTTTGTACTTTTTTCAGAAAAGAAAACTTTATATTTTAGTTATATCAACTCATCAGTTGTGTTAATATTGCAAGCAACCAGGAATTTCCAGGAATTGCCAGGGGTACAATCTGAAAAATTCCAAATTAAAAAAAAATCTGCCGCAGAACTCTGGCAGTTTGTGTCTGATAATTAAAGGGAGCGCACAACAAGCCTTCACTGGCTTAAGTGTGTGTCGTATGACATGGGCTATCACACCCCTCCAATCAACCTAACCTAACCTAACCTAAAAAAAAATCTTCAAAATCTGCATTTCATTTAGAAAAATCTTCAAAAAATCCTTTACGCAATTTTTCCTTTATATTCTCGTACGTGTATATTATATAAAAAATATGAAAATTAACAAATTAATCTCTATTCATATACATATATATACACTCGTATGTATATAAATATATGTATATGTAAAAATTGTACATAAAAATAAAACGAAAACAATTTCATGTCAAATATATGCGATATAAAGTTGTATACTTACATAAGCAAGGCGAATTTATACCAGATAAAAAATAATAATTATTCACCCCTATTACAAAATTATTGGGAGTTCCCATTCACAAAGGGAATGTGAGTTCCCATTTCCAAAAATGTATTGTATGGGAATTCCCATTCCCATAAATTTGCTATTATGAAATAATGGGAACATTCCAAATCAGCTCACATTTTCGAACATTGAACTTAAGTGCTGTCAGCTGTTTTTTAAAGTAAATTTTATATGACCGATTTGCTAAAAATTGTGAAATTCTTGTGTTAACAAATACAAAATCTTTTTAAAAACTCCAAATTTAAAAAAAAATGTTTCCAATAAGAGCCTCTTTGCATTTGCTGCTCCAAAATGATGAAGACGTCAACAGAGGGAATGAAAAACTTCACCGAAAGAAGTTGCGAGATGCCTGCAATCCTTTTGAACCCTTTAAAAATTTATAAAAAAAACCCTGAATACCTTTTTTCATTCTGGCAAAGTCTTTTTCGGAGGTCCCGCATTATTTAAAGAAGTTATTGCATCTGCCCAAAACGGGTCACTTTCTTCCTTGGTTATTTTGGAATAACCACTAGCAATACTTGGGTAGTTTTCCATTTTCTCAACTAATATCTGCAATTGAATTTTATTTACCGCCCTAGAAATGCAAAAATTTCTATTCAAATTGCTAATTTTTATACTTTTTAAGAAAAACTTACATTTTGCTCACATCAAAATTCAAAGGGAACGAATGTTTGATAAATTAAAAAAAATTCGAATGAAATTTAATTTCATAATAAGGGAATTCACATTCGAAGATGGCAGATTGGGGAAAAAGAGTTTCGTAATACCAACAGTGGGAAATGGGAACAAAATTGTTGGGAAACGGTTTTCATAATAAGGGTGAATAAATTACATATAAAAAATTTAATAAAAACTTAATAATAATATTATAAAAACATACATATCCGAGTATCTAGGAGCATTAAGCATTTTAATGTACGGAAATTTTGCGCAAGTACTTATGTACATACTATGATATTATTTTTAAACTTTAAATACTCTTTTATAAACAATATTCAGACTAGATATTAACTTTCGAAGCAATTTTGAACTTTAGTTTTATTGAGATTTAGTTGACTAAATATTCTATGTGTCGATGAATATAATTCTATCGACGTGTGTCGATGAATACGGTTGAATCATTGTATTTTTAACAAACTTACGTAAAGTTGGAAATATATTAACAGAGCAATGACGTAGTATTTTTCAAAATCTTATTAAAGCTATACTTTCTGCATTTAAAAGATTTTTAAATTTAAAAGTATTGTTTTCTATTTTCGTTAAAACAAAAAAAAATTTTCAAATATATTGCTAAATCAAAAATGTAATTATCGGTACCATTTAGTATTATATTCGGACTAATAATCCTTAAAGATTTTCTTTCAAAGCAATATATCATTTTTGTATCAACTTGACATGCACTTGATGTGTTCGCTACGTAAATATCCATGTAAACACATTCGTAATTCAGTTGGTTTTTCTTCGTGTGCTTTGAGTTTCAATTAAATATTCGTTCATATAATTTGCTGTAGTTGCAGATAGCAAAAAAATAGGTTAGGTTAGGTTAGGTTGATTGGAGGGGTGTGATAGCCCATGTCATACGACATACACTTAAGCCAGTGAAGGCTTGTTGTGCGCTCCCTTTAATTATAAAACACAAACTGCCAAAGTTCTGCGGCAGGATTCGAACCTGGGACCTTCGCACTACGAGTCTAGTACACTACCCACTAGTCTACGAAGGTCAGTTAGCAAAAAAATAAGTTTCGTATTAAATTGGGACACCATATATTTCGTTTTTGGAAATCTGCATTTACCAATAGAAATCTTAAATCTGCATATTTAAATTTCGAGGGGCCAATATCTACAAAATGCAGATAAGCCAGCCCTTCTGACAGAAGTGTAATCAATGTAGTGGTACGGTGATTTTCTTTCTAGACATTAATCGTGAGTTTCTTTCTAGAAATCATGGAATCATTTGTAAAACTATAAAAATATTAATATCCACTTTGATCTATTCTAACTGAGACCGTGCCTACGTAAAATTCAACACGAGCAAGACTTCGATTCGAGATATGCGTTACTCTGAAAATAAAATTGCTTGAAATAAAAACAAACATACTTTTAATTATAAATATTTTATTTTCCCAATAAAAAAGAGATTCCAAAAAATTCATGAAAATGCTGAGATCATCACCAATGATTTCTATTCACCGACTTAGAACCTATATCATATGACGAAAGTAAGTTTGTTAGAATTTTTTAAATTGGGATGGGATATTTGCCATTAGGAATAGACTTTACATTACCAATGGTCCTGATTTCTTTGTCTTTACATGAGATCAATTGTATCGATTGCAGAAAAATAATGTTTGCATGCACAAGTAGATTTAAAGAAATAACTACTTTTTTATTTAAAAAAGTTTTTGAATACACTTTTCCCCCGCTCCAATAATAATGTTGTAAAAGCAGCACTTGTTTCCACTTGGAGTGATAATTTTTCACTTGCCCTTTTCTTCTGATACTTCTTTTAGTTTTTTTTGTTTCTTTTGTTTGCATTATTGTTGCATAAATGTACATGTCTCTTATTATTATTGTTGTTGCTTTGTTATTTTTGCATTTAACCGATAGTGGGGTGTTTACAAATATGTATATATATATATAGCATACATATTTACTTACATACACACATGAAATGAAATAAAATTGTCTTTCAGGCTGCTTATTAGATTAACGTTGACTTTTTGTCATTCGTTATCAGTGGACGTTGCCGCTTTGGTCCAATTGGACCGAAATTTATCGATTGTGCTTTAATTAGTTTTGGATCGAAATCGTTCAATAGATCGGGTTAGATATAAAGCTATGCTGAATTAAAAGGCTATACATCCAGCAGCTCTGTTTCAACTAGTTTAGTTCACTTTCGAATCAAATATAATTCTGAACTCATTCAACTTAAGTTGAGCTACTTCTTGTAAGTTATGTCGTGTGCAATGTACCTGTTTGTAATAAAAACAAAAAAAAAACAGCCGTAGAAGTCGGTTTGTAAAATTTTGAGGTCCCTTTACCAGTTTGTAAACTGTAAGAATATTTTAATGGCCGTCGTATTTAATTAAAAATTAAGACTGCTCTTTGTAGATGCAATCTGTTATTGAACTACTTCAGGATGAGTGATTTGACACATATTGAAATGAGATGTGTTTGGGGTTTGGATCAGTGCTAGTAACTGACTTCCGATCTCTCTTGCTATCAACAGTTAGACCTCTATCTGCTGTTACCAAACAACATAAACCGCTGCCGACAAACGATAGAGATTCAATAGCTCTAGGTTCTGAGTAAATGACTTGTGCAAGATCTCTTACTGTCATGTACACAAATTTCCATTTGTATGCGCAGTGGCAACCACATACCTGTGCTATAGTGCACGAATTGACATCACCAAATGATAAGAGCACTTTGGAGTTGGGCCAAAAGGAAGTAGTCCACGTCACTCTTAGACATAAGGATCAGAGGTGGAAGATTTTAGTTGAATGAACTAAACGTTTATTCGGGGATCTTACGAAAATGTGTTATTTGGGTCGACCGTATATATAGAACTAAAGGGAGACTATTTTGGACTTTTTTGATTTTGGTGCAATTTCGTGGAAATTTTTTGTTTGCCATGGTGGCAACGCTGTTTGTAATGGACCGCAGTTTGGCAGCATTTGTCTGCTATTTGAAAATTTTATTTTTACGTTTTTATCGCACCAACATAGAGTTTCCATAATTCCTCCCTTTCTCCTCCTCTTTCTCATGGCTCTGCCATCCCTTCAACCTTTACATGTGTGTTAAGCAATAATTATAGTTTTGTTTCTTTAATAAAACATTTATTTATTTATTTTTGTGATGAATATATTTTGTCAATAATTCTGTTCAAAAATGTTTCCTACATCATGACAAAATGCCAAAAAGAGGGAGATAAATTATGTCATTGTGAACATTTGTGTTTATGTTAATGTAGCTAAAGATGTTGTTAAGTGCGTTTTAGTGTGTCCAACATTTAATTTAATTGTGGGTCTTATTTTTGGTCTATACTTGTCGGAGGCCGATAATAAAATAAATGTGCTGGCAGTGGATGAAAAATAATTAAATAAATTGACAAAATAAAAATCACAGTTTTGAGATTGTAATTAAAAATATTTAAATGTGAAATAAAGTGGTACGGGCAACTAATTCTCTTTAAGTCGTAAACCATAATAAAGAGACAATCATGTGGTTTTCTCTTAAAATGCTTTATATAAAGTACTTCACTAAAAAATATATAAAAAATTTCATCTTCCTTGGAAGATTATAAGACAATTTGAATAAATATTTGTAGTTCATCTGGAAATGACCAGGCAGAAGGACAGAAACGAGTTACACGTTGCTCATTTTGATATCCTGAAATATTGTCTTGTATTATAATAGTTCTATGAATGATTAATCCGCACTTATTAGTGATTTGTCATACGATCGATTAATGACATATATGTATGTACATATAAAAACTAGAGAGGCCAGCATGTCCGTTCACTGAAAGCAACGCCACAAAAAATATCTGGATATGAAAGGTGGTGATCAGATTTTAATTTCCGAAAGTAGTAGTGATTATATTGGGCGCAGTAGCAGTTACGGACACCCTGGAAATTCCCTAGTTATACTAATTATTTAGAACCTATAAGCAACATACAATTGTTGTCAACAATGAGTATGCAAGAGGCAACAACTTACACAATGGGGAGAATGTTTTCATGTAAATTTAAGGAATTTAAAAATGGATTTTTTAAAATATAGAACATATTACAAAGGATCGTATAACTAAGTTAAAATAACTTTTTATCTAATTATTGCGAAAACAACAGCAAAAAAAGTAGAAAAGAGAATGTATACTTTGTTGCTGTTACATAAAAATTACTTCCACTTCCATTCTTCACTGGGATGTCATTTTCTTTAATTTTCTAACAATAATAATTGTCTTAATACAAATAATAATAACGATCAAATATCGTCACCGAAATGTTTACTTATAATATTATGAAATTCAATTTGAAGTATTTTTCCTTTGTTGAAACTTCTCTTTTTTTAATTACTCAGATTTTGTTTATGCAGTGATGACTGACTGACTGACTGACTCTATACGAAACGAGTACAAAAAATAATAGATAAAATTTATTGTATTTCAATTTTCCTTGAATAAATCAAAGAAAATGTATGTTTATTTTCCAAAACTGGTTCTATTTATCTAACACTCGTTCTTCGTTCTTCTCATTTTAGGCACGGCCATACTTCAAAGTTATGCCGGTTATTAGATTAAATATCTATGAATTTAACTCCACTTGTATGTTCATATGTAATTGATTGATTCTGTGTTGGTTATTGAGATCGTTTTACTTCTATTGTCGATTAAACAATTTATTATATGCTCCGGATGTGGTATAATTGTGATATTATGAACTTTGTTCATTAACCTTTCGACCGAGATACTATTGTACAATTTTTTTCTTAAAATAGTGTAATTTTGAAAATAAAGTTGTTAAAGTCATCACGTAAACAATCAATTTTTTGATAAGGCAAACGATAATATTTTGTGGAAATAAATAAATTTTTTATGTAACAGCAGGTCTCAGTGGCTTGAAATCAATTTATTTTGTGAGATTATTCGATATTTCGTGAACCATTGAAGAAATTTCAATGAAATTACGAAGATGCAAAGTTGATAACACTTTTAATTTAAATGTGAGCAAATGACTCTCTAGAGTGGCCCTCCAAAATGACCACGAAACATGAAATAACGACGTAAAAAATAAATACATGTAAAAAATTTATATACGTAATATTGAAATTTCTCGAGATTGTACTCCAACTTATCTTCGACATGAATATATTTAATTTTTCTTGCAATTTACCTACAAAAAGACACCCAAATTTGAAAAGTTTAAATTTATATAGTTTCGGACTAACCCAAGTGTTAGGTTAGGTTAGGTTGATTGTAGGGGTGTGATAGCCGATGTCATACGACATACACTTAAGCCAGTGAAGGCTTGTTGTGCGCTCCCTTTAATTATCAAACACAAACCGTCAGAGTTCTGCGGCAGGATTCGAACCTGCGACCTTCGCACTACGAGTCTAGTACACTACCTACTAGTCTACGAAGGCCAGTAACCCAAGGGTTAATGTATATATTTTTTAAAGTTAAGGTTAAATTAAAAAAAAAAGTTTTCAAAATTTTATACAGAAAATTTGATGTTCAATTAAGAAAAAATATCATGAGATATTGGACTCAAAATCGTCTTGCACAATTTAGGACAATTGTCTGTAAAAAAGTCTTCAAAATGGGCTAAAATCTTAATGTCAGGCATCCCACTGTTCAAGTGAAAGATAGAAAGAGAGAGAAATATTTTTAAAATATATTTTCTGAATGTTTTTATTAAAAATATTATGGTTTCTTATTTAAAACATTTTCAGCTGTCAAACGTTCTGAATGTAAATTGTCTAATGAACCCATGTCTCAATTCTAACAGAGACCTGTATTAAAATACAATTAAATTTATGGCGTTTTCGTTTCGAAAAAAGTGCAAAATTTTGTGGAGCAATTTAAAAAAATCGTTTTATCGGTGTAATTAAAAAAACGTATCCCCCTTTCCGGGGGAAAAAATGTACACTTTCAGAAATGAATACGTCATTAATGATAGTTATTTTTACATATTGTAATTATCTCTTCTAAACTCTGGCCTTCTAAATATAAAAAAGTGACCTCCGACAAATATGTAAAGGGTATCCCAAAATACACACAAGATTTGAAATAACATTTAAAATTAATGTGAAATACAGTTCTTTTGCAATTATATAATTTTTTTTAAATTTAATCATATAAGGGTAGTACATACATACATATGTCTTTATATTATGTATTATGTGGTGAAAGTGAGTACATATATGCCGGTGAAGATATGAAGATTAATTTTGCTACCCACTTGTTGGCTAAACTTTTCAAATTGCACATATACATACATGACCCGTGATGAGTTTTGATTGCGTACCACATATAAGGAATTCTCATATTCTATTTTCATTGAGTTTTAAAAAGGATAAGACTAATATTTAATTGACATTTTAAATTTTATCGATCTTTCCCAATTTACAGTTAAAGAAGTAAATTGAATATTTCAACAATGTTTTTCAAAAATTTTTTTCAAATACTGTTGAGCAATGAAAACGTGCTGTTCTATATTATATTGTTCCTTTTAGTCATCTGCAAAATTTCTTATAATACCTCCAGTTACCACGAAATGGTGGTAAAGCCAAGTCTTGCGTGATTGTTGGGACACCCTTTATATTTTTTAATAATAAAAAAAACATTTCAAAATATAGCTTTACGCGATAAAATAAATACTTGCATGCATTTATTTTAAACATCAATTCGTTGACTTCAAATAGTAAAAGGTTTTTTAATAAAGCCAGTTCACAGTTGTTACTTTGTGGGGGTCATAAGTTATATGGTGACTTTTTTCAAAAGTGTTGTGTAGCATTCAGCCATTGATGCCAAGTTAAAATGGTGGCAAGCGTGGATAGCAAAATATTTCGTTGGTGTAAACAATCAAACCCCATTAGAAATCTAAATGATTTTTGGGATCAACTTGTTAAATCTTTGACGGCCAAATTCAAATCGACTTCTACATCAAAGGAAGTCTAGATTGGCTGGTTTTCTCGGTATTGTAAAGAATAGTCTGACGCTGGTTATGTTTCACATTGTGACGGAACTGCACACTTAAAAGTTCCAAATGGCCCAGGTGCTAGTACACTTCGTTGCTGTTAGAAGAGGATACCAAAAAGAATAATTTGAGAGTGAGTCTATTTATCGTAGAGGTAGTATGAATTAACCATCACAGTTATTCGATAAGACCTTGATAGACTTTTTCTAAAGACGAAGTTGCTTAACAAAACATCATGATCGAGCGGTTCCCTGAAAGTCAATTTAACCCACGCCGTCAGCCAAATTACATGGCGCTGTGCAATGCCTTATTGAATATTTCGCATTCCATACATAGTGACATTAATGGGACTATCAAATAAATAAAGGGTATCATTAATACCTCACAAAAAATGCCAGGGAATAACAATTTGTGATTGCTGCAACAAAATACATCATCTTAGTATACTAATAAGCATATATGATATGATATTTTATATGCCAAATTCGTATGAAAAGGTTGTGTATAAGTATGATTTCAACTTTAAATCATACCCATTCACACATGTTTGAATGCGGTGTACTAATCATTGACTCGTTATCATTCTCTGCACCCAGCTCATTTTATTTCATTTCAACATCGACCCATTCTTAATGTAAATCCCTTTGTTTAGTTATACGAGTATAATAAGTAAAAATAATCGTCTTAATGCTATTTTAAGAAATATTCTATAACTCTTATCTAAGTAAAGTAAACAGTAGCAAAATATAAGTTTCTTTATAATTTTAGCGATTAATTTACATTTTTAATTTGCGGTCCTCAAAGTTAATGACATTTTATTGCGGTCGGTAAGCGGCGTTCTGTGCCGCGTCCAGAATTGACTCTTTCCACAATCAGTGGATTTCTTTTATTTCCTATTATAATGAATTATTTGTAGAAATATATATTTACATATGATAATTATGTATAAGTGTATGTATGTGCATGTGTAAAAACTATTTATGAATGTGTTTATTGTAATTATGAATTTAAGTACGTATTTACTCGACACTAATAACTTAACAAAAGTATAAATTTGAACAAATTCTGCTTTTTAAACTTTAGTAGAACGTTTTGTTACGACCGACGACAGACAGACCGCCCTGCATTGTAACCACAACGAAAGCAACAACACAGCAACACTTTGCATTACAAAAAAGTTTTATTCAAATGCGTTTACAATTAATGTGTGAGTGTGTTTGAGTAGAGACTGTGGACATTTTTTTTTTAATATTTTGAGACAACTTCCACAAAATTACAAGGGAGGTTCATAATGGACAAACACAAATATAAACATATAAAATCCTTAGGCCTTTTGGGTCATACAAATAGGCATAGCTGGAGAATTTTCTTGGGTTGTCTAAAATCTCTGGGCCTGCAGCCATTTAACGAGGTTGTGTATATAGTAGACGCTGGCATAAAACGATCAAAGCTGAATTTGTTGTTTATCTTTTGACTTAACGAACTCATACTTAGTAAGAAAAGAAAATAATAGTCAAGCTATTTAGCTAATTAAAATAATAATTGAATCAATTAAACCTTTAATTAAAATAAAAACATAGTTAATTAATGGGTTTAATTGATCAAAAGGTTTAAATCATTTTGTCTGTCTTCAGCAACTGTCAGCCCAACTGTGGTTCTGCTGCCATTCACAATAAAATAAAAGTAATATCTCGTTCAGTCTGTGGTTAAAGAAATTAGGTGTCATTAATCTGTAGCGTTCTCCGTTGATGGAGAAGAGTTCGTCAACGGTGATGATACGCACACGTATAGTCAGTTTTCAAAAGTGCACTGCCTCCTGTTTATATACAGTCGAATCCGCTTTAGCGCAACACGCTTTACTGAAAAAAATCGGATTACTGAAAGCGATACAAATCCCCGCACTGATTTTAAACGCAGTTAGTCTTATTCACTTCGCGTTAGCGAAACATCGCTTTACTGAAAATATCGTATTACTGAAAACCAAAAGCAAGCCCACAACTACGTTTTGTATGAAACTTACTTCGCTTTAGTGAAAAAATAAACAATGAGAAATTTATTTATTAGAAATCGATTGCATACAAATTTGAATAAAAATTTGACTCAAAGTCAAATTCAAAGTTATTTTAAAAGCAATGCATGATTTTGATTATTAACTGTTATAATAAGTACATATTTGATGCATTGCATTCTGAGACTGAATTATTATTATTTTGTTTTTTTTTTTAACCGCATGCATACAAATGTAAATACTCAATGCACAGCATTGTGAAACTGAATTATTTTAATTTATGTATATTTTAAACTTTTATTTTTTGTTTTAAAAATAATTAAAAAATATGAATATGTTTTCATGAATTATTTTTAAGTAAAATTTTTATGACGTAAAAAAATATACAGATTTGATATAAAAAATATTGTTTTACAGATTTTAAGCAGTACGCTTAACTGTAATATATTTCAGTAATCCGAACCACGTTTTAGGGAAAAAATCGGATAACTGAAAAGAAAATTGGGTTTTGGCTGTTTTCAGTAAAGCGGAGTCGACTGTACTGCGATTTTGCTTGTTAAACTGTTTATTTATTCAAAAATTTTGCTTCATCGTTAAAAAATAATTCTTCTGTCTATATTGCGAATCTCTTATTATATTTGATGAAATTTGCCAAGTTCAAGAGGTCTGTGGTCTTCTAAATGTCGGTGTGGTTGGTTATTTATTAAAGCAATCACCAATCGTGTAATACGGGGGTTTGGAAAAAAGAATTTTCCCCTTCCGAAAGATTTTAAATGTCTAGTATTTCTATTGCGTTGCTTGCAATTTTTTTGTAATTCCTCTCACACAAAAACCTTTGGCTGAATCCGCAATAAACTTGTATATTCATAAAAAGTTTTATAACATAAAAGTGTCGCTCAATCATAAAAATTAGAATTGTCATCATTGACATCAATTTTGGGATAATGCTTTATATATCGCTCATTTACTCCAAAATCATCATAACCCAATAAATGCTATTCTTTAAACTAATAATGAAGAACTAATTGTCATTCTTTATCCTGTGTATGAATTTCTTCATAAAAATATTTTGTTGATTCACCTCTTGAAAGAAATTTTCTTTTTCCATTAAGTTGTGTTTAAGTTGAAAATTTTGAACTCGTACTATGAAACTAGTACTTATTTTTATTTCGTCATATACTTGCAATTCTAAGCAAATTTTGTACAACAACTTTATTTATTATAGGAACCTCACTAATAATTTAAAACAAACAAATCGAAGAAAGTAAATGGCGAACTTTTATTTTGAAAAACTTTTATGTATGCGGATGCATTGTAATAATGTCTGTCATAACAAATAATTTGTTGTTATTGTAGTTATTTGTTTGCCATAATGGGCTTCTCTTAACAAACAAAAAATACTGAGTTAAATATTTACGACTTGTAATTGCCACTATTGTCTAGTGATTCAGCCAATCATTGTTAATAGAAAAAATTATGACGATGACGATAATTTTGAGTTGCACTGTCTGCAATTATAAATTTGTTTTAATTTTATTTTTGTTGTTAATAATTTTTATTTTAAAACATGGCACAAATCCATATACTAAGTTTATTTATATGGGGTGATCTTTTAAGCGTTTGATCTTAAAATATGCATACAAAAATTTAACTTCCAAAAAAAGCGTAAGTTTTTTATTTGAATCGAATAAAATCCATAATAAAATAAATAAAATCGATAAAAGTTTGCTTTTTAAATACTTCTTACGTATGCCTGGCGCTTAAGGCTCAATTTGGCTACAGTGACAGCAACAAAAAATTGGCGAACAAATATTTTGAAATCAGAGTTGGGTGTTTGATTTTTTTTTCATTCTGAAATCGATTTTTAGTGTAAAAAATTTTCGTTTTTTGTTGATGACAAACGATCCTTACAAATATAAAGGAAAAGCAGTTTTGTGTTAGTGTTGGGGGCTAATGAAAAATTAACTAAGAAAAACTTTCTAAAAATATAAAAAACTCCAGTCCTTATAATGCCTATCAAAGCTTAACAAATAATCAAAAAAATATATTTTTACAAAAAAAAATACACTTGACCTTGCACACCATCCCTGGAACTTCCTTCTAATTTATGCTCAATTTAAGAAAAAATTTTAGAGTAATTGTTAGAATCCACTTTTCGAAATTTTTGGTAGAACGATATCTCTCGATTCGATTAACTGATTTAGACAAAATTTACGTAACTTGACGCAAATAAAAAAATATGTGCAAAAGTATGAGCATTTAAGGACATCGATTTGAGTTATTTGAAAAATTATTTTTCCGGAAAATTAGTTGCTCTTTTTTAAATTTTAACAAATTTCCAAATAACTCGGTCACATGCCACAAATTACAATCAATTCACAAGAGTTCTTCATTGAAAAGCCAACCAGTGAAATTTTACACTTTAAAAGTACTCATATGTACATACATATGTACGTATGTATGTGTGTGTGTGTGTTTGCGTTTAACAATAATTATTCATTCCTTGATAACAAGACATGACTAAACATGTCTTGAATTTAATTGCTTGTTGCTGCAACAGGTAAAATGAGTGAAAGACTTTATAAACCATAAAAGTAAATAAATAAACTGAAATCGAAATTGAAAATAAGGTTCAATAACTGATAACAATTGTGTGTGTGTATGTATATGTGTGTGTGCTTTTGAAATCTTTGGTATGGCCCTGTTTACCTTAAATAGTCCATTTGTTTTTGTTACAACAAACCATATTGGTCACAAATGTTTTCTTTTACCTAAAATTAAAATGCAGTTGCTTATTTTTCTTACTATCAGACAAAATATAAATTATTGTTTATTATCTATACGAGTATACTTACATACTTACATACATACTTACATAAGTACATACTTATGTATGTACGTAAATGCGTATTTACTTAAGATTAACTATTTCCAAATGATTTCTTATCGGTTTGTTGTATTTGCTACCATTGCTTTCGAATTTCAGTTCCCAATCCAATGAGCGTCAATTTCTAAAGGATTTCATAAGTGGTGCTCCTGGCTCTTCAGGCGCCCGTTTGGCTGCTTGGCTACAACCGGAACCTCGTTTGGATCCCAACAAGTAAGATTTCTTATTTACATACATATTTTTATATTCATTTAAAATTTAAATTGATTTTTCCCCCACAAACATTTCAGATGCGAGTTGAACACAATTACTGAACCGTTACGTTATGGTTGGCCAACACAAATTACCGTTACCATACGTGATCAGTATGGAGATGCAATTGTTGTGCCCGAGTTGAAGGTAAGTGGACCTTGTTAATATTATCGCCAAGTAATAGTTTTAATGTTGTTATAAAATTTAATGAAACAAAGGCAATTTAATTTTGAAATTATACTAATTATTACAAATATGTATTAGAAGTAAGTAAAAAATGCAGTTTAAAAACTAATTGCAATATTATTTTAAACGCTGAAAAAATCACCACTAAAAGGTTAAATAAAAAAGTATTTTTTCCATAGCAGGGCAAAAAAAAATTATGTTTCAAATGACTGTATTTCGAAAATAATTGATTTCTAATCCATTTTAACTTATTAAATAGTTCTAGGACCCGTTTTGAATTGAGGAAGGATTAAACAAGGGAAGTATCTTAAGCGGTTCAAGAAAATTTAAGTTTAATTCGTAACTGCATGGCAAAAACAAAACACTGTACAACAAAAAAAAAAAAAAACATATTTTGGCTGTCCTTTAGATAAAAATATGCGGACTATATGGATTTTAACTGACCTTCGTAGACTAGTAGGTAGTGTACTAGACTCGTAGTGCGAAGGTCCAAGGTTCGAATCCTGCCGCAGAACTCTGGTAGTTTGTGTTTGATAAATAAAGGGAGCGCACAACAAGCCTTCACTGGCTGTATGTCTTATGACATGGGCTATCACACCCCTCCAATCAACCTAACCTAACTAACCTAACCTAACATATGGATTTTGATGCGCTAAACTCAAATCTGCTTTCAGTTTTTCTCTATCACGTAGAGATTTTTTTATGGGCGTGGCTAATTTTGCCACCTAAATTAGTCGGACACACTAATATATGTACTTCCCTATAACTCGAGAACCGCTATTTCGATTTTAATAGACCAAATTCTGCTAAAAAAAGTTGATAACCACTTTTTTCCTCTCTTTTATTGTTTGGAAGTTATTCAGAATTTAATAACGAAAAAAAATTTTTTATGCAAAATTCCTTAATTTTTTGTTTATTTTAAAAATGCAATAAAAAATTCAGAAACACAGAAGTTAAATTTTTTTTTAAGTTTTCTCAAAGCCCCATATACCAGAAGTAAAAGAAGCTATAAATCATGAAAATCAAGCAATAAATCTCGATTTTATTCACAATTTAAAACAGGTACCCCAAAATGGAAAAATATGTATAATGCATTAAATGCAGTCACACTTACATTTGGCGATACTATTGAAAAGGCATTGCGGTCTGGTAACAGAACAGAACATAATTATAATTAAGTATGTTCTTTTTCTTAAATATTCCATATAACAGGCTCAGCGGAAAAAGACGAATGACGAAACTTATGACATTTTGACATTTTTCTATTAAGTTTATATCCGGACATTTTGGCTGTCTCCGTAAACGATTATTATATTATATTGAGCGATATAATTTATCTATTATCTATTAACATTTTCCTATCATCCACACAAAATTACTTAAGCATGTTGCGTATATATTCATAAGTAATACTTTTAAAGGCAATTAAAATAATACATTACAGTTTTAAGTTCACATATAATTTCTGTTAACTAGTTCTTCATCACTTTTGTAATCTGTATTTTGAAAAAGTCTCAATAAACTTGAATTGAATTGACATCTTTCTGAATAAAGTGTCATATTTTTTGCCCCTTCAAATAAAAGAAAAAAAAAAACGTAATATTATGAGGAAAGAGCAAGAAATCCTGTAAAGGCATTAAATTTTTAAAAATAAAGTGATAGATTTTTAAAAAAAAATCTAGCAACTAAAACTTAAACTTGCCACAAGCCATGGTCTCGGAGTTATAGGCCAAATGCTAGTTTTTTTCTTTTTAAATCGGCCAAAAAACGAAATGTTGGTAAAATATTAGTTAGACTTAGCCTTCATCCTGTATTTCAGGTGTGGAATTTTGCATTTATTTCTATGCGGAAAAATAGTCTTGTAGACATGTCTGTAGAAATTTATTTGTATAGACATAAATTTATTAATTTTTAAATATGAACTAGAATATAAACTTGAAATAAATTATATGGTACCATATACACGAAATGTCAAAAATTCTGTAATCAAGTAAATGTCTGAACATTAATTTTTTGTTTTAGTTGATGGAAAATAGTCTCCAGTAATATTTGCCATATATGTATGTGTAATAGGAAATAAATACCAAAAATTTCCTTGTACTTTTCTTACCTAAATTTCCATAAATGTTTTTGAAATTTGAAATTCAGGCACAACTCCATACTAGGCATTAAGGGTTATAGTGGTTTCAATACTAGTATTTAAAAAAAAATGGTTCGGTTAAGCCGGAAAAACGATTTAAGGGATAATGTTGTTAAGACTTCGTCATATAAGTGGACTTAAAAATTGTTTTAGAACAAGTTCAGGTAACGGAATTATTAGGTTACAAACTATTTTAAGCGAATTTCAGAAAAACCGTTCGTTCGCCGAGAAAACGAACAGCCATAAAATAAAAATATAAGCATATAGGCCCTGCCACAATACCGACATGAAATAATTCCCAAAACAAAATATGAGACAATGCAAAAAAAACATGGCAAAACCTACGATTTGTGGAGGTTTTTTAATTTTTTTTGATTACATTTTATTTTCGTGGTGTTATTTTGTATGAAAACACTCCTAAAATTTATAATGATATAGTGGCGACATGAAATAGTCCCTCAGGAAATAAGTTTCCATTCGAAAAAGTAAATAAATGCCAAACAAAAGCATTTTGGGCTTTATTTTGGAGTCCTGTTTCGTATTAAATGCACCTCAAAAGTTTCGTATTAAATGGCACCGCAAAAATTTACCATGAAATAACATTCCAAAAGTGTTTAATTCGTTTGTATTAAAAGTTTTATTATTAAAAAAAATTTAATAATTTTAAATGTATAGTAGTACTCGTGTAAGGGGCATCCATTTCTTTATTTGGGAACTTGTTTTTTGAGTTTTATATTTTTTTACTGGCCTTCGTAGACTAGTAGGTAGTGTACTAGACTCGTAGTGCGAAGGTCACAGGTTCGAATCCTGCCGCAGAACTCTGGCAGTTTGTGTTTGATAATGAAAGGGAGCGCACAATAAGCCTTCACTGGCTTAAGTGTATGTCGTATGACATGGGCTATCACACCCCTACAATCAACCTATCCTAACCTAACCTATATTTTTTTCCGACCTCGTTTCTGTCTTGCCATTTATTTTTTCTGAAATAACCCTTAATAATGGGCCGTTGTCTATTTTTTTTTGTTGGTTTTAATTCTTTTCGTTTTCCATTTTTATTCATTTTAAAAACTTGTTCCTTATTGCACGTGATATAGATCCAATTTTTGGGCATTGTTGCATACTTTATTTGCTGGACTATTACCTGAGAGTCTATTTCATGCCGCTGCCATAATTAGATGATTATCTAATTCTATTTGCCATCATTTTCACTTGGGTTGTTTTGTATTGCTTTATCATATTATTGACATGTGCCAATGTTAATGGAATTGAATTTATTCCTTCAATTAAATTTTTATATGAATTACAGGTCGAAATCAAAGCCGTACCCACTGGTTCCTCTGGGAATGGAAACATAAAGGTACGCCGCTCTTCTCAAACAGATACGCATTATGGAGGTATTGCTCCACCGCCCCGTCAAAACTACGAGCCAACAATAAAGGAGAAAATGTGTTTTAAGGCCATAACATTTATGAAATCATACAACAATTATTCATTCGAGGAGCTACGCTACAGCAGTCCCATACAGACAAGAGTAACTGAATCTCTGTATGCCCAAGATATGGAAGATGGCACATTTAGTGTTCACTGGACACCGAACGCGGTTGGCAGCTATTGTTTAACCGTGACCATAGATGGTATTCTGTTGGAGGAGGTGTATCGTGTGGAGGTAAAAGAAGGTAGCATACCACCGCCCGCCCACAAGAGAGTGATGAAGAATCCTCATGCACCCAATAAACTAAGGAAATTTTATACTAAAAATACAGCGGGCTTGCGCATACGTTCGCATCCCACTTTGCAGTCTGAGCAAGTAGGTGTGATCAAGTTGAATGGCATTATTTCTTTCATCGATGAAATCGAAAACGATGACGGCGTGTGGTTGCGCTTATCTACCGAATCGATTAGGCAACACTGCACTATGGGTTGGTATCCTACGGAGGCCTGGTGCTTGCAATATAATCAGCACTTAGCCAAGACGCTCTTACATCCAGTGGTTGAAGATACCACAACTGAGTCAACAGCTGTTAGTAACGAAAATATTTTGGCCGATTCTAATAATGGGGAACCTCAGCCTATGTCTCCTCTAGCTGCTGGTGTTACAGAAAACCGTCCTAAAACTAGAGATATTTTGGATAATTTAGAGCCAGTAGCAGCTTCTTTGGAATCACCACTACCGGATAATGGCAAGCCGGAATCGCCTACTAAGAGTGTTTTTGATTTTGCCATATCTTCAACATCGTCAAAGAAGGTCGAATTTCCTCATGTGTCCACAAATCCATTTATATGCGCTGATGCTGACCCAAAATCAGAAGATACTTTTGGCAGTGACGGCGCAGCCAAGTCAGAAGATTCTCTTGATTCAGGCAACTCCGCGGGAGTTAATCAAATCGGTTCGGCTATAGCGGGAGTAGTGGGTGGGGGTGCGATTAAACTACAGGCTTTGCAAAAATGGTTTAAAGGCGATAACGAGCCAAATTCACCCAGAGAATATTCGTTCAAACCTTCTGATATGAGTGAAATAGCTTCAGTTTCTGTAAGAGAACTGGTACGGGTAATGGGTGGCCAGGACTCTCGTACTAGCAATGGCAACAACTTTCAGCGTTCTGGCAGCCCTATTAAAATACCTTTGGAAGAGAAAGTGGTCGATACACCTAAAAATAGTGTGCGTTCTATGGAAACCTCGGACGTATCGATGACTCAAGACTCTAGCAACTCGGCACGGAGTATTAAAGATGATACAACCCAGTCGGATGGAGCTAATTTCGATATAAATAATTTAAGAAAAACTCATTTCACTCCAAGTCAAACTGCAGCCTTGCTATCAACACCAAAACACTCTGCACGTAAAGGAGCGGCGGGAAGAAAATCTTTTAACGCTGTAGGTATGGGACCGACCTCTTCCTCCTCCGAGACTGGGGGCTTAAAAGAATCGGACATTTCGAATTTGGAAGAAGACATGAACTTGTTGCAAATAACTACCACCACTCCAGGAGGTGGCAGCACTACACAAGATCAAATACTTTTTGGTGAGATAAGAACTACTTGCTCAACCAGTAGCACAGACAACTCGAGCCCACCCATTTGGCCTGAACCCATTGCATCGGCTGGCACTAATGCTTCGCAAAATACATTTTTCAAAACGGTTGCGCCGAAGAAAAACCCCATGGGACCCATAAAAAGAGCAATGCCTCCATCATTTGCCGAAAGTATACGAGCTGTATTTGCTGCTTTCCTATGGCATGAAGGCATTGTACATGATGCCATGGCCTGTGCCAGTTTTTTAAAATTCCATCCCAACTTACCAAAAGAGGGTGCCACTGTTATCACCAGACGGGATCACAATGAGAGCAAACAGTTGTCCAAGGAACAAAAGGCTCAGCAGCGACACTCGGTGGAAGTAGCCAATGCTGGCAACTATTTAAATATTAGGCCTTCCACTTTGGAAACTCTTACCAAAAGTGGAAATTTCTCGGTGAGCAATCGCAAATATCGCAAAGGTCAATCGACTGATAATCCGGATGATGTGGGAGAGAAGCAAAAGTTGCATTCCCTTCCAGAGGTAGTAACGGTTTTGCCCCCTGCCCTGCGCAGTTTAGTGTATCTCTGGGAACACATTTGCTCGAATTGCGTGCACATTGTTCAATCGAATTCTTTGTGTCAGGACAGATTCCATTCTCGGGAGTCTACAGCAGACAGCAGCAAGGAAAAATCTACAGCCAAAGACAAAGAAAACAAAAAGGCAAAAAAGAAAAAGGATGATGGCTCTTGGTGCGAAATATGTCAAACGTTCTTATCCATTCCAGTTACGTACCATATGCGAATTGTCCATCCGGGTTGCGGCAAATCTGCGAAGGGAAAAGGTTACAATAGTGTAGGCATTTTCTGTGAAGGATGGGCCGGAAACTGCGGCGAAGGTGGCAAAGGAGCTTCCAGTTGGTTTTTAATGTGTGATGCTTGCCGTGACAAATATATATCGACTAATAAAAACACCAACAATCTTAACAACACCAACAGCGCTGGCCCCGGCACCGAGTTGAATTTATTCGGCATCAAGACCACTACCTTAATTGCTAATTCGGAAATTTACACCACAATGAGAGAGAATGCCACATTTCTTTTAGAACTGTCCTCAAATGTAACCAATTTGCCCACAGATAATGGACACACAACAGCAGATAATGCAGCCACGACAACTAAACGATCACCCCAGCAAATGCCAGTAGTCGTGGAACACCAGCACTTCAATATGAGCGAAATGAATAAGCCCAGTACGAGCAGGGCCGATACGCAAAGGCATAGTCGTGTGGGCCTCAGAATAGTGAATAAATTTGGAGGTAATTAAATGATCTTGTTGGCCAAGTCATAGAAGAAATAATAAAATTTTGTTTCTTAAAGGAAATGTTACGTTTCGCAAAAGTTTTGGTGGCTCTTGTTCACCGGAACAGCCTTGGCTGGCCCCAGAAACATTTGCCTGCTTGGAAACATTTGGTCCAGCCAATAAGGAGGATTTGCCCTACGAAATATTTGGTATGGGAGTGAATGAAAACGGCTTCGATAGAGTGAGTTGATGTTAAACAGTCCATTTTCATTCTTGTTAATATTTTTTATTCTCCAACTTTTTCAGCCTCTATCTGAAATATCTTACGAGTCTTCGGAACCCACCAACTATGACAACACTAATCAGCCCAATTGCATGTCTACAAGCGGAACTCTATCCCGATTCCATCGCAGCTATTCCATGGGCCAAGGTTGGGCTATACCTCAACAGCAAACAACGGGTAATCTGCGAGAAGAATCTTATTATCCCAAGGTGGTGTTTCGCAAGCGAAATAATTCTACTTCGGAGAGTGATGGTTCACTGTTGATCTGTTATCCGTCGGAGAACTTGAGGCGTTTGGTGCCAGAACACATGTTAATTGCCACCTCGATAGTGCAAAAGCCGGCAAGTACCGAAGCTGATGCCAGTGAGCCTTTGACAAAGGATCAGAAATCGGACTTCGAAGGCAGCAAGCAACAAAATCATAGAAACAATTTAGATGCCGAGGCAGCCGCTCAAGTCAACGTACTGCTGCAGAGACCTGCCATGGCCTTTATAACGCAAAAACATGATTTAAAAAAGCTTCGGAGCGCTATGAAGAGAAGTCTGCGAATTGCCACTTGCCGTAATTATTCCTTGCAGGCCTTAAACTGGCTACTGCGGTCGGTAACACAAAGCATTTGTCTGCATGATCTCATGTGGTGGTTTGTGTCGTCGCTTAGTATTGCGCCCACCTCAACTTCAGATCAAATTGATGATTTGGAACCAGCTTTGGAGCATCCTGTATCCTACACACAAATAAGTGGACGCCTGTCTCACATGATAACGGAAAGCTTGCATACATTCTTGCAATCTGTGGCCGATTTGACACTGTATTTGCCCTTGGGTTCGCCTTTGCAACGTATTGCCATACAATGTTTCGGCATTAGGTTCCGGCAAACGGATCACCAGTTTTTGCACAGTTCTCATGTGTTTGGAAACATATCAAAAATACTATCCAAGTCCGATGAACAAAACGAAAATCCGGGCGTATTTGGCTTAAATGAGGATTTAGAAACCAAAGAGGCCAATGCTGGCAAAGAGATTTACCCCGTGCCTGATGCTGGTGGCAAAATCATTTACTACAGTGATCTCAATGGCCATTTTGAAGTGACCGTTTCTTCGCGCCAAGCTATGGCCGAATCCTTGACTGACAATTCCACTGAGACTTTTTGGGAAAGTGATGAAGAGGATCGCAATAAGAGTAAAATTATTGAAATATCCATGAATAAATTGACATATTGCTGCAAAATGCTGCTCATACACATCGACAACAGCCGCGATATACAAAATAAAGTTTCATCAGTGGTCTTTTATGGTGGCCAATCGTTGGGCGACACTAGCCTTATCAAATCAATTGAAGTAGATGCTAAAGCGTGTACTTGGCTGTCGGTCAAGATAAATGATGACAATTTTACCCACTTTCGTCTGGAATTCACAGGCCCTGAAAATACTTTGCGTGTCCGGCAAATAAAACTCTTGGGTCTGCCTGCGGCCATGTGTGGTTCTGGGGATCAGTTGGTGAATCCTTATGAATTGGTGACCAACAGCTCATCGCAGGTTCATGCCTTTAAGTTTAACCTTAAGTTTACAAACGCCATTAGGATTCAACAACAAATATGCGAAAGTGAAACACTGCGTGTATTTCGTTTAATAACAGGTGAGCGGGGGGCTTTCCTTTTTCCTTTTTTCTTTTTTAGTTTTTAGTTTTGGTGTTTGATTGAGAAATAATTTGGCATGGTTAGATTAAAGTGGAGTATAGTTCAGTATGATAGATTGAAGCAGAGTAGAGGAGAGTACGATTGAATATCATTTTAATAAAAACAGTTTGATTTTGTGAAGCCGGTGGCTGCATTTGAAATAACGAAATTGAGTCTTTGTTTGTTTTCAATATAAAAAATTTAAAAAACAAAATTTTTTCCAGGGCCTCTTTCTATAAAACGGAAATCTTTTAAATGCTTAAAATTGATATGAAAAATTCTGGAAATTCGTTTAATACTGGAATTTCTTCCATAAAAATTTCCAACGTTTGGCAACGTTTCATTTTAGAAAATGAAACTTTCAAAAAAAATTTTACACTCTGCTTTTATAAATTTATTGCTAGATTTTATAATTAAAAAAAGTTTTTGTTTAAACATACAAAGCTCCGAGTAGTTTTCATTTTCAATATACGAAACTGCCTGATTTTGTAAATTAAGGTTATATTTTGTAAAAAAAAACCTCGAAACGAAATTACATTCTGATTTACAAAATGTGGCCGGCGCAAAAAGGAAAATTTTATTCAAATGTTTTTTTATTGAAAACAAAAACAAATTTATGTTTTTATTGTGGTTTTCAATATAAATGCTGCAATGAAATTTCCATTTAAATTTATAAAATCAGGCAGTAAATTTTCAAAAGACATCATCTCTTGAAACATTTCCTTCTAAAAAGTTTATTGAAAATAAAAACAAGTTGAGTTTTTTTATTATTGTTTTAAATATAAATGTGGTAAAGAACTTTTCGTTTAAATTTATAAAATCAGGCAGTAAGTGAATATAAAATAAGGTAGTAAAATTTCCTTCCAATATTTATATTGAAAACAAGAACAACTGACTTTTTTATTGTTGTCTTCAATATAAATGTGCGTACTAAATTTCCTTTTGAATTTGTTAAAACAGAAAATGAATAATTTATAATTTATATTCCAAAACTTTTTGATTTCTTGATATTTTCATGCAATATATCTTCACCTTAAGCGCACACAACATTTCTTAAAAATTTTGCAATACTTTTTTATAATTTTACAAGAGGATTGAAAACTATTACCGTAAAAATTTAATATTTCGAAATAGTTTCTAAACACAATGTTTATTCCTACATAAACTGTTGATTCTTTTACTTTATTTTACCAAACAATCTTTCGAACTCGAATGTGCTGTACTGGAAAGTAATTTCCAATTTCCTTAATAAACTCTGTATTTTTATTAGTAGAAAGTTAAAAATTTTTAAATAAATGTTAAGATGCTATTTTGAATTAAGAATTCATTCATAATTTTTTCATTCTTACGTACGACTTTTTCCATTTTAGAAAACATTTTGCTCTTTTTGCGTTTGTAAATGATTTTTATGTTGAATTCGGAGTCAATACTCAAAATCTAGAACTTGAAAAAAATATTTTTTCAAGTTCCGAAATATTAAACTTGTAACTATTTTCAAAATTTTGGAATGAATTTCTAATTCAATATAACAATAGTTTAGAAAAAAGTCTCTAAATTAAATTTTTATATAGAATTTCGTTTTATAAACTTTTTATATACTATTTTAAATAAATATCTGTCTGAATTTCATATTTGGAATTTTTAAACGTACAAATCGTTTTCTGATTTCCTTGAAAAATTATTTAATGATTAGAAAACATTTTTAAGCTTGGAAAAATAACGAAAATAAATTCAACTGATGGCTTTATTTTGTAAAATAAAATTTGTATAAACGTTTGGAAGTTGTATGGAATATATCCCAATATGAAACGAATTCCCATTTACAAAATTAGATCCTAAAAAATCAAGAATTCAATTGAATGGAAAACTCCAATTAAATTCCGCATTTTTCTACTTAAATTTTTGCAGGTCAAGTCTTTGGCAAATTAATTACATTGGAAGCAGGTAGCGATGAAAATGCTGGAGGTACTTCACAGATAGGAAAAAGTGGTTCTCAAAATGGCCTGGGCATGGATACTAGTGCCAATTCAATGCTGGCCGATTCTTTAGACTTAAGGGAACACATGGTGGGGATACTCTTCTCACGCAGTAAATTATCACATCTGCAGAAACAGGTCATTGTTCATATCGTACATGCCATTAAAAAGGAAGCTAAAAGGGCTAGAGAAGACTGGGATGCCGTCAATTTAACCAATAGCCTAAGAGATCCGAATGGTACCGGATCCAACAATGACAAAGATTCAAAAATAGATTCAACATCGGAACGTTGCCGCACTCCCGACACATATTGCTTTGAAATGCTTAGCATGGTGTTGGCCTTGTCTGGCAGTGTGGTGGGCAGATCTTATTTGTCGCATCAGCATGGCTTGATTAAGGATCTGTTGAGTCTCTTGCACACAGGTAGCGATAGAGTACAAAGACAAGTTACTGCTTTGCTGAGACGTATTCTACCCGAGATTTCACCTGGCACATTCGCCGATATTTTAGGTGTTCAGCGCTTGCCACCATTGGATTATAATATAGCCCATCAAATAGCTGTGGACTTTGACATGGATAGCTTGGGTTTGTTGGACATATTTCTGGCTGTTATTGCCAAGTCCTTGCAGCTGCAGGTTAAAGTTAAAAGTGCGGGTGGTAAATCAACAATGGAGAAAACACCTTCATTTATAAGACTCTTCAATGCTTTGGACCTGTCGGTGCATTTGCTGAAGCCCGCCAAGGTGGCCTCAAATGACGAACAAGATCTAGCGGAGCAGGATGATAAATTTACACGCTCTGAATACGCTTTTGAATACGAACGTCTTAATAGGAAGCCAGCTTCGACCCTTAGTAGAGAATACGGCAAAAAAGAAACTCCCAAAAATCTTAATCACAGGTGGTTCCTAAATGGAATTATTCCAACCAAACAGGCGGAGAGTATTATAGCTCTTATAAGAGATTTGGCAATGGTAAAAGAAAATGATAACTATCAATTTGGTTAATGTCATATAAGACTGTTTTATTTATTTTCAGGGAAAATTGGGTGATAAATGGTGCCAAATGACCAAGGCGGCCATAGCGGAGGCTGTTTTAAATCTAACTCGTTTGGATGACGTGTTTCGTCGTCCAGAGAACTGCGTTAAAACTGCCACTTTGTGGCTGGCCTTGGCCAGTCTGTGTGTTTTGGATAATGATCATGTGGAAAAATTATCCTCCGGCCAATGGGCCATATCCGATACTAGACCCATGTGCAATAATCATGACGATGGTGAAACGTCTGCAATTATACAATGTGAAAGTTGCGGTTCGTTGTGTGGCGACTGTGATCGCTTTTTGCACCTGAATCGCAAAACAAGGACTCACAAAAGAACTGCAAGTATTTAAAAATTAGCAAATGTATATGATTTTAATTTTTCGTATTTTTCCAGGTCTGCAAAGAGGAAGAGGAGGCCATACGTGTTGAACTGCATGAGTCCTGTGGACGCACAAAGTTATTTTGGCTGCTGGCTTTGGCTGACTCCAAGACCTTAAAGGCCATGGTTGAATTTCGTGATGGTAGTCACACTATTATATGCGGCTCTCAGGATTGTGTGGGACGTTGTCGTTTCTGTGGCATTACCGGCAATTCGGGTCTCTTAGAAATAGGCAATGTTTGTGCTGATGCCCTGTGTCAGGAGTATGCTGCCAATTCCTGCTTGAAAACCAAACAATGTGGTCATATTTGTGGTGGAGTGGCTAATGAAAAGAAATGTCTGCCTTGTTTGCAACATGTCTGTCATGCTCGTGAAAATAATGTAGGCGATGGCATAAACGAGCCCAAACTGACTCAGGATGCTGATGACATGTGCATGATATGTTTTGTGGAGGCTTTGGCCTGTGCGCCATCAATACAAGTTAGTTTGTCAATATTTCTATTTTACTATAAGTTTTCATAAATTTAAAAGAAAATTTTCGTTGAGGGTTATTATGTACGAGTAGTTTGGAATTAATCCGTTCCTGGGATTTTTACTTGGTGACTGAACCAAAAGTTTATAATGCCATCCAAATTTAGGTTAGGTTAGGTTAGCTTAGGTTGATTGGAGGTGTGTGATAGCCCATGACGACATACACTTAAGCCAGTGAAGGGTTGTTGTGCGCTCCCTTTAATTATCAAGCACAAACTGCCAGAGTTCTGCGGCAGGATTAGAACCTGGGAACTTCGCACTACGAGTCTAGTACTCTACCTACTAGTCTACGAAGGCCAGTACCATCCAAATTTAAGATCCTCTTTTTTTCGGCTATAAAAAAGAGGAATAGTATCTTTATATCCATGGAATTCGTTTTTATATACCTGTGTAAATAAAGGATACGTGCTTAAGTCGACGTAAGTTAATATCAGCATTTGCTACTTCAAAAGCACCCCTCAGCAAAATGTCTTTCATTTATTCAAACTTTCAAGAAGTTACAGTGTAATGAACTTCCGCCACACAACGTACTTATATAAGACTCTGCGTTAAAAAGCGAATTCGTTTTTAAAAATGAACTCGTCCATTTTGTAAAATCACTTTTTTGTCCTCAGAACCTTTTTTTGGATCTTATTTAATTTTTATTTTCCTAGGGGGATATTTCATACCGCCTCAACATTCTTATGTTAGAATAATAAATGAATTAATTTTTTTTTTTAATTTAAAAAAACAGACAGTTGTTATATTATAAAAATTTCAATTTGAATTTTTCAGTTGGAATGTGGTCATGTCTTCCATTATCATTGCTGCAAAGCTATTTTGGAAAAACGTTGGAGTGGTCCCCGTATTTCTTTTGGTTTCTCCCTTTGTCCCATTTGCAAGTCGGATATTAAACATCCAATGCTGGCGGAAATATTAGAGCCAATTAATGCTCTCAAGCAGGATGTTAAGCGTAAGGCTCTTATACGGTGAGTGAAATGATCAAAGTTCGAAGAAAGTCTAGTTTTCATTAAAAAATTCTTGATTCCAGTATAAAGTATGAAGGCTTGGTTAAGGACACCGATAATCGCGATCTTACCACTCTGGCCATGGATCGCTATGCGTATTATGTCTGCTTCAAATGCCAGAAAGCCTATTACGGTGGAGAGGTTAGATGTGATGCAGAAATTGGTGAAAAATTCAATCACGAGGAGCTGGTATGTGGCGGCTGTTCAGATGTGGCAAGAGCCCAAATGTGCCCTAAACATGGCACTGACTTTTTAGAATACAAATGCCGATACTGCTGCTCAGTGGCAGTATTTTTTTGCTTTGGTACCACCCACTTCTGTGACACCTGTCACGATGATTTCCAACGCTTGACCAATATACCCAAGAATAAATTGCCGCAATGTCCTGCAGGACCCAAAGCTAAGCAGCTGATGGGAGAAGAGTGTCCCTTGCATGTTATACATCCTCCAACTGGTGAAGAGTTCGCTTTGGGATGTGGTGTGTGCCGTAATGCCCAAACATTTTAGCATCATGTTACCAACGCTTTTGAAATGGAGTTAGTGCGTCACTGTAGTGTCAATGATTTTAACGGAGTGCAATTGGAAGAATTAGACAATCGTCATTGCCTGGAGCTGGAAATAGGTGTAGATGTGGAAGTGGAAGATGAGGAACAAGAGGTCAGTGACGATGATTAAACTAGTCACTAATGATAACTAAGTATTTAATTTATTTTATGTTAAGATTATACTTTATATTGATACAATTTTACAATTATGTACTCACTTGCAATGCCAACAAATGGCGAAATTTTATAAAATCTAAATGTTTTAGCAATTATTAATCAATAAAATTATAATATTAATCTCAATAAATGCGTGTAAAAATAATCACGACTTGGGGAAAAATATCAGTCTTAGATCCTGGAAGATTTTAACAATCAATATCGAAACAAAAAGCCTGCATAAAGTGCGTGATTTGAATCGGTTTAGAGCGGAAAAAGGTTGCGATGCAAACCTCACCTCAGTTTTCTTTTTTTTTAATTTCAAAGATTGCTTTTAGCACCTTTTTTTTATAAATGATTTATACTCTTCTTCGCTAAATTGTTTTATAATGAATTTTAGCCTTTTGATGTAAATGTTGAATTATATTTTGATACTCAGCGACTATCATCTTTGAGAAATTATATTTGATTAATGAATTATTTATTTATTTATTTACATTTTATGTTTCATAATGTAAATTTATAAAATATAATAAAAGGCTCCGAGTAACTAGACCATATTATTTAAAAAAAACAAACAACAAAACAAGTGGCCAAAGTTCGGTATGATAAATGAAGTTCAATTTGATAAAATGAATCTTTTTTATCAAAAGGAATTCGTACATACATAGTACGGACTTAATTTTAAAAAGGTTATTGGTTCTTAACATTTTAAATGTTGTGATTCTGTAAACAATTTAATAAATAGGTTCTTATTGCTAGTTCATTCGAGGATATGGTCTAATGGCAAGTCAAGGCTGGAGTTGGGGCATTCCATAAGAATGTGTTTAACCGTAAGCGTATCATTACAGAAGCTGCATATTGCCAGCTCTGATCCGGCATAATAACGCTCTGCTGCGAATATCGTCTTGCCAACTCTTAAGCGGACTAACATGATACACTGTCCACGTGTAAAGTTTTCGTTGTATTTAGGTCTTCTGTGCATCGAAATTTGCTGCTTCCGATGGGATTTGAAATAGCTTTAGAAAAATATTATATCCGAGATATTTGATTAAGTTCTAATCCATATTTAGCGGCTCTATCACTGACTTCGTTGTTTGGAATGGCGATGTGTGAATGGACCTACAATAGCAGCACATGATTTACATGTTCCGATAGGTTTACTATACCATCATATAGGCCCTTATCGTTTTATTCGATGGCTCTTATGGCACTGAGCCTATCAGTGAGTATGACAATGCATCTCTTATTGCGGATATTTCAGACACAAAAACCACAGCATTCGTTATCCGGTAGACGTTCCGGAAGTATTGAATTGATTTTACATATAATTATTAGCATCCGTATTAGGAAGACCATAAGCTTAATAAGAAATCAGGTCTATTCTTTCAGAATGTGTATACATATTTTACCACCTCTTCTGCATTTTTATAAATAATAATAATTTATGTTTATTTTTATTCAGGCTCTCGGTCTAGAGTTCTAGGTCTAGAGCCTGAATAAAAATAAACATAAATTACATACCATAATGTCGATGAAATTAATAAATATATATGTAAATAATAATAATTCTTTTATTTTATAAACGAGCTTTAGGTCTTTTTATACAAAACAATTTATTTTATTTCAATATTTCGACACCTCTTTGGACGTCTTCTGCAGGAAAAAATTTTTTATAAAAATAATTTTATAAAAAATTATAAAATAAAGATATTAAAAAAGGTCGACAAAAATAGTGTTAATTAATTAAATAATAATAGTTTTATTCGGCTTAAAATGGAATATTTCTTATAAAGAATAGTGATTTTCTGATCAGTCGTATCGAGTTAAGAGGAATAGAGTCTCCGAGCGAGGGTGCGAGCAGCCCTTTCCCCCCAAAAAAATAAAAGAATTAAATAAAAATCAAACAAACTGCTTGTCAAAAGCATTCAATGTTTGCATTTCCGACATTAGGGCGTTGGTTTTGCAGAGCTGCCAACCTAACAAAATTCACGTTGTAATATTTAGGGAACAAAATCTCTTCAAAAGGATAATGAAGGATCATGAAGGATCATAATCTCAGGCTGTCTTATCGTAAAAAGTACCAGAATATTATGAAGAGCGATGCACAAGTAACGCTAACTTTCAACCAATAGAAAAGTGGCAGTTGCAAAATTTTATTCGAAAACTGTTCCCCATTTTAAGCTCTTTAAACTCTTAAAATTTCACTCGATTACTGAAAAAAAACTTACTAAACAAATTGAAACTTCTTCACCCTAAAAAAAATCTGAAAAACGAAAACTTGTTTTTGTTTTTGTAAAATACCAGGCCAACAGGAGCTGCTGGATTTCGGTAGATTTTTTTCATAAAAACGCTATAACTTGTGAACCGCGGCAGCTGTTTAAATTAGTTCTTTATCATACGATAGATTGAGAGATGGGCTATAGGATGATCAACTTTCAGCCCGCCTTCGTAATAGTAAAAAAATATATATATTAATGCCGAAAACCTTTATATGTTTTTTCTTCTCAATTTATAGCAAAAAACAACAGTCTGCAAGTTTTATTTTAAAAATTCCTTTATTATACATAAATAATAATAATAATTTACAAAATGAACAGAAAAGAAAAATAATTTTGTATTTAAATTTACAGCAGAACCAACATCTCTTTCTAAAATAAATAATTTAAAAGCAAATCGAAATAACTGCCATTTAGGCTGGTGTTTCCGGAGCATGTTCCTATAGGAAAATAGATGGCAAACGAAAGAAAGAATAAAGGAGAGAACATTAACTACAAGTTGACAAATTTTAAAAGCCCTTAAGTTTAAAAGCCCATTAAGGAAACATTCAACACTTCGGTGCTTATTTACATGGGAAAAGGATGTCCTTAAGAAGCGGTGTTCATTTCAGCCATATCACTCTGGCTTTCAAAAGCCAAAAAGTTTTAAAAAATAAGCAAAATTTCTTTGATCAATTTAACAAAAAAATATACATTTCAACGTACATATAGAGTATTTTTACACTTGGCGATTTTAATGTTTCTAAATTCGGAATATTGACTCAATACCAATTAAATAGAGTTAAAACATTTGTTAAATATTTTTTGTTTGTTTTTTTTTCTTCTGTCATATAATTTAGATGTACATGTTATTTTTTGTTTTGTTTTTGTTTGTTTTTGAAAACAAGTAATAAATAATAAATGATTTATTTAAAAATAGGGCGGGATGCGGTCATATATATATAATTAAATATATAAATCGGAACATTTAGGCTTCAACTTCAACTTCCTCCTTTACCTTATCGGCAGCTTTGCCCTTGGACCAGTCGGGTTTCTTCTGCAAATGATTACAATTGGAAAATAAAGATAAAACAGAAATTCATTAGTAAAAAGTAAAAAAATCGCATAGAAAAACAGTAGACAATACTAAACCCTAAAAACGAAATGGGTGTAGTGGGGGTACTATCCGCTTTTAATTAACTACTTCTGCTATGAAATTAAAAGGAGTTTTTGGATTTGCAAAGGATGCTTTAAACATAAAAAACCGGGACGCATTAAAAAGTACAAGTTTGCTGGCTTTTAAAGTGCTGCAACTAGACAGTGTAAATAAATGCTGCTAAATACGGTGATAAATCTTGTGTGCAATTTTCAAACGTTAAAAAAATTTTTTTAACTACATAATTTTATAGAAAACATTAACACTATTAGATATTATTTTAACGAGAACAGTCACACATACGCACACATGTACATATTTAATTTACACATAAATATCTTACACTTTTTGGATTTTAGTATAGAATCTTTAATCTTTTTCTACAAGTTGTTGTAAAATGGAATAAGAAAAAAAGCATTAGTATTTATTATTGAATATTTGTATAGTTTTTAGTGTTTGTGTGGGCATATTCAAAGTGATCGCATTGGTGTTCTGCAATTTAAGTTACCACTCGTGTTATACTGTGCGATATGCGATGGTGATTTATTTGAAATTGTATTGGATTTCTAAATAATTTGAGCGAGTTTTTCTTAAGTTTCTTAAGATTTTCGTATTTGTTCGTAAGAATAACTTCAATTATTCATTTTGTAATTCTTCCAGTTTTTCGAAATTGCTCATGAGTTCGAGTGAATTTCTAAAGGGAGGTCCTGTACCTCATTGCTATTATTCATTTAAATGTTTTTAGTTGTATGAAGGAAAATTAATCACTCAATTTAAGTGTGTCACATTCACTCTAAAAGAAATGTGAAAGCATAAATACTGCAACTTTTCACCTTTTATTTTTTAGTATTTAAAAAATTTTTAAATTTACTTTAATAACCTGTTTCTTTAAAATTTCTTTCGAAATTAAAATATATGTAAAAGAAATTTTAATTTAACGTAAAATAATTAGTTGAAATGTAAGTATATTAAAAAAAATTCGAATTTTTATAAAATATTTTGGAGTTTCCACCAAAAAAATATTTTTTACATTGAAAAATATATACGAATGATAATAAAACTATAATAGAACTTGTGAAATAAACTTTGTTCATTCGAACAAAAATATAAAGATCTTTGAATATCGAGATTTTTTTTAGATTTGACTGGAAAATATATATGTACATATATACATATATGATAAGGCAATTGACGATTTTTTTCTCAAATTTATCTGGCACCTTTAGGTGGTGAGGCGAGTGTGAATTAAATTTATTGTGAGTTTTTAATTGGGGTTTTCAATAAAATTTATTTAATAATTATGATTTTGTCATCAAAAGTATTTAATGAAATGGATCCCTAAGTAATTATGATTTAGCATAAGAAAAAGGTGTTATTGGAAACGCTTAATGGCGTTAGATTTTGTGGTGGAATTGTCAAATTTGTATACAAGTTTTCATGTGTTAAGTTTAAAAAATTTTCCTTTTAGTTTTATGAAAATCGTATTAATTCATTTTGAAGAGAAATAAATTTAAATAATCATCTTTTAAACCAGTTAGAATGTGCTTCATTAAATAGTAGAACTTTTTTTCACATTTTAATAAAAAAAACTTTAAATATTTAAATTTTCAAAATGGCACTAATGGGCATCTGAATTAAGAAGTTGTAAATCGTAATAAAATTTTCAGAAACTGACAACTTAACGAAAATTCGCTTGTCATTCATAATCGTGGCTTAAATAAAAAAAACTTGTTATTTAAAATATTTAACATCTATTTTTCATTAAAATGTTAAAAATTCTGTATTCTATTTAACCACACATTTCCTCACTGTTTCAACGACTATTTTTCTCTTGATTTATCAATATGATCGTTTTCTCTTGAACTTACCTCCTTTTCTTCTTCTTCCAATGTGAATTCCTTCTTCTTAACAACCTTGAGTTGATTACGGAAGTTGAATTCGGCAGCCTTCTTTTGCAGCTTGGCGAATTTGTTTTCGTATTTGGAAACCTTCTTCAAAGCAGGCTTAACGCTGAATTTTGTTTTGTGATAATAATAAATAATATTTCATTAGTTTTTACAAATTGCATACATATGAAATTTGTTTGCTAATACTTACAACTTGCCACGAAGATCGTTAACTTGAGCATTGAGATCGTTGATCTGTTGGAAATTTGGAAATGGGGAAAAGGGGAAAATGCTACATTAATAAACAGTTTAAATTTTTATATCTTGTACAACGATAATTAAAAAAGACATTTTTAACTATTAAAAAAGCTCAAGTTGAAAAAACAATATTAAAGAATTTGGGACGATTTTCCGTCATCCCACGTGACGTTCAAACAAACCCCGTCGGAAGGAAAACACAAAAATATTAAAGAAGCGTAAGGCCTGTCCTAGTGACGAAAAGTAATAAACTAAAATTTTTTTTATGAATTAATTTTGAAAATGGCATCGCTAAAGTAAAATTTATATGAAAAACTAGTATTAAATTTTAATCATTTTATAATATATTTTTATTTTTACTAAATATTCTTCGTTCGCTTGTTCGTATTGGAAACAAAGACAATTTGGTTTTTTTTTTCACTAGAACTATTTGAACGAATGAAGGAATGAAATTTGTAAAAACAGGCATTTAAATTTTTACTAGGCACAGGATCAAGTTTTTAAAAATTTTGAAATTTAGTTTTTGTTCTTCATACGAATTTCACTTGGTGACATGAATTACAGGATAAGATCCTTGAAATTTCTAAGTTAATTTTAATTTATAAATTATAAAATCTAGAAAAAAGTAATATTTTTAATTATATTTGGTATTTAGCTAGTAATTTCTTACAGTATTTTCCTAAAAATGATATTCAAAGAGTATCGAAAGATGGCAAAAAAAATTTTTTTTGTTAAATATGATCTCAAACCTAATGGAATTATAAATTAAAATTTAGTTTGTACAAAAAATATTTTTGAAAATTAATTTTCAATATTTTTCTATTTCTAAAACGCATACACGCATATGATATTTTCTGGTGCTTACTCCAGCGGCTTTCTATTTGGCGACGATGTTTTTGGCTTTGAAGAGCAGCCAGAAACATTATGGGCCGGTATTATCATTGGACCGTACTTTTTTTTAGAGACGACGAAGGCAGGAACGTTACTGTGTGTGAAGAGCGCTAACGTGCGATGATTAAATTTTTTGGTCCAAAATAGAAGAGCTGGACTTGGCTGACATATGGTTTCACAGCACACGCAACAACCCCCAATTAGGAGACGAGTTCGGTCAACAGTTTATTTTACGTTTGAGGCCTGTCAATTGGCTGCCTAGATCGTGCGATATAATGCCTTTAGGCTATTTTCTGTGGGGCTGTGCTAAGGCTCATGTCTATAGGGACAAGCCCGCAATGGTTAAAGCACTAGCAGCCGATATTTATTCGTGAGATAAGGCCCGATATATTGGAGAAAGTATGTCGAATTTGGACCCAGCATATGACCCATTTGAGGTTTAGCCGCGGTCAACATTTACATGAAATCATATTTAAACAAGAAAATATATAGATCGCCCTGTCGTCTCAAATAAATATTTCAGACATTTCTCGAAACTTTATCTTTTTACAAAGTTTATTGATAAGTTGCTATGATTTTTAATTAATTGGAAGAATATTTCAAAAAAATTTTGAAATATTAGCTTGCACTAAGACCATTTAAAATTTTTTAAATAAAAATATCAGATTATGGACTTGAGTAATTTGCTTTTCATATAAATTTCCCTGTATTTGAAGACGGTCCTGGTGGTTTTCATATTTATAAAAAGGAACGAAATTTTTGTTTACTAAGTCCATAATAGGATTTCAGAACTCACGCTTAAAATTTATCAACTTGAGCTTTTTTATCGAAACTCTATCGGAATATTATACAAAAATTATTTTAGATTTACATAAAACAGTTAAGAATTAAAGCCTTAGAAACATTAAAGAAGAAGCTTATCATCAAGTAATATGCTTTTTAAGCTTATTCTTAGAATAAAAAATAACATGCTTTAATAGTTATAGCGATATTACAAGCGATTTTGTACATTATTTATATACACAGATCTAAGGAAAGAAATTTATTTGTTTAGTTAAAAGAGACAGAGACAAACAGATAGATAAAAAGAGACAAATAGTGTGAGCTGGCTTAAGAAATAGAGAGATTAAAAGGTTTTTGTTAAGTAAAACACAGAGTGATTTAGAGCTTTTCTTGAAAAAAAGACAAACAGAAACTTGTAGATATAAAAAGTGGTATTTAAAAAAATTTGTTGCAATAAAACTTAAATATAAAGGTTTTTTTATTAAACTTTGGAAACCAGATTTCTTAAAACTTTTAAGAAAAACATTCAAATGAAAAATGAAGAAAGATTTCGAAAGCTATAATAAGCAGATTTGAAAAAGATTTATGTCAAGGTAAGTAATAAATTGTTTTGGCAAATTTATTGAAAGTCGCTCATTTCAATAAGAAGCCAGGTTTGATTAAAAAAAAAAAAATATTCAGAAATTTCTGCATTTTGAAACAATTCGTGAAGTTCTTTGAATTCGACAGTGTAGACCCCCTGTTGGTGCTTTAGAAAACACGAATCATATAAAGTCGATTTTAGTTCAGTTATTTGAATTATTCAATATATTTTTTTTGAATTTATTTAATTTTACATTATAATAAAAAAATTAACCATGACAATTTCATATTATTCATGATAGATTTTTATTCGAATATCATGTAACGTTTTCATTACACAGAGTTTAATTTTTTATGTGCGATTATTTAAGGATATAAGATTTATCAAATTTAAATAAAATTTCTAAATATTACAACCTCGTAAGCACATAAAATAGGTCGCTTTAATCGATCAATTGCCGGTTTGAAAGCCCCATAATCGGTTCTATAAACCAGCAATCGTTTTGATTTGTATTTTATGAATTTTTAACGGGTTATAATCATTATAGAGCGTTTGATTAACGACTTATTACCCAGCCAAGTCCCGCATTTTATATTTAAAGCCGATTCTCTTCTTCTGAAATCGACTCTGAACCGAAAAAATTATATTTAATTGCAACTGCTATAATGCGCCTTATAATCTTTTCTAATTCAATCAATAGACAATAAAAGCTCAAAATTAATTTTGCATTTGTTTTCAAAACATTTAAGTATTAAATAATATTTTCTTATCGATACATTCTTGTTAATCTGTAAATGATTTTTCGGTTTTTATATTAAATTTAGTACTGTGGTAAAATCGGTCAAACTCGGTTCTAATCGATACAAACACGGTTTTAGTCTAGTTTTCATCTTGTGTTATTACGGCTTATATTCCCTTTTTAAGAAGTTCTGGCCATTTTATTACAAGCAATAGGTTGGTACAAAATTTCAATAGGTTTGTAAGAGGTTATAGTCGGCATATAACCTTTTTTGTTTATCGAAAACCCCTGGTTGTGTATTAAGTAAGACGTTTCTTAAACGAATAATATTGGCGAGTATTGTAGAGCGTTTTTTTATTGTCTGATTACCAGATTTTGATTTTTATGAATAGTCCCGGCTTTTAATAATGATCCCATGAATCTAATAACCGATCTAAATTTTTATTAGCATTGATTTAAGATTTAAAAGAGGTTTTGAATAACCACCTTTATATAAATTAGAACTATTAACAAGTTATAATGTAGTCACTAAAATCAATCATGAGTACGATAGAATGTCTTTGCAAGAATAAAGTTATTGATCAGTCAAGTTAATCGATCAGTCTTTAAATTAATAACTATATTTTTACAAAATAAATGGCCATTATTTTTTTAAGTTTTTTCCTTTTTCTGTTAATGTTTATCGCTTATAAAATATTTTATTTATTGAAATTCAAATTTTACCTGCAATCTTTATATTTAAGTTTTATTACAACTTTTTTAAATATTTCCTGTTGCTTAATGTTGTTTTTTTTTTTTACTTAGAACAGCATAACATTTTTGTGATTTGTACTGGAGTTTACGTGTGGTGAAATTGTTTTGAATTGATTGAAAAAAAAAAAACAAACGGTGATACGAGTACTAAATTTGTGAAAACATGAACACAATTTCACTACAGAGAGGTGAACCATAAAACAAAAATCATTGGAAAAGCTAATGATTTTAAACTAAATGAGGTACTGCACACAGTATGGCACATACAAACATTTTTAAATTCGTTTTATATTTTTATTTTTTATTTGTAAACACAAACTAATTTCTTCCTAAATAAAAAAAAATATGGCAAAATCTATTGATTGCTAATGATGATGTAAAACATTTTAATAATGATTTGTGTTTTTATTTGTTTGTGTTAGAATTAAAAAAAAAATTCTTTTTTTTTGTTGGTAGAGATAGAAAGAGATAGAGAGTTGGGTAATTAAATTTTGTTAAGGATATTGTTTTTTTAAGGAGTTTGAAAGGATTTACCATCAAATGTTGTTTTAAAAAACTTTTTTCATTTGGTAAAACAGAAATTCATATTTCTGTAATTAATAGAATTGATTGGAATGTCTGTTTTAAAGGATTAGCGCACAAACAAAATAAATTCTTCATAGACTTTAAATTAAGTTTACATTCTCCACAAGTTCTTGTATATTTATTATTATTTTGATTTTTGTAAAAATAATACTTAATTTTTTACAAAAAGTGCCATACTGTTGCTTCATTTTCAACCGTTTATTTTCTCTTTTTTTGTTTTAAAAATAAAATGTGTTTATGCCACAAATTATAAACTAAAAATGATTTTTGAATTTTATATTTATTATTATTCTAGGTATGCATGTTCTAAATGAAAAAGATATTAAAAAACTTTATTACTATAATTCTGTTTGTGCAATAAAAAATATGGTGGATTTGAATTTAAACAAAATGGCAACATTTTTCTTTTGGTGGTCTTTTTTTTTCTTTAGTGGTGGTGGTGGTGGTTGGTGGTGGGTTTAAGAAGAATTTAAATAAAATTAAAAAATTAGTGTGCTTGGCGTTTTACGGTGTTTAAAAACTTAAAAAAAAAACATTTTTTTGGCATTATGAAAATGATTTTTTTGTAGCAATAAAATCTATTATATTTGTTTCTTTAAATATGTTGTTAAGCCATAATTTTAACAAATAAAAACACAAAACATTATTTATCAAAAAAGAGAAATAAAAATGTCATCACATCATTACAGTGTCTAAACAAATAAATACTAAAATACTAAACAAAATTTAATTTAAAAAAATGCGTCTGAAATAAAAAAAGTAATCATATATTGTTCAGATTTCTTATGAGTATAGTGTCAGGGTAATTTTATGTTTGTTGTATTTGTGTGAGAAGTTTTAGAAGGAGGAAAGGGAAAATATTTTGAATGGTTGAAAAAAGTTCGCTCAAGTTTTTAATAATTTTATTATTTTTTAAGAATTTTATGCCTCCCTATTTACATACATACTGACCTTCGTAGACTAGTAGGTAGTGTACTAGACTCGTAGTGCGAAGGTCCCAGGTTCGAATCCTGCCGCAGAACTATGGCAGTTTGTGTCTGATAATAAAAGGGAGCGCACAACAAGCCTTCACTGGCTTTAAGTGTATGTCGTATGACATGGGCTTATCACACCCCTCCAATCAACCTAACCTAACCTAACCTAACCTACATACATACTTATATCACCAAAAATTTCTTTAAGTAAAAATTTATTATTATTTGGGTACTATCGCATAGCAGGTCTGGATAGTAAACAGTTCCCGGGGCCAGGCTTGTATTTTGTTTTGCTCGGTCATTGCGCGTGTTAATGATTTTTTCTGGTATAACGATTATTTGAGAAGTTTTTACAATTGACGCGTGCAAGATCCCTTTTTTGGATTCAGTGCTTTCTGTACGAAGGTATAAGTCGAATAGGACGTGCTCCCTACTAATGATTTTAAGGGAAATAACATGGCAATGTGCGTGTTGTATACACCAGCTATTCGAATAAATGGATGAAAAGAAAGATGACTAACGCATATCTGAGTTAGTACATTTCCGCCGAACGGGTGACATTTGAACATATTTTTCAAATTAGTTTGAAAATATTTATTATTTATTTGTAAAATGCATAGAAAAAATCAAAAGTTTGTTGTGGCAAAAGCTCTAATTGTTTCTAACGATTAGTTGGGGAGAATATTCCAAATAATGAATTTCAATATTAAGTATTATTTATTTGTAATAGAATTCAAGCGGCTGCTTTTTCACTTCAATTCAGAATTTTTCCGTAAAAAAAACGGTTAGATTTTGTTCACGCGACTATCGGGATAAAGAAATTATCGTGCCTACACGTACAATTTAATCGACGAAGACCGGCTATAATTGAAAATCCGTTTTTTTGGTTTTGGTTAAAAGCGGAGATAAATGATGCTCTCGACACGTCTGTGTGATTTCACTTGTTTTCAGGTCTGAAATTCGAACCATGACCGTTATGTAAATACGATCCGAGATAAAGCCAATGTGAGTCATAGTGATCACATTATGCTCATTACTATTCAATGTTGCACATATTGGAATGAATATTCAAATTAAAAGAATTTTAAATGATCTTTAAGGCAGTGCTTTCAGTGCTTTTGCATGGTTCTGAAGTCGTCGAAGTCGTCAACTGCTTAACAACTTTTTTCCATTTCTGTTTAAAATTATCACAAAAAGGAAATTATAGAACAAATCAAACGAACATTATCCAAGTACAAACATTTGTCAACAAAATATTATGAATCAAAATCACGCCGGGTACAGCGTTATACTATGTAGAATTGGTAACACAAGGTTTGGTAATACTAAAAATAAATCGATTGCAATAAGAAAGGAAACTATAAATATGGTACAAGGCAAAATATTTATTTTATATATTTAAATGTTATGAATGCAATAAATAATATCTTGATATTAACGAGAATATATGTCAAAGATTTTTACGTCAGTACCTGCCCGAAGGCCTTACCTGACGGTGCTCTTCGCACTGGGTGAATAAAGCCGTTCACCACCGTCCCGTCACCCCTCCCAGGGGCACATGCCGGGTTGAGGAGCGACATGTGCGCCTACGAGGGACAACTTGGTAGCAAATTCTGTACAGGCTGCAGAACCATGTACAGACACTTTGCTGAAGTGTTGGAGCTATCTAACCTCCTACTACCCCGATGGCCCGGCAGCAAAATAGTGCCCCCATCTTACCTGAGGCTTCGCCCACCGCAAAACATCAGAGTAGCTTTGTCGAATAGCAACAACACCTAGAGATATACGGCCTGAAGAGAGCATCTACAATCAGTCACTAGCACCTCTTGCAGACACACTCATCCGACCCATAACTCTTCCCGCGTATCTTTGGGTTTTAAGCACAGCCACCACGTGATCCCCGAAGGGGCCTCACCAATAACCAGTCTAGGACACGTCCTAGGGGCTACTGGTTCCCGTGGCACCAGATAGGACTCTGGTCAGCCGCGTGTTAAAAACACCTCCGATTTTAGGTCCCTGCAAACCTGAGGTATCGGTAGCACCTCTACCCAGACAAGCATAGGCAGAGCTACTTCCTTAAATTAAATATATGCACGCCCGTTGCCCTGTTATGTCCAGGGATTGGGTAGTAACATATAAGTTCAAGGGGTAATTGGCCAAAGGTCAAGGTCTGGAAAAACCAGATTACCCACTTACCGGACGAGCGAGCGAACCCACTTTCACCTTTAATTTACTTGCATGCGCGCCCGTTGCCCTGTTGATTCAGGAATTGGGTAGCAACATACAAGTTTTTAGGGGTTATCAGCAAAAAGGCCTAGGTCCGGAAACCTGATAACCCTATACCCCAGGAAGCACAACACCAAGCCACCAAGACAAGATGCATTGACCGTGCCCCCTGGGGGGATTAACGAGAATAGTAGTGGATTCGCCTGTAGTGAAGCAGACCAAAGACTTAGGTAGGGATCGAACCCACAACCTCCGCACTTATAGGCTAGTACACTGACCACTGGGAAATAGAGGCTGCAAAAACTTAAATTATATACTTGAATTTACTAAAGAAACGTTGCACTTGTATATCTCGCATTGATTGAATGTATAATGTCCGTTTCGATGGCTGATGTGCATAGACCGTCACGAAAAAATTTTATTTGGAAATTCCTTAATGAGTTTTCATGGATTGAATTTTGAAAGAAGTTTTCGTATTAAAACAAAAAACTATTTACATTAAAAAGGCACAAATTTAATTTGAAATAAAGGATGAGTTTTGGATTTCAAAGGTAAAATGTGCGGGAGTCTTGTGCGGATTAGGATATTGGCGAGTTTAAATGTTTATTTATGTGTATATTCTCAAATAGATCTCTTAGTTGTATGTGTGTAAATGTGTTTACAAAAATCAAAAACGATATATTTATATGTATGTATATATATATTATTTAAATTTCCCATATTGAATATGGTTTAATTTCTTTTTTCCTTTATAGGAAAAAAAGAAGAAAATTAAAAGCGATTCTAAATGGAAAGTAGCAATAATTTCCCAAAAACAAAAACTATTTTCAAAAAATTTCAAACAACTAACAATTTTACAACAATGAAAATTGTATGCTATTGAGTGGCATGAAGTGGTTTTATACCTCCCAGTCTTTTTTCCTGACTTCATATTCAAGATCCCATTTCTGGCCTTCACAGAGATACATACGGTCGTAGTACTCTTGGCAAATCTTTTGTAATTGATCTGAAACATTGGACACATGATATATTTGGTTGCACAGATGTAACGGATAAAAACAAATTTTGAATTATATAAAACATTGTTTTTTTTTTGTTGTATGTATTGAGGTGTAACGAAAAGTATGAATTTGAACAAATAAACATAAATTTGTAGGACACAAAACATAATATTCCTTCCCTCAACTTGAAATGTTAAACATTAAACACAAGATATATAAATTCGCTTTAATTATTCTAATTGTGGCAGTACCTCCCAATCTTTTTTTCTGACTTCATATTCCAAATCGAATTTGGAACTTTCACAATAATATATACGTTCATGGTATTCTTCACAGATTTCTTGTAATTCACCTGTAATTCAATTTGCAAAAGTTTTGATTAGAAAAAATTCAGAAAATTTATTGAAAATCCTTTCAGTGTTTTAGCTCCATAAGGAAATAATTAGGAAAATAATTATAATTGATAAGATGATGTTATGTGTTCTAGTGTAGTTCTGGACTTAAACGTTTAATTCTAGTCTTCTTAAACCAAATTTTCAGCATTTCATTTGCAAGTTGTTTTAGTTGTTTTAGTTGTACCGTTTTTTTTTGTTGTTGTTGCTTAAATTAAGGTCCCTTTCAAGCTTTTTTCTGAGGCAAATTTTGGATGGATTTATTTATTTTTTTTTTTTCAAGAAGTATTTGCGGGATTTTGGTTTATTTATTATAATAATAATAAAAAAGAGATTAAAATAGAAAGAAAACAACACATCAAATATTCTTTCTTTATAGTATCATATACCAAAAAATAATTTTATACATAATATGCAAAAATATTTAATTATTAGGGATATTTAAAAAAAAGGATTTATAAAGCGATTTACCTCACATTGTTTACATTTTTCAATATGCTCTAAGTCAAATTTATCACCCTCCAAACTGAAAAGACGTTGCCAATATTCTTTGCATATAGTTTGTAGTTCGGCTGTATTTCGTTTAATTATTAAATTATTATAAATTTTTTCCGTAAAATATGTAAAAAAGTTAAATAGAAAGTTTGATTTAATGTGTGGACAAGAAAAAAAAGGAAACGCTGATGTGTATTTAATTAAATTAAACTACCATTGTGAATCTGTAACAAGTGTAGCATTCATCAAATTACACCTGAGTCCCTAAACATATTGTTTTTAATTTTTACTATATACTTTGCTACCAATTTGTTTCATTTACCAATTGGAGTACAGGGCAAACAAGCGATTGGAACTGATGTATTTGCACCAAACAATTTTCATAAAAATAGTTGTCATGTAAAACAAAGCTTAGAATGAAGCGTTTTTTCTGACAAAATTTTAAGATATTTTTGATGAATTTATAAAAAATTTAACTCCTATACAGGATTATATATTCCATCCCAAAAATTAGTTCCTCTTACAATGTTGTTAAAACAGAAAATTTACAGGATTTACATATGCATTTTGTATATGTTTCCATGTGCTTTATATTGACAAATAGAAATAGTTTCTTGTAAGAAATTTCATTAAAAAACTCTTAGTTTATGTGCAGTCTAAAAACTTTTTTCATTAAACTTGTAGCATGCTTTGTTCCCACTTGTCATACTTGTCAAATAATAACATGCGTCTCTATACTTCTTGTTGGCAAACACAAATTATTGCATGTAACAAATTTCGTTAAGAAGATCATCGTCTAAGTCTAACGTCAAACTTATAGGATGACTTCTATTTAATGAAATTTATCGCAAGTATATATTTCCTCTAAATACATCTGACAGTCAAACAAAATTAATAATTATTTCTTGCAAAATATTTTGATTAAAAATCATGAAGTAAATGTAGCCCTGACATTGTCTACACAATGACTTTTTTCATTAAGGAGTTTTGATAAACTGGCAGTGTGGCACAAATATGACACGCTTCTTCTTATTGCCGTTGGCAAATTATTGTATGCAACACATTTTTTAAAAAAGTTCATCATATAGATATAGCCTTCTTTACTTAGCCTTACACAATTATTTTTTTAAGAATTTTATTCAATGAAATTTTTTCTTATTTTCTAACTGAAAATCTGCACACGAGATCAGTAATGAAACATGTTTATAATTCCTATAGGAAAATATAAGTTATTGCATTAAAAAATTTCCTAAGTCATCATGTAAATGGAAATTATTTATTATTGTTGCCCAATTTTTTTAATAATTAAAAAATTTAATCCCCTTACAAAACTGTGTGATATTTTCTCATAAGTTTTCGCTTATTAAAAACCTTTCAATTCCTTTTTTCTCTTTAAAAAAATAAATAAAATGTTTTTAAAACATTAAACTTTTTTATATAAATTTTGCTTAATCAAGCTTATTTTTGTATGCTGCTATGGGTTATATTGGTATGGCATTACACCGCATCTAATGTCGCAACAAACTTCGTAAAAATGGAGAGTTATGGTGCAAGTCTTAATTTTGTAACAGAGTGTAAGTGTATTTTTTATATTTCATCACTTCTTATATATATATTTTTTTTGTTGTGTAAAAAAGGATAAAACAACAATTAGAGTCCTAACACCTGCTAGACCATGGCAATTTTGTAATACAGTATATTTTGTTTATTAATAATATAGGGTGTTTTGGATTGAATCAAATACCGCAAAATGAAAGAAATGTCCTAATTCCTATTTAACTTTGATACTGCTGAGTGCATAATTTTGTGGTGCAGTGTTAACATTCCTACATTTTTTCCATGAAAATTACAGCATGATTTTGATTGCATATTATAATATTTACTATAATATTTTTTAAAAATCATATAAACCTAATGATATAAATGTTTATTCAAGGATAATTTCTTTTTAATTAAAAAGAATTATTTGTTTTAATTTACTTTTTTCAAGAAAAAAGCAAAATATTAAAAAAAATTTAAATTTAAATTTAATTAATTAAAATTAAAAATTAATTACTTTTATATTGGCATTTTTGTTTCTGCAAAAATTGCAACATTTTAATTAAAATAATTACTTATCGCTCTAAAAATTAAATATATACTTTTCTTTTTTAAAAAAAACAAGTTTTTTCTCCTTAAGAGGACAATAACTGTTGCACTTTTTTTAGAAACCAAAACACCATTGATCATAAACTTCTATTCAAAAAAAAAAAACACAACACAAAAAAAGTTTTCCAACCTCAAATTTTTTTTTGAAAATAATATCATTAAAAAATTCTAATATTTGTATTATGTCTACATATTTATTTCAAACAAATATTTGAAGGAATGTTTACAATAATTTGCTTCTAGTATTTACAATACAAGTCACAAAAACAAGAGATTTCAAATTAAATGTAGCATACTTGTAGGCTTATTTATTATACGTTAAACTGTATACCATGTAAGTATTTAATTTTAAAATCTCTATTTTGAAAAAAAAATATTTTTCATAATTTTTTGCCAAAAAACAAAAGCATTTTAGTTAAAGCTTGTCAAAAATTAATTTAAGCTTTAATACTTAGAGCTAAAAAGGCAAAATTACAAAAAGCAAAACATATTAAGTATTTCTACAGAAAACAAATTATAAAGCGAATAAGGAAAACTGTTAAGTTTCAATAAAAGTGAAGGCAGGAAGAAAACAATTAAGTCCTTTTAAAATTCTACTATGAATAAGAAATAGAGATAAATAATTGAAGATACCCTTTTTTAGAAACTACATTTGCAGATGTTTAAGAGAAAAAAATTATTAAATTTTTGCGATTAAAACCAAATGAAGAGAAAATTATATTCAAACAGGGTTTTTTTTAAAAAGTTGTATGAAAAAATCGCTAAGTGAATAAATTTTTCCATAGCGATTTGCAAAGTTCTGCTTTTTCAAATTACGGAAAAATAACAGATTAAGCTGAATTCTACAGATTTTTATTGATTAAATAAAACATACTACATTTATAAAAACTAAAAATGATAAAGGCATTTTTTGATAACTGTTTTGTAAAAAATCAAATCACAACAGTTTTCATTAAAAATCTACAATTATTAAAAAAAAAACTTTTCAAAAACAAAAAAGCAGGATTTTCAAAAATGCTTGCCTCCATATCCTTGCGGGCAACTTGATATTCAACGTCATATTTTTGATCTTCCAATGTGAGTATTTTATTGTAATAAGTCTTACATATTTGACGCAGGGCATCTAAATACAGACAATATGGTCAGTAAAGCCAATTTTGTGTAAAAAAAATGTTGTCAGGATTTAGAAGAAAAATTGTGTTTTATATTGCAAAAAAAAAATTAAAAAACAACGATTTATTTGTTTGTGTATATATGAAAACATTTCAATAATTTAAGTTAAATGTACTTTATGTCCATGTATGTATGTATGTGTGTTTTATTAGCTAGTGTTAAAATTGGCCTGGTTACCTTTTTCCTAAGAACTTTTTAGTGTTTGATTTTATTTATTCCTTCAACTTTTATTTAAAAGTTCCATAAATTAATGAATTGCTTTGCAAATTTCTTATTGTTAAGTAAATTAGTTAAGAGTTTTGAAATTATTAAAAAGAATAATTTGTGTGCCCCCTCAAAACGAAATAACGTTGCAGTCAAGCGTTAGAGCTGAAAAGTAGTTTAAATGTTTCAAGAGAGAAACGAAATTCTGAGTGTTTTAACAAAAAGAAAAGAGAGAAAAAAGATTTGATTGTTTTTCATGTCGGTAACGTAAATTCTTAAGTCCTGTGTCACACACGTCAAGTTTTCTTGATCAAGTTTCGATTCAGCTGGGAGAAAGATAAAGAGAGGAATACATACTCTCCCTATCGCTCTCCTAGCTGAATTGAAACTTGATCAAGAAAACTTGACGTGTGTGAAACAGCTCTAAACATTTTCTCTGCAATAAATATTGATGGAATTATAACGATTTGTTTTCTAATTCCGTTTTATGGAAAAAATTTAAACTTTTTCGAATTAGGAGTAGGAGTTATCATAATCTCAGTGACAAAGAATGGTACATTAAAATTGAATTTAATTAAATTATCAAAATTTTAATCATGTAAATTAAAAAAAACATAATTTTTTATATGATTTAATTTTTTATAGCTTGATAATTCTGAAATTAATAAAGGGAGGCGCCGACTTATATTGCTTATATACTTTTAATTTTAGTATCGTAAGTTTTAAAACACATTCTCTACGATCATATTTATTAAAACTGTTTCAAGTTCTTTTAAGAAGCTAAAAATTGTAATTTACATATAAATTCTTGCAGTTTATAATTAATATTTAGGATTTTCATAAAAAATGATATTGTCAATCCACCTTGTATATATATCTATTTCGATATCGACCTTTTATAATGGGAAAACTATTAAGAAAATATAGCAATGTAAATTTTTTTAATTGAAAACAACCGCCTCCCTCAATCGTTAAAATTTTGGAATGTGAAATATTTAATTTCTGATATCGTGAGTTAATATCGTAAATTTCTATTTTAAAATTTATAATAATTTTGATTGATTTACTAAAACCGAGGCACCAATATTTATTTAATAATTTTTTTTAATATATACATATATATATATATATTATATAATATATATTGCCATACAGAAAACCTTGTTAGTCAATATTTAGTTACAATTTCAAAATAATTTTTGAACGAACTGTCATATCGTAACTTTAAAAATTTTAAAATCTTGATATTAATTTTCTCAATACCGTGGAATTTAATATCGTATATTCTTTAAAGCTAGATTTTTTTTCTCCCCTTTCTATTTTCATTCCATTTACAATTGTTGTTTTTGCTGCTGATAAGTTCGAGCCAAAATGTCTTAAGTCTAGTTTTTATTTGAGAAAAATAGTTTTAGTGTAAAATTGTAAGTGCAAATTGTTGCAGAATAAAAGTTTATAAGAGAATAGAAGAAGAGAAGAGTGAGTGTTTTTATTGAAAAAGTGACAGTAGTTTTGTAGAAAAAAAGTTAGAAAAAAGTGTTTGAAAGAATATGTGTACCTCAACATCCTTGCGCTTAACAACGTATTCAAGATCGTATTTTTGATCCTCCAATTTGCAAATTCTTTCGTAGTGTTGCTTGATAATGGATTTAAGTTGTTCTGTGGTGAATTGTCAAGACGAGGAAAATTTATGTTTATTTAATGTCATGAATATAAATATTTATCGCATATTAAAAAGAAATTATTTAAGAGATTCTAATGTATTTACACTAAACCCCATATCGCAACTAATTTAAACTGGTGCAGTTGCAAAAGAGAGAGAAATTTTTTTAAATATAGAAAAAGGTGTTGGTGAAATGTGTTTGGAAGTGGGTTTAAAATGACCTTTTTCAAATATCTTTTGAAAGTTGTTTAAAATGTTTGTAGTGGAGAAAACAATTTTTTTTTTATAAAAAATGGATCTGAGTAAACGTACCTTCGCTGGCATCACTAAGATTTCTGGGACTACCGCAACGTTCTTCAATGATACGTCTACGTTCAGCGGCTTTGCGTTCTTGTTCTTTTTTCAATTCTTCAGCGGCTTTCTTGCGGAGCAACAACCTGAGTTTCTTCTTTCTTTCTGGAGTCATAAAACCTTTCTTGGCCTTTTTGGCTTTGGAGGCTTCTTCCATACGTTTGCGCACTTCAGCACGCTTGCGCTCAATTTCAGCTTGTTTAGCCTTCTTTGCCTTTAAAGGGGAAGAGCAAATAATTGTTTTTTAATAAATCTTTTTTCTGTATTTCTTTTGAATACAAGTAGTGTAAACATTAGGACGAAACATTGTGACGAAAAAGAAACGAATAGACAGACACAGCTTGTAGGCTTCCTTCACTTTTGAAACACTTTAAGAGACACGTGGATACATTTAACCAATCTGTACCTCATCAACTGGTGCTGAGGGTTTAGCTGCTTTGCCACCTGCAGCTGGAGCTTTACCACTCGCAGCTGGAGCTGCAGCTGGGGCTCCTGCAGCAGGGGCTGCTGCTGGAGCGCCCGCTGCTGGAGCGCCCGCTGCTGGAGCTGCCGCAGCTGGTGCTGCTGCTGGAGCTGGGGCTGGAGCGGGAGCCGCCGCTGGTGCTGGTGCTGGCGCCGCTGCCTTTTTCTAAAAGGAAACATTAAATTTAATAAAGTATATTTATTCGAGTTTTTTTTCTGTTTGATTTTGTAAACTTTAGATTTATTTAAGCTTCAAAGCTCATGCATTAAACAAAGCTTTCAGTTGCTAGCGAAATTCATTGTGGCCAAAAGAATTATTTTTATTTTTTATAAAAGCAGTCTAAGGAGAAAAAGGAAAGATAGTAAGCTTTAGAAGTTTATTTGCAAAATTTATGTTAAAATCGCAAAATAAATGCTGAGATATTTTAATTGGTTTTTAATTTACCTTCACAATGTTTCCTTGTAGTTGGTCAGGACTCTACAGAAAAACTGATGATTATATTTAACTGAAATTAAGAAAGTTTTTTTTTTTCATAAGTTGCTCTTATTTAAATATGTGTCTCCCTTTTTCACTTTAAATTCTAAAAAGGGGAAGCGATACTTACCTCACCTCATCATCAGCCATGTTTAATTTGTGGTTTTAAGGTCTCTGTAAATAAAAATAGGAAATTATTCAGAATATTGTCCCAATTAATTTGTTAAAAAATTTATTATTTGTTGCTGATTTAGCTAATCTAACATTTAGTTAAAATGTTGTTTAGTTTAAGATTTTTTTTTGCGAATATTATTTGTTGCAAAGTTTTCAAATGTTCTATGATTGCAAAAACGCACAATTATTTTCAGGAAATATTTGTGTAATCACTGAAAATTTGTTCACTTTTTAAAAGGTGGTTCAAGATCCAGTCAGGACTCATTAATAAGCTCCATGTAGCTTTATGGTTGAAATAAATCCAGCCATCAAACTTATTAGGATTAGTTTGACGTTTCAATAAACACTTAAAATTCTATTCACAAATTTCAATTATTCTCCTCATCGCTTTCTCGTTGAATCGTGTAACGGCTTAAAAAGTTATCGATAAAATTGAGCGATTTTGTTTTTTTTTGTTTTTGTTTTAAGCGAATGCTCGCTATATCTGAAATTGGTTCTAACTGTAATAAAATATTTGTACAGAACTAATGTGACCAGAGAAGTTGTTTGGCACAAATGAAAATTCGTTATGACCGGTATATATTGTTATGATTATTATCTTTCTTTAATTGGACCAACATTCATAGGATGACTCCCACTCACGCAATGCATTAAACTGGAACTAGTGAAATAAGTTGTGGAGAGGGGAATAGAAGAAGTTTTGTTGACATTCGACTTGAACTTTTCCACACTGAAGGTGACAGGATTGGCCTCTGCAGAGAGATCATTACACATACGAACAATTCGTATGTTAAAGAACCAATTTCCTCTGCAATATAAAGTGCGATTAACTGGCACATCGGGCACACGCGTTTCGAAAACAAGTTCCCTAATTTTATTAGAACACATTCCGTTACATGTTTCTAATGACATGAACTCGAACATTACACCGGATTTTAATACCGAGAATATCAATATCTAAATCAGAAAAGAATAACAATATATAATTAGAGATATATCAATATCAATATCTAATTAGAGATGGAGGGGCATGTTCGTTTATGCTTAAGTATACTACACTGGGTCTAACGAGCACGATCACTTTTGGACATCGTTATAAGATCCCAACTACATATTTGTATCATTAATATTTTGTCTCATGATTCCTATTTCCGACAGCACTGGCCACTCGAATTATATATGTATGTTCCAACTTATAGTTTCCTGAATATGATAATATCGGAAATTAATTTGCTTTACGCTCACATAACATTGAATGGAAAATTTATATGAAAGGCACTCATTTTTTTTAAATGATTTCCAAGCAAATTACTGTAAAGGAAAGTGCACTTAAAATAATTCAAAAGATCAAAAAACAAAAACAAATATATGTTTAATTTATTTCCTTGTAATTATTTCTTCTAAATACTTAACGACAATTGTTTCCAATAAAATCTTTATTCCAATTTTGATTTTTTCCTTCATTGGCATTACAATTAGCCAATGTTATAAGGAAAGTGTTTGCCTGTAACCAAATTCTATTTTACATAGTTCAAGTGTAAAAGTTATGACTCTGAATTCTTTTTTAAAATAATTTCGAGTTATTTTTAGTATCAAAAGTTCAAGGCAGGTGGCTTTTCCACCACCTAAAAGGCAAATGTTCTTTTTGGAAACTGCCGGTGTTCAAAAAGAATAGTTCAGCGATAATTTCAAATTTGCTTTGCTGGCCATTCGCGAAATTTCGTTCTCTTTTAAATAAAAGTATATACATGTAAACAAACACTTATATACTACATACATATATACATAAGTATATAATATATTTATACATGAACTATACATGTATATGATTTTCCTATACATGTGGTCGCACGTATGTGCGCGTAACAAAATCTTTAATGGAAGTCACCTCAAAAAACAAGCAAGTGGAAATTCCAAAAAAAATTTATGACTTCTTAATAATTTTCATAAATTCTTAAACACTTTTCCGAATTTTGAACAAAATTTAACCGTATAAGGGCGATCATACACAGAAACAGTAAGAGAGAAAGAGAGTGGCCGACAGATGCGCATGTCCCAATATTGTATGCGTATGATCAATACCTACGTAATACATGCATACACGTACACACATATGCTGGCATTTTTATATAAGTTTTGCATGTTTGCGTTGGTGTTGTTATACAGCAAATGATATCTATCAAATGCGTGGGTATAAATATCGTATCATATCTTAAATATTTTCTATATCAAAATAATATAAAAATTTGTGTGTAGGTGTTAGAATTTAAGGAAATTTGCTTTTTGTATAAGTATAAGTATGTGTAAGTATAATACAAGCATACAACATGTGAGAAGTGAAAATCGTGTACGAAGATCTGCTGGTAATACGAGTAGAATACACACATATTAATTGTTACAGCCTCAAAATTAAACCATATTTTTTATATTCGAATATAATTTAGGTCATTAATTTATTGCTTTGTTTTCATCAATATTTCTTATTTAAACGCCTTTCAAATATATTAGTCTAAAAATAGTTCAATTTATAAAATTGTTCTTTTTTAAACAAATTCTGCGCCATTTTTAAAAGAATTTTATTTTTAGTTTGTTTGAAAAAATTTATATATATATTTTTTTAAGAAATAAGAGACTTTAGTTAAGACCCTGAAATGAATAAAAATATTAAAAAAACTAAGAAAAATATAAACAAGTTTATTTTCAAAAAAAAAAAAAAAAAATCAATGAAAAATGCAGAGATTCAAAATTAAAATTTAATTCAATTTGTTAATGAAAAATAAGATACAAATTAAAAAATATTTTACGAAATTTTAGATGAGATATTGTAACAATTACGGTACGTATGTATAGATGTATGTATATATTTCATCTGGTGTATGCACCTGACGTATTTTTATTATGATAAATATTAGGCTCCATAAAAATTTTTTTATCGAGTTTGACATAAACTTGTCAGCTCTAGATACTAGGCAATTAGCGTACTGCTCGTGTTTAAAATTCAATTGAATTAAAAGTTTTTTCCTCTGTTCTGTCGCATGATTTAACACAATCGAAGATAAGTTCGAATGAATTATGTTTAAGATGTAAAGCAAAAACTAAAAAAAAAACAACTCAAATATAGAAATGTATAAATTTTTAAATTTATTTTATCCATTAGTACAGACCAGATGATTTAATATCACTCGTTTTATAGCTCTGGAATGTTAAATTTATAATAAAATCTTTTTGTAAGAGATATTTTAATAACATACTCATATAAAAATGTATATTTTCTAGATTCTATTTATTTTTTTTTTCAACAATAATGTAAAAATTTTAAGCACAAATCTTTCCATATAGTTTTAATTATTCGAAAGAATTCAAAATTTCATATAAAAATTCTTCGAGATAGATGAATTTTTTTGTTGTAAATATATAAATCATTTTGAAATATTTTTCTTTCTATTTTCAAAATCCTTTTTGGCAGCAGATAATGTTGCGGTCGGTTGAAATTTTTGCATTTTGAAATGCTTTTACAACATTTAAATTGTATTCAGCTGGCACCCAATATTTTGTAGGTTTTTATTTTTAATTTAATTTAAATGCTCCTCGTACACACACATACGTATATTCAGTATTTGAAAATATTTTTAAAAAATCTATATTCAAGTGTGTATACTAGAATAAAATACAACAATAACAGCAACTGTCTCGTATAACAGTTTCGTATTGAAAATGTAGACACTTGAAAATTATGCAATCACTTATATTTTTATTTTGTATTTAATTCAACATTCCAAATAAACTCCATAATTAAAAATCGACTTTAAAATTTATACACTCTGCAAAGGAAAGTCTTTTTTATCCAAAAATTTTAATTTCGTAATGCCACGCCTTTTTATAATATTTTTTAAAATCAGTATCAAGTTTTTTATTTAATATTTAATCCAGCCAGTTTTTTGCAATTTTTTTCCAAACACTTTAGCATTAAATTTCTCCAGACTCCTTTTTTAAATTATTTTATTATTAATTGGAGCATTATTGGCATCATTTTCACTGACTCACCTTTACAGGAAATTTAAAAAAAGGTGTGCGATCTGACACACAACTCGATAAGCACTGTTCCGAATAAAAAGACTGAACGGTCCGACGACTAACGGCAGACTATATTTCTAACTGAAACTCACTGCAGATCATTTTTCCCGACTACCAATCTGCTTTCGCCTGCAGTGCCCCCTTCCATCTCCCCCAGCTAATGTACAAACAAACGCCATGGTACTTCAACTCACTGCGCATGCTCTCTACAAACCAAAGGAAGGCAAGGGTGACCATATTAATACTACTTTTGCAGCCTCTTTAAGCCCACTGTACTTTGCTTTTGCACAAAACTCTTGTTATTTATCCTCAACTAAAACTTTTAAATGTTTGAAATTTTTTTTTTTTTTCAATTTTTATTCTTTGCTCTCTCGTTCTTAACATTAAACGCATGAGATTGAGAAAAACTAAGAACAAAAGGAAAAGGAGCCAAAAACGAAAAACAAAAATTTTTATCGTATGTATCTGGGCACACCTTCTAAAAATAGCTTCCCGATCAGAAATAGATACAAAAGAAAATCGTGTGTGAGTGTGTGTGGAAATCTTGCTATTCTTCGCCGAGAGTTGATATTTATTTTTTTAATATAAAATTCTAATTATTAAAATTAATTTTTCAAAATACATGCACACATACATTTCCATCATAAAAATTCATTAGGTAGGAGTTGAAGAAAGAAAAAAAAGGAAGAAATAAATAAATATTTGAAGAGATAAAAATTGTTTTGAATGTACGTGGGCTGTCGTCGTGTTACATACGATTCTTTAGATAATCGTTCCTATTGTTGTGTCTTGACTAGATGCTTAAGCAAAATGCAATATGCTCTAAATAAAAAAATTTTATATGGCTGAATTTGTATTGAATATCAAAACACAAAAGGATATATCGGCAAAATAAAACTAATTTTTTTATAAGATGTGGAAGGGTTTTCTACATTTACCTTTCTTAAATGTTGACGATACCTAATAATTCAGTTACGGGTGTTCCTAATGACAATTGTATGTTAAAATTATTTGAGAATGAATTAAGTTTGCATTTCTTCTACATCAAATTATATGAATTTTCATGACTTCTTTGAAATCTCTTTTTCACCTTGTCTCTTTCAAAACCTTTGCCTCTCACAGCTACTCTTTGTATAGAGTATATTACCTTAGTACCGTTACTGTTTTAACGCTTATGTGGCTGAGATGATGAGTGCCTTGGCCCTTAAGCATGTCATGATGAAATGATATTCCCGAAGTTTGGATCATAAGTTATGGATCATGTTGATCGCATTTAACTGAGAAAAAATTACCGCTTTATTTCTTCTCCTTTAAAGATGCCAAGAAACTTCGGTCATCTCAACGTTTGCGTTTTCTTTCAAGTATTTATTTTTGAATTTTCTTTGTCAACTCAATGTTTCTTTATAGTTTTTATACGCTTTTACTTTCTTGTAGATTTGAAATTTGTATATTGAAAAGTTATTAATTTTCTACATTAAATATAATTATTATTCTGCATTAAATGTAATTATAATTTTTTAATTTTTATATGTAGCAAACTATTTTCCCATATAAAATCCATTTAATAAAAATATATATTTTCGTTATCGTTGTTTTTTTCTCGTCTTCTTGCCTGCATAAAGGCATTTCCGCATTTTCTTGTTTAGTTTGCAAAACAACTGTATATCGGTATAGTTCAATAAATTTTACACCCTAAGAGGATTGAGAGCTCTTTCCTAATAAGTTTGTGTTTGTTAAAGGACACCAAAGTTCCAAATATGAATACAGCGTAGTTCACAACATTTAATAGTTTTATGAACTGCGGTTGGAATAACATCTCAAATAAATTAAATAGTTTTTCAAATTATAATAATTAAAGGAAACAACTTTCGGACTAACAAAAACTTCATGATATGAGTCTAGTCTATTTTTTTTTTTTTTTGATATTTCTCATTTTGATATCAAAATTTGTCTTTGTATTCCATGTAGGCAAGTACAATAGAAAGATGTACGAGTACATCATGTATTATCACACTATAGTTAAATCTTCCAAAACCGAAATAATTAAACGGTTCTATGCGAATTTCATTTCCTCATAACGTTTAAATGAAAATAAAATATATTAAATTAGAAGTGCAAAAATTTACCCCAAATAAATGTCTGTAAAATCTTTGATAATGAATTGCACGCCTTAAGGTCTTATGCACATTTTAGAAAGTTTTCATAAAAGAAAAATTACAATGAATATTTTTGTGTATAAAAATGTTTGCCAAAAAAATATGATTCGCTTATTTTGAATTTGAATCATTGCACAGTGGCAGATTAAGGAAAAAAATATATAACAGAAAATATTTCATTTTTAATAATGTGTAATCAGGGCTGTATAGGACAATGTCAATGACAATATACACTCCACATAATTCCCTTTGCGTACTTTCAGAATTACAAGTAGGTAAGCCTGAGCAACTAGAAAGAGCCAAAATGCAGTTGCAAATCTAGTTCGGTTGGCAATGGGATCTATCCGAAAATGTAGGGCATTGTATGTTCCAGTTTTATGCAAGAACTTCCAAAGAAGTACTTTTGAATAATTTTAATATAGACAACTTGTTCTATTTTTCTGGGATCGGAAATCATCTTTACGATATTAACAAATAGCTATTTTTTTGAAATATCATTCGTCCTATAGTATTGTATATTATACATAGTGATGTACACCCGCGAAAAGCATCCTTATTATGTTTAATTAATTTTTAAATATTCTTGTTGATATTATATTTAAAGTTTCTTAATGGTATTTTTGTCGACTGGATTAGAACTCGAACTTTGGGAATATTAGTTCATCATAAGACAGTAACGCCATCCAGTAGGGCTATCCATTTTCTAGTTTCAGAAGTAAAGCTTAATAAAACACATTATAATGCTTAGACCTTGTCATGACTGCCTCTAGGTTGGTTTTTTGCACATTTCGGGCGGTATCTGGGTGATAACTTGATAACTGTTGGTTTTCAAATGATCCAACGTTAGGGAATAATCCACGTATTCACGGTCCTTAATGTGGTTCTACAAGAAAAGAGTCCAACGGCGTCAAATCGCATGATCTTGGTGGCCTATTGACGTCGCTAAAACGTGAAAATACGCGTTTTTAGAAACTTCCCATGCAATAAAGCCAAAAACGGTCATGTTGTGTGGATCGTGTGCATCTTCTTGTTGAAACCACATATCGTCCAGTTCATAATCTTCTATTGCAGGCCTTGAGAGATGATAGCGGCCATATTGTTGAAGCTACAAATGTCAGAGCACATATTTCATTGAAATATGTGCTCTGTTGCGGCCACAATCGTACTAAATTTCAACAATGCCTCAGCAAGTAAAAATCTCAAATCGGGACGATACGAATCCGCATAAGATCCGAGAGCGTCCAATGCATCCCGAAAAAGTAACTATTTGCAGGCTTTGGATTTCGGGCTGGCAGTGTCATCGGTCCATATTTCTATGAGAACGACATTAACGACGCCAAGGCAGTCAACGTCGGGTGCTATATTACCAATTTTTTTTTGGCCTGAATTGTATGATATGGATGCCAACATGTTGTTTTACAGCGCGGCGCTACGTGTTATACACCTCATACCACATTGAATACCAATATCATGCGATTTATCCCCGTTAGACTTTTTCTTAAGTTTTCTTAAGTCACTGGTCTATGGGAATAAAGCACAAACTACAGCGGCCCATAAAGACATCGGTCAAATTCAGCCTGATTTATGCGAAAGCGTCATGGAAAACTGAATATTTTAGATGTGCTCGATATTATATTTCATACATAATGGCATCAGTAGACCTTTCAAATAAATTAAAAAAATTTAATGATATCATGCACATAATATATTTTATTTAAATTTAAAGTAAGAAGGCGCTTAATGAAATACTCTTTATTTAAAATACAAAAATATTTTAAAAAATTTTCCAATTGATTCATATTATTTTTTTATTTGCATTAATTTTATATTTAAATTTCCTTCGACCGTTGTTATTTATGAAAATAGTCTTTTAAATAAAAGGAATATTTTAATATTTTATTGTTTGTTGTTTGCTTATATACCTGCATTTCATTGGCGCTAACCAAATCATCAGTACCCTTTTAGCCAAATCATGATTACAAATAGAAAAATATGATTAAGTTCTGTTTGAATTCTCATATAGTATTTGTAGTCTGTGGCATAAGTATACGAGCTTGAATGCTTTTCAATCAATTAAATAAAATACTTCTTCTTCAATTAATTAAAATACTTCTAATTATCGAATGTGGCATTTGATAACGCATTTATGCGTTGCACATGGATTATCATATTGTCTATTTTTGTGTTCTTCACCGAAATCAGCCCACTGTGCATAGATTTTTATTTTTTGTGGCTGCGCAAACACGAGCATATATTTTAAAATTTATTTATTCAATTTAAACTTGAGAACAACAGGTCAAAAAAAAAAAAACAAATCAAAATACTTGGCCACTGAAGCATAAATGTTTTCATTTTACATATTTGTAAATTTACAAGTGAGACATTTTTGACAAAAAATTTATTGAGAATAGAAAAAATAAAATAAAAAAATGGGTAATAAAAGAAAAAGATTATCTAAATATATTTTGATAAAATTAATATTTGGCAGAATTATAAATATGTACATAACGCTCATTTGCTGTAAGAATGTCATAACTAAGAAAATTGATTTTTGATTTAAGAACAACACATAAATCGCCATATCTTTCTTTATTCTTTATTCAAATTCCACATGTATGCGGAAGGAGATTTGATTTGACTCCCAGCGATAAAATCTTCTTCGTAAACAAATAAAAGGACTACAAAAATTGGAGAAACATTAGATAAAGTGAATGGAGCTCCAAAACAGACTGTTTAAAATTAAAATGATTTTTTATCCAAAAATAAATAATAAATTGTGTGTAAATTGAAAATTTTGAACTTGTTCATGTAAATTTTCTTTATTTAACACATTCCTGCAGCAAATGGACGATATGTCTGTAAATGTATATAATTCTTTTTATATATAGACCATAAGATTATTTGGGATTGTGGTGTTTTTCATTTTAAACAAACCAATACGATTAATTTTTTTAGTTCTATGCCAATATGATTTGGAAAATTTATTAAGAGGAAAATTTTTTTTTAATTTTATCTAATTTTTCGAACTACAAGGTGGCGCGAAGCTAATGTCATAATTTTAATTGTGTGCGATTTTTGCAGATGGCATCAAATGTCACTGTACTTTGTAGATATATAGAGAATTAGTTATCACCATGCCATGGAGCGATACGCACCTGAAGAACGTGGAATTATTTTTACCGCTTATTTGACAAACTTTCAGTCTGTTGTTTTAACGCAGCGTGAATTTCGTACTTGTATTCCATGTGTTTGAACAATAAAGCGTTTAACTGAACAACATGTCGCAAGAAGTAGCAAGAAGTAGAGTCCAGAAATATCGACGAGACGAAGATGCACCTAATAAATATCAATCAGTAGACACTTGTTGCAACGATTTTAGTGAAAGATTTAAACATTTTCCGTCCCGGTCACTACATGGCGGAACAACCATGAAGTTTTTAAGAAACCATTTTCCAGGTCGAGTGATCTCCTGTTTTGGAGATTGGAATGGCCATCCAGGTCGCGAGATCTAACAGCACCAAACTTCTTTCTTTGGAGCCTTTTAATGCCTTCCGTTTGCCACAACAAACCACGAAATGCAAGCCATGATAGAGAACATTGAAGGGGAAATCGCCAATTTGGAGCCAGATGTTTAGCCAACAACAATTTAAAATGTTGTAAGACGAGCGCAATTATGCATCACCGTGGAGCTTGGCCAGTTAAGCATTATAATTTTTTTCCAATTAATGTCATCGACGCTACACTTTCAAAAAAACTTTTTATGTAAACGGAGTTCCAGCTCTGTTTAGAGTTAGATTACTGATGTTGTCAATTCAAACAAATAGTTTTCTCAAGTTATTTTTATTAAGAGAGAAGGAAAAGCAAAATAGAACCCCGTTGTGGAATTTTCGGAATTTATAAAAATCGATTTTCAATTGGCCTTTAAAAAAAAAAGAAAAACTCGTGAAAAGAAATGTTGTTGCATCATCTGCCAATTATTTTCTTTCACTGTACTTACCCAAACACATAAGCATAATGACGTGGCAACATAAAAATTAAGTATTTAGTGGAAAATAAAATAGGATTTTGACAAAGAAAAAGGTGAAAAGTTTAGAATTGAAATCAACGGAAATTTAATACAAGAAAGAGGACACAAAAAATCGCACATTGAAACAAAACAGAAAACATTCCATGTGTGGGAGATGTTTTTCTTATTTTTCTTATTTTAATTAATATGTTTCTAATGATTTAAACAAAGTTTAAATTTAAAATATTTTTTTGATTTAGTACTAGGAGAAAAAAATTAGATTCAAATTGAAAAAAGAACAAACCAAAAGAGATGAAGAGATGCGTATTTAATGAAAATAGAAATTAAATTTTGAGGAAGAAGTATGAAATATATTCAGTGCAAACGAATTTTGTGCGTCATTTGACCCAATTTAAAGGGAATTCAAAAAAGGTGCAAGAAAAAGAAAAAAAAAAACGAGAGAAAAGTCCTGAAAATCACCGATAAATCCAAATCCATAAATACAGACTCCAATACACACACATATACATATGCATATACTTACATACATATATTTATGTGTTTATATGTATGTGTGATATTTGTAAATAGTTCAAGTTGTGTACTACATAAAAGCTTTTCAGTTCATATACATAAATACACACGCACGCACCCATACATTTTCATATCTAGTACGTCACAGATAAAATGATGACGTCATTGACCATGTACTAAATTTCATTAAATTTATCTTGTTTAATGTGGCTTTTTTCTTCCTCTTTATTTTTCATGAAAAAATATTCGTTGTTGAAATGCAAACATTTCGCCTGTATGTACTCGTATCTGGTGTGCTTTTTTTCTTCCCTTCTTTGTCTGTAAATTGATTTTGTTTCATAGATAAAATTTAAAATAAAATAATTCAGAAAAAGTATAAAAATTTGCTAGTTGAATAAATAAATAAATTATAAAAATAATTTTTTTAAATTTGATATTTTAAAGATTTAAAAGTTTTGCCAAGATTTGTGGGAATATTTAATAAAATTAATTCGAAATATATTTAAACAAATATTTGAAGAAAAAAAAAATTAAATATGGTGAATTGTTTCAACAGATTTGTTAAAAATTATAAGCGCAGCTGTCATGGCAACTGCGGCCAATTAAAATAAAATTGATATAAAAGAGAGGAACTTTTTTCATGAGTTGGAAAATGGACTTAAATATCCATATGTTGGTTTATTTATCACAACATTTACATGGACAGCCAATCGACAGATAGAGCAATTGGGGTCTAAGAGATAATGGATCGAAAATTACCTTTGATGACTACGCAGCAGGATACGTCTCTTTTTGGGCCGGGCCACCATGGCGTAATCGTATATGAGCCTGCTAAAAGCCCGGAGATTAGGGCCAGAGCGCTGCAGACGATGACCCTTGTCAATGCGGGCTGCGAGGACCGAGTTGCAAATTTGGTCGGAACTTGCCCACAGAACATTGTGGAATACCGAAACTGTGGTTAGTAGGACCAAAATCCTATGAGACGACAGAGATAAAGATAAAACAAGGGGTTAACCCTACGATTCATAATCGGGTACCCGTGTACCTTTTTGACTTTGAAGTGCTGCTGTGCCTATAATTTTTGAGATATGGACATAAAACTCCGAATCATGAGAGATTTTGGCTAAACTAATGCATAGAATAATATTCTATTTATTTTAAACTCTTTATTGGCTTGAAATCGGTGGAATTCTTACTTTTTTAATTTTAATTTTAAACTTTTTATAGAATATTTGTGAACACTCATACTAATATAGTCAACAACTACATCTTATTTTCTGTGGGAAATACCACTCCCTCTGGTCCAGATATCTAGAGGATACCAATTTTATAGATTCTACACATTAGATTCGGTTGTTTTTGAAAATGCATGCATTGGCTAAAGAAAACACTCATTCGTATAGTCATCAATAAATCATCGTATCATCTATTGGTCGAAATAGCACCGCCTCTGGAGTATAAGTAAACTTTCATATAAAAAGTTTTCAATATTGGCCGAAAAATGACGAAAAAATCGAAAAAAGCACAGCGTCAACCTTTCTTTTTTGAAGTCGATTAAAAACTTAATTTTGTTTTCATTTCTAATATAAATCCCAGAACAAAATTTCTTCTTTGATTTAGAAATGCATAACAATTTACTTTAGAATTTTCCATGTGCTTCCAATTTTTAAAAGCTGTTTAAAGTTGCATCTGTTTATTAAAGAGAATGTTCTCATTTAAAACCTTTGAGTAAAAATGTCATCAAAAATTAACTTAAAAGAACTTAAAGTAACAAATTCGTTTGACATTGTATTACACACTCATACACACAAACATTCGGAAATAAAATTACCCCCTCATTCTACAATTCGGTGCTAAAAATAGAAAATATTGCTAAACCTTGTTCGAAAATAGCAATACAACAACAATAACAAGATATAGAGCCACAAAAACAAAATTTACTTTATTTGAAGAACTTCTGCTCAATGAAAAGTTGAAAGTAAAATAAAATTAAGAAAAAATAACAAACAAGAAGAGAAAAAAACTTTTATTTCCTTTGACCCTTGACTGTTGCTGACGTATTAATGCTGCAAACAGCAATAACTAAAACAGAAACAAAATCAATAAACATTCAGTTTGCCAAACCGACATGCAGAATGTTGCATTTTGCTGTCGTTATGCAAAGTTTTTTTATACACTTCTTTGTCTGTATATGTGTCACTTGTGTTGCACAAGTATACACAACGATTTTAAAAGAAGCGCCGGCAGAAGATTATGTGCTCCTAATAAATATTCTAACATACATAATCGTGCGGAAACACTAATCAAGATATGGATATAACGGCGCTTCAATGAAATTAGAGATGCACAACTGGCCACATACACAAAGAGGAAATACAAGTTAATAACACCTTGCAACAAGAAATATAACAACGATTAGCGCAACAGCCAAATTCGTATAACCTATTAAAATGTGAAGCACTTTAGTTCGTCTATTAAAAGAAAAATATCCTCAGAAAAAAACCGTTTAAGAAAATACATTTTGTTTGTAAAAGTGTAAGATTAAATGAAAGAGAAAAAAATATGAATTTATCGGCGAAGTCTGTTCAACTTCATTATTTTATATGCAACCAATAAAATCTGAGTTTATTAAACGAATTGGAAATTAAAATCAGCATACGGAGTTCAAACACTAATAATTAAAGTTCTGAGTTTCTTTTAAAGAAACGAAAAAAATATAAATAATTTTTTCCAAAAATAATATTTTAAAAAATGCAAAAAATTTAATAAAAAATAAATACAATGTCCAAAATATCAGCAAATTTTTACTCCAAAAAAATTTTTTAATAAATGATAGAAACTAATTATAAATGATATAGTAAAAAAAATTCATAAATAAATAATAATAAAAAATAACATTTATTTCTGCAATAAAAAAAATAAATAAAAAAATCCAAATCAAGAAAAATTAAAAATTAATTGGAAAGCAAGAGACAAAAATTAAAAAACTGAATAATTTTGCAACTAAAAATAATAATAATATTATTAAAATAAAGGACAAACTGTATTGATAAGACCAAGAGATTACTTTTGTTGGTCTCGAGTTCAAATCTCATCGGACCCCCTTAGAGAATGCATTTTTTTTAAATGTTATTCATAATAAGAAACGGCAGAAAATGTAAATTTGACTACTAACTAAGGAATTTCTTAGAAATTATATAACTGAATAGTGCAACAATAATAAGTTTATCTCATACAGTTGCTTCACTGGTATCAACAACAAAAATACTCCATAAAAGACGCTTTAACGTTTTTATATTTGAAAACGGCAAAATACATAATGATTAGAGGATGCTTAAGGAGGGTAAACAAACTTTTTCTATAACTAAATAACAGCACAAGAAGCAAGAGTCTATTTTATTTTACTTGCAACATGTATAAAATTAGAAGCACTTTGGGTGTCATCGATTGTTGTCATTAGGCATAATGAAAAGCAATATCTTTATTTTAAATACTTAATTTATCGGTGACTGCTCCACATATTTTTTCATAACTTGAGAGCTCCTCAATAATATTGAAATTTTTTTCAAAAGTTGTGAATTTTACATGTCTTTAGCTTGTTCCACCATTTGCTGATAATAATAAAAACTATATTAGACTGATACTATGATCACATGTATGCGTTATTTCATGCCTCGTACTCTCATTCAGACTTCCCTAATAATTAAAATAACGTGCTTCGCGCCACACAGTTTTGAAAGGGAAGTTCCTTTAGAAGTACGAAAAAATTATTATCTTCTCCAATTTTAGCACAGTGTATCGCTAGTTTAGTTCAGATGACTTGCTATAAAAAGCAAACACAACATAACAACGTTTAAATTAAAAGTAAATGCAAAATTAATATAATTTAACATTAATATAAAGCAATATGTAAGTATATCATTTATAAAATAAACTAAACTAAAAATAAATGTAATGAAATACTACAACAAATATATTTTTACTAAAACAAGAGTGTAGACTGGAACCCGCAAGGGAACAGAAAAAGAGGTTGGCCAGCTCATACATGAAGGCGACAAATTGAGGCCGAAGGAAACCATAGTGGCAAGAGTTGGGGAGAAGTGAAGGCGTTGGCATAAAATAGAGCTGTGTTCAAAAATTTTATGAGGTTCTATGCTTCTAAAAGGAACGACGGGAAATTATATATACGTATATAAGACTGCAGCTCGGGGCGTATGATGAATATTTCTAAGAATTTTACTCGTTGAAATAAAGCATACGTATCGCAGTATCTAATGAAATGTTCTTTAAAGTGTGAGTCAGGGAAGGACTTTTATTATAATTCGATTAAGACTGTGATACTGCCACATTTTACTTTTTACACTTCAAGTGTCTATAATTTATCCAAGACATCTTTATATTTGTATCAAAGCATTTTAACAAAATAATTTATAAAAAGCATTTTAAATTTCCTAGTAAAAATTACCGCAAGCTCAATAACATATCGCATGCTTCAAATTCTCCATAAAAATTCACCGCAAACTTGAAATACTTTCTAAAAATACATCAAAAGCCTGAAATGTTCTCTAAAAATTTATCCTATAATCAAATATGTGATCGAAATCGATCGGTTGTGATCGGTGGTGTGATGAATTGCGATTAATGTTGAGGATAAATTTTTAGTTTAATTTCAAATTGTTATCATCCAAAATATATACGAAATGTTATTGTTTATTTTTATTATCTGATTTCTATTTTGAAAGAGAGTAATTTGAAAAATTGGATGAAATGTTATTCTCAAAATCAATAGAAATTCATTACACTACTATAAAATGGTACCATTTTTCTATAATTTAAACATTTTAAACGTAATATTTGCAACTTTCTACCAACGTTTGCTAGTGTGTATCCATACTTTTACTGTCGAGGGTATTTTCCGTGCCTTTTTCTACCCAAACAATCAGTCAACTAACAGGTTTCCTTGAACTATTCTTTGTGCCAATAAATGTGTTTGTGTGTGTGTGTGTGTTCGTAAGTGTGTGTGTTCATGTTTTAAAGTTGCATTATGCAGTATTGATAGAGAGCTTTTCATTTTCAATACAAGTCGATGGTGTTGTAGTGGTGTGTCGTCGCTTCTGTCATATAAGTTTAAATAAGAATTCTTATATACACATTTAAGTATGTATGTGTGTTAACAATTTCATGCATAGTACTTCTGTATTTGTTTTTGTTTTCGCAAAAATAGATTTCTATAAATAAATGACAACAAACAGTTGTTTTATTTATATACAATTGTTGCCTATTTTTTTGCACGAAACCAGCTAAAATTGGATATATATGTAATTTATTTTTACTTTTCATTTAAATAGTATGAGGAAATGGAATAAAATATGCTTTTAAATTTAGTTTAAGTAAAAGCCAATGCTTGAGAGAGACATCGCATAAAGAGGAAGCAAAACAAATGATTTGAATCTGTTATGGGATGTTTTAACTCGTTTTTTTGTCTTTTACATTGCCATGTTAATTTAATGTTTACGCTCTTAATGAGACTTGTATAAGATTTCGGACTCCTGAATAGGGTTATAAAGCGCACTCTCATAGGAATAGTCATCCTTTGCTTTCTTTAAATTTTATAAATTTTTTATTCTTATTTTTGAAACCAACTGCTCATCTTGATGAATTTTGCTGATTTTACTTAGAGTAATATTTACCAGGTCTTTAGAGTCACTATTGACTCTGAAGGAAGGAGGCGTGCCTCGCTTATTCGCTTGACACAGACCAGATAATTGATTAAAGCCTCTTTATAGAACTGAATATGGGTATTGAATTGGATGAATTCTTACTGATTTCTTATGCGGCCTTTTATATTATTGAGCTACGACGGATTAATTTAAGCCCGGAGGAGGATTAACCGTACAGATTTTGTGTACATGTTGTGGAGGATATGTTATTAATTTTTAGTTTTTCTTTAATTTCTTTATTTATTTATTTAAAAAATATTATTGGATACTTCAGCAATCCGAATGAAATACCAGCACACCTTTTCATCATGTTTAAGGCCTCTTAGAAACCTAAAGATCGTTCATGCGGGGTGAAACACCAAAGCCTACTGCACGAAAAAAATGATTGGTAGAAAGTAAATCAAAATTGTTTAATATAATAATAATAATATTATTCCTCATATACAGGAAATTTGTTATAGAAAACTCTCAGCTTTTAAAAATTAAGGTGAGTAAAGGTTTTCTTATATTAAAATATGATTTTCTAGCTTGACTAAAATGTAAAACTCGAAAAAAATTCAGAAACTTATATGAGGGAAAACATTTTAGCTGAGTGTAGCTTTAGTATTTTTTTCTTGGCTCACATATACAATATAGAATCAGAAAAGGGCATTTTCATTATTTTATTCAATAGAATTTATAAACATCCAGACCTACTTTCAAAGACATAAGCCTTTAAGAAATAAAATAAAATTCCCAGCATTGAATGTGCCTCCTTTTGAAATAATTTCTCTTATTCATGACCGAGCGTATGAGTAATATTTTTCATTGATGCTAAAAATACATAAAAATCATACGTACGGGTGTCCGCAATATAAAACAAGAAAATCTATTATAAATATCCTTAGAAGTACTTATGTACTTTGCCTTCCAACAATATAATCAATGAAATTTTCTAATACAGTATTGCTCCAATGTGTACGTGTGTGTCTGTGTAAATATAAAAAAAAATTCTATTTAACACAACATATGACTCGACGACAGGCGACAGACAAGTCATGACGTCCACACAGACCTTACACTTTAAAAATTATTTATCGCATTGTTTTCTATTTTTAAACTTTCATTGAGAAATCATTACAAATTTAAATAAAAATATAAAAGAGATTTATTGTTACTTTGAAATTGAAGTCGAAAATATTTCTGTTTTCTGCAATCATGTCAATCGACACACACACAAATATAAATACAATACTTAAGTTGAAGAAAATTCCTTTAAAGTGAAATTTTTTACGCTTTAAGTTTTAATTTTCACTAAAACTAAAAAATTATACATACTTTTATTAAGAAAAAATTGGACTTAAAAATATTTCAGAGTTTATTACAACGTTTAAAGATTTTCAAAATATTTTTGCTAAAATTCTGCAAATTCTAGCAAAAGCTTGAAAAACTTATATTTTTAAATAAGAAATTTTCATTAAATGTATAAAAATAAAAAAGGCCTGGCACTAAAACAAAAAAAATTGTACACATCCATCCTTTTAGTTAAAATAAAGAGATCGATAAGAGTGCATTGCTTTAATTACTCTAAAGGGACATAAATTAAAAAATATGAGCTCCTATGGTGGATTTAAAATATTGATAAGAAATATTATTTCAGCAGTTCCACTCTTTTTAAATTGAAAAATTTATAAACTGGTGCTTAGGATATTTAAAAAAATTAAATGCTCAAATGTTTAAAAAATAAGAAATATTAAATAATGGAAATTTTGGAAATTTTACTGAATACTGCACAAATTTCAAACAATAAAAAATAAAACAAAATTCATAAACTTTTCTCGAAATTCAATAACATAATTTTTTACCAATAAGAAGTCAAATCTAAAAAAAAAAAATAAATATGGCTACGGGATATGAAAGAAAGTGAAGAAAAATATGGAAGAAATTTTTTTGTTTATGGGCTCATTTCTAGTTAATTTCAAATGAAAGCTTCTTCTATATCTTCGTATTTTGATAGCAACGTTACAAACGTGGTTAAGTTAACATAGAGCAGACTTACAGCAAGGCCGATGTCACTGCGTTATCCCTTCTGAAATTCTGGCGCATTTCCATAGAGTCTTTTAGTTGCACACAGTCAGGAGAATTTTTGACGTTCATTTCACCAATGTTTTGTATTCGTTTCTTAGTAACAAGTGATACAATAAACCAATGAGCACTTGAATTATTTCAAATGCATCAGAAATGTGCTGAATTAGCAACATAATCAACATTTTATAAAAGCAAAATTAGAACATTTTAAAATTAAAATATTTGATTTATCTAAAGAAGACATTTTGAAAGAAACTGTTGAGCGAATTTCCAATTTAATAAAAAAACAAGCCGAACTGCTTCTATATAACATGAGAAACATGTGAAAGAGAGGGAGGCGTAACACAAGAGGCAAAATTGTCTCCTCAGATTTCATTTCGTTTAATTCTCTATACATCTCACTAGCAAACACGATGTCGCCGTGACATTATTCTCAATATTAATGGGATCAAAGAATTGAATTGTTAGAAATACATAAATATTATGTTTTATAAGCAAAAGACAGTTATCCTGTGGGCCCATAACAAATTTAATACAATAACCTGTAAGGAAATTGAAAATATACATAAAAGAACATATTGGCAATTGTGTTTGCTCACGAAAGTAAAAAAGCTCTAAGTGTGTCAAAATTAAAAAAAAAATTAATTGAAAGCATGAAAGAAGGTTTGAGAATAATTTTAGAATAAAGAATTTTTTTGCAATTCCATAAACAAATATTAAATTTAAAAATATATATAATATTTTGCTGGTTCTTATGCAACCCATCAATAAACTTGAATCTCTAACAAAGAGCTGACAAGCTCTAGACCTTTTGACGAGATGTCAGAGGCACCAGCGAAATGTTAGAGATATTGACTGACTTAAAATCCTCAACAAAAAAAGATAAATAAACAAAAATAAAAAATAAAAAATGCAATAATATTTCGAAAAATAGTTGTGTATAAATTTTTATTTGTCTTACTCTATGAACACATTCATTGGCAACAAAAAGTAGAAAATAAAATGAAACCAAAATTTGCATTCAAGTTTTTAAATCTTGTGCGATGTTACAAAAGTGTAAATTATTAATTGTTCCGTTGAGCGAAATGTCGAATATACGACATGTATTTCGCGTGATACCTACAGACGATTGCATGGCTATATCCAAAAATAGGCTTAACATAAGCAAAAGATAATTTATAAGCTAAGCATATACTAACTTTAATTGACAGATTAATTAATCGGCAATTAAAAATCCAGCGAAAAATTACGTAAATTAATGAAAAATATTTATTAAGTTCATTATTCGAGATATTCTTCAAAATAGTTATTTAAGCCAACAACAAATTAATAAATTATAAAAATAAAATGGTTTTGAACAAACCTCGTATAGATTCTTTCAAAATTCATAATATTTAAATAAATTACATTTACAATTGCGAAAACATCCCAAGTAGAATTTTAAAAACAACAAATTTTTTTTTAAATCTCACCTCAAAATGGTATAAATTCTTTTACAACCAATTAATTTCATTGATTTAAATATTTAAGCAAGAGATTACTGACTTTTTAATACAAACATTTCCATCCCTGGCACATAAACATCCAGCAGGGACATTCAGTATACAACAGTAAATATATATAAAGCTTTTAAACAAAACAGAGCAAAACTCTTAGCAAAAGTACATTGAACTTTTCAACGAGAGGAAATGAAAGCGAAGAAAGAAGTTCTATATATACGATACGAGCAATTCGAGAATTCTTGTGAATGTTAGTACTCACAAAGCTGTAATTGATGACGTACATGCCTTCACACACATACACTCAAACAAGCATTCAAAACAAACTGAAAGTGGAGTTGAAACAATAAATAAAACAAAAACAAAAGTTCTATTTTTAGACCTGCTCTAAATAACGACAGTCGACGTTGTCGTAGTCGTAGCCTTCGCTATTTTTACGAACTTAAAAAAAGTTATTGTGAACGTATGTGTTTGCCGTTACATGACACATATACATACATAGTGTTGTTGCTTTTAACTCTATAAGAGGATGCTGCTGTTTGTGCCATGAAAGTAACGGAAGAGAACATCACAGTTCACACACACACACTCACACAGACACACATGAACACACAAATGCATGCATTCATATTGGAAACTATTAAAGCTTTAAATTAAATGAATGAGAATAAGTATGAATCAGCAACCAAAATAAAAATATGTTTGTGTGTATATTATTCAAAAAAGCACAAGGTATGTATTTACGTGTATTTTTACGTCGTCTGGGTTTGGTTAAATAATATTGCGCGTAAGATGAAGCTCAAGTTTTTATTTATTAAAGTGGTAAAGAAAATTAAATTATTTCCTTTTTTACAAGAAAATAGAAATGAAGAAAATAGAAAGAGAAATTAAACTTTTTTGATAAATTTTTTCTGTGGGTTTGCTGAGCTAAACGTTGTATAAAATTTATTAATTTAATTTAGTTTAGCATGTGAGACGGAGGTAAGTACAGTGGAGTTAGAAAATTCCATTCTAAAAGTGAAAAATTAGATATACACAAGCGTATTCATAAAAACTAGAGCTGCTAGAAAAAACCTTATGATGCCATCGTAATCAGTAGTCTTAATTTAACCAAAAACTATGAACAAAAGCCTGAAAAACTCTCCCTGTGTTTAAAATAACTAAAATATTAATATATGCACTTTCTATTGGAATCCTTAAAGAGGATACCGAAAAAGATAATAAACTCAGGATTTAAGTAGTAGTTTTCAGCCATCTTGAACTGGCTTTAAAGATCTTAATAGATAATTTATATGTTTGTTAATATTTTAGGTATTTCAAACTTTTAAGGGCCTACTGGTTGAATTGTGTGTTGAGAGGTTTTCATTTGGGAGGTACGAGTACTCCTGCTTCTTTCGCATATTGGTCAAATTGCAACCACGTATGGAGCATATTATCATTGAGGATTTTCACTATGTAGTACACCAGATATTAGAAATCCCAGTAATAAGTTGTGTGGAAGGTTCCACGCCCATTGCTGCTACTCAGATATTGTGCCCAGTTCTGTGACTTATGCGTGATAAGAAAAACATTGTCATCCTGTGACAGAAAGACTGAGTAAGAGAAAACATTTAGCTTTTGGTTATTCGAAATTAGTTTGATTTAAATCATTTTACAAAAAATAGAGTGACAAACGTAATTTTCAACTTATTTTTCGACATGAGAACTTTTTACAAATTACAGAATATAGCCGTAGATATGCGATAATTAGATAACAATTTCCATGAGAAGAACCACTCCCCTTACTACTATCTAATGAGTTTTTCTTGGTACTACGTGTATGGATGCAGAGTAACCCACACCAGTCTCTTTATTATATTAGCAGGATATAAGCTTATCAAATATTACTTTGCATGGGAGATACCCATCTCTGCAGCATGTGCACTTTCACATAAAATTGACTAAAAGTTCGCTAAAACTCATTATTGCAACTTGCAACTTGCTTCTCGATAGTTAAAGGTAGGGTTAGGTTAGGTTGATTGGAGGGGTATGATAGCCCATGTCATACGACATACACTTAAGCCAGTGAAGGCTTTTTGTGCGCTTCCTTGAGTTTAACCATAACATATTGACCGAAAGGTCTAGAGAAACTCCGTGTCACTCACAAAGTTCCTTAATTTCCTCCAGCATATTCCCCGTAATCGGCTTATGTCCGGTAAGATGTCACCCCCAAGATATCGGGACCTAATTTGTGAGAAGGCGGGGCATTGGCACAAATAGTGTTCCAATGTTTCGCTCTCCTCGCCACATGCTCTACATTCAACTCCTCCCGCTATTCCCATACGTTTAAGATGTGCCCGTAGTTGAGAGTGCCCTGTGACAACTCCCATTATTCTACTTAGTTCGTTCTTCTCTCGTCTGGATCTCCCCATAGAATTTTTGTTTTGATTCCCATGGTTCCGTTATTCCAGAGATAGTTAAAGGTAACTTTAGTTAAAGTGAGCTTTAGAGCAACATTTAACACAATTTGGTTATTACAACCCACTTTTAAAATAAAATTTATTTTTCTTAAAATGTGGCAGTAAATACTCTTGGTTTATATTTTAAGCACTTTTTAGTACTTTTGGTTTATGGTTTTATAAAATATTAAAAAATTTTGATTGAAATTTTTTTAGGTCGACGCTGTGCGAAGACTTTATAAATGTAGCAACTTCGTATGAATAAACTTCGCGATATAAGTTACAGGTGTGATGAACTTGTCTTTAAGTAGAAAACGAACAGGCTTCCAATGAACTAAATCTAAATCTAAATCAATTATATGACCTCTTCTCGCTCTCCCTATTCAAGACAAGGAAAATATTGTCTGACTATTTTTACATTTCCTTTGCAATATTAATTGGATAAAACACACGTACGCTTTGTGTTTTATTTTCAACTTATATGCAGTCGTAATATATGTGCAGGTATAGGGTATTCCAATAGGGACTACCGAATTGTAACAGTTGATGGAGGTCATATTGTTGAAACTATATAATTATGTCCAATTGGCTGCCATTTATTCCTTCTCTTTTAGACGTTCGAAAACAGGTGCAACTTATAAAATTGTTGTTACCAAAATGGATGTTCTCTTCAGGCAACGTTTCATACACTTCGCCCATTTTACGGTCGCCTAAAATATTGCAAATCGCAGACCAAGACCTGACAAAAAAAACATGTACAAAATTAAATTGACTCATGAGCTGAAGGTAAACGAACATAGACAAAAATGTTTGTTCGCTGAATGGGCTTTGGAGTAGTCAAAAACGTACTTTTTATCAAAAGATCATCTTCAGCGATGAAGCCCATTTCTGGATGAATGAATACGTCAAGTATGGAACGATGATAAAGCACATGACACCGTTCCAAATTTTTATGAGAATGACATTGGCCAGGCTATCATCATCATCATCGACGAACTCTATTTGTCGATGGTTACCAACTCCTTTTGATCTTAATTGAATGATAAGGCGCTATGTGCAACACATTTCATGTCACATTGGACATTCTATACGAGCGATTTGAGCGAATGGTCATCTTATGTGGAACTGATGTGGACTGTCCACCGAGATCATGCGATTCTACTCCATTAGACTTTTTCTTCTTGGGTTTTTTTGAAGTCAGTGGATACATCGATATTTAGGATGAGCGTCACCCACCAACTCCGCAACGGACTTTTGTACGATGTTGTATTTCATACCTTATGGCATCAGTAGGACGGCCTTACACATACTTTGTTTTATTTAAATTTAAAAAAGGAATCTTTTTATGAAAGACCAGTCATAAATATAAATTCAAGCGCTTTAGATTTTCATAAAATGTAATTTCGGTCAAGTTTTATTTTTCATGTACGTTTAGGAAACCTGTAGTGCGTATTTTTAGAAAAAGGATATAAGCAGTGCATAAAAGCTTGGAATGATTAAAACAAAGATCTGTATACGGATTTCAAGCTTTAATTTATGAGTTTTGCCAAGGCTTTGTTGTCCTTAATAGCTTAGTTTAGCTTAAATTTCTATCTATCTATATCCTTGTTCCTTTTTCGAAAACAAAAGTTTATGTAAAAGTTATTGTTTACGAATTTCGTTCATTTTTGCTTAGTTTTGTGCAAATCATAATATTTTTAGAAAGGATATATGACAGTTATACTTATCCTTGCTTCTATTTGAAACACAGATTGTAGACAGACTATAACCAGACTATATTTTACTACCAAGACTTAAATTTTTTTTACACATTTCAAAAGCTTAATTGCTTATATTTTGCTACATTTTTGCTATTCTTGGTAGCTTACTTTAGTCCTAATCATAATATTGCTAAGAAGGATATATGGAAGGTATTAATATTTTTGCGGCAATTTCAAGAAAAAAAATCCAATATACCGGGTATGGTTAATAGTTTGCAAATGTTGGTGAATTTTGAAAGGATACATGGGAGGTACCTATGTCCTAGAAGCAATTAAAAAATCTTACACAGTCTAAAATCTATATAAAATCTTGATAAATTTTGATTGTACTTGGTGGCCTAGTTTAAAAGGATTTTTTTTTGGTGTAAAGAAATAATATGTTGCAAATTTTATTACTTTTTGGCTATTCTTGGTACCATAGTTTAGTTCAAATAATAATATTTGTGAAAAAAAATATATATGGAGGTATTCTTATTTAACTCCGATTTAAAAAAACACTAATCTTGTACAGGGACTATGAGGAATATTTTGTGACTTTTGGTAAATATTTGTTTCTTTTGGTAGTATGGATTATTTTAAATCATAACTTTAAAAAAAGGATATATGGGAGGTGCATATATAAATGAGAAAATTCATGACAAGGACTTGATTTTCGAAATTTACAGTAAAAAACGCTTTGCTTTCTTTAGAAAAAATCAATACAATAAAGAAAGTTTGGATTAATGGTGATTGATACTTGACGAAGTGTAAAAAATATTTGTAAACAAAAAATTTTCTTTTAATCCTTACCACTTTAAAGGAATCAATTGCTTAGCTGTAATGTAGATTTGCAACATTTTAATGCCCAATTTACAGTTCGCTGTGAACTATACAGTGGAACTGATTCCTAAATAAACTGCAATAAAAATACTTCTAATATTCTCAGCCATTCTAAGTTTTCGGAATATTATCGGTAAAGACGAGAATGATTAAATTAGTTATTATTTTTTAAGTTAATTGTATAATTATTATTTTCGAGCCACACATTTAGTTCCGTTTTGCCCAATTTAGAGTTGTTGGTATTTGTTAAACAAATCAGGTTCAAGTTCTGTTTTGCAAAAAAGGAATATTCTGGACAAGTCTTACGTTTTTGTAAAGAATAAACTATTAAAGGAAAATATTATGTTACACACTGTATGCCGTAAATTTAAATATTTCTTCACTCACACTCCCATATACTCGTATGTATGTATGTATGTTGTTGTAGTCGTCATAGATGTCATTGATACAGAAGCTTTAGTTTTTATATAAAAATAATAATAATAATAAGAAGAAAACTTCGTAAAGTTCATGCTTTTGTGAGAAAGCCATCGGCTGTTATTGTCGTTGTTGTTACGAAAGGGGCCATATTACTACTAACACACTGACCTACTGACGATGTACACGAACATGAAAAGCGATAAACGAAAGCGAACGATGAATTGCGACAGCAGCATACAATTGACGTGACGTCATGGATGGCATTCATTCACAGTTTTGCAAAATTGGCAGCAACATAAAACACACACACCCATACATACATACAAAGAACAGCAACACTGCATGCAGAATATGAAGGAAAAAAGGTCCGTTTGGCGGAAAATAACGTTATAATAACAATAATAGATCTAAGACACGAATATATATATATATATATATATATATATATATATATATATATATATATATATATATATAACAAAATTTCGAGGACAAATAGTTGGAAGTTGTCCATATATTATATATCCATACATACAAATGTATATCCTAAATATGTATGTGTATACACAACTCTTTGTGATATTTATGTGTAATGAAATAAAAATATAAGGAAGTAGGTATTTACGTATTTTCATGTACATGTGTATGTATGTGCGTATGCAGGTATGTTTGTATATATACTGTATGTGTATGTATATGCATGTTTGTGTTGGACTTGAATCAACGGCGCGCCGTGCAGCATGTTTTCATTGAGCAAAATTTTCTTCAACGGCAGCAGCAGCGGTAGCTAAAACTAATGACGACACCAACAACAACAACAACAACAACAACAACAAGAATACATGAAAGAGATGTTTTTCGATGATGACTAAACGGGGAGTGGCGTTGAAGGCATCGGTAAGATACGTAAACGACGCCAGGACAATGTTAAAAAAGGTTTTCAAGACTACTTTCGCACTGTATTTGTATATAAATGTAAAACGTTTCAGAATCTGCATGTTTGTATGTTCTTTTAGTCTACGTGAGTCAATTGTAATTGTCGGTTGAGGCAGAGGAGGACATTCCTTTCGCAAGCGGTAACCTTTACATGGTCGTTGTATTTGTGAATGATTTCGGTTTAGTTTGAGTTTTGGATTATTATCGTCAGTCTCTTGGCCAATGTGTTGTTGCTGGTCTTGCACTTCTCTTCAGTACCATCATCATCGTCATCGCTTTTAGCTGCAATAGCAACAACAACAATAACAAATTATTTAGTTCATATCTTAAAGCTTACATATGAAGCATCCAGCGTTTCTGAAATTAGTTGAAAATCTTATTTCAAACTATAAAGTCGATCGAGAAGTTTGTTTTAAAATACTCACACAAACTCATTTGAGTTACATACATATTAAAAAAAATTAAATAATATATGTTAATAATATCAAAAAAATTTGTTGAAAATTTTAAAAAACAAATATAAAATTGCCTTAAAATTGGAAGCTTAATCTTTTTTTATTTTAAGGGAAACCTTCTCAAAAGCAAAATTTAAATGTTTTTAAAAAAGTAAAAATATTATGAAAAATTAAAGAATATAATAAACACTAATTTACATTATTAAAAATTATGTGGAAGTGAAGGAGAAACCAAAGAAATTTAATTTCAAGATTGTCAAAAGTCCTTAAAAAAACTACAGTCATTAGGAAAACTAAACACTAAAAAAATTATAGTAATAGTATAATATATTATTATTGTGTAAATATACTTAATTAAGACGAATGGTCAAAATGAGTTTGATACGTGTACAAAAAATAAAATGAATTAACAAAAATTAGAACAAAAAAGTTTGTTCAAAGAAATCTTTAAAAAAATATTGCAGCTTTTAAATTACCAGTTCTATCTGCAGTTTTAACCATAAATTATTTAAAAGGTTTAAAAAATTATTTCTATATAAAAATAATTAATATCTTGATTAATATTCTCTAGGCTTAAGGAAAATGAATAATAACAAATGTTGCATTCAGACAAAATAAAATCTTAAACAGTCGGAAGCAAAACGTGTAATAAAATATTCGAAGCAAATTACCAAAAAAAAAAAAGAAACACGTTAAACTTTAAATATAAAAATTATTTTGCGCAGTACATTCGTTTGGCAAAAGCACAGGAAATGAAAATCTTTTTCGACAATTGAATTTTGTGTGTTAAAGTATTGAATTTCTAATGGCAAATTATTCTCTGAAGCTCACAATAGGACAAAATAAGTCGGTTAAAATACTTAATGAACATACATTTATTAAAATTTATTAATATCTTATAAACTTTCCATACCAAAACAAACATGCTAAAGAAAATTAAACAAATTAAAGATGAATGCAAAAAATGCAACACATTTGCATATTCTATGTGCAACATATTTATAAAAGAACATGTTCTTTTTTGTACTATGTTTTCAGTAAAAAGCACAAAAGCACAAACATGTAGAGATATAAAATTTATGTGTGTGACGTTTTTTGTCAGAAATGAAAACGCCATTAATGTCGTCATTTTGGGTTGAATAAGATTTCGCCTAAAAATTTTTTAATTAATATTTTTCTAGAGTGTATATAGGAACCAGCTCTTTCCTTTAATAATCAATTTCAGTAAAATTAAACATAAAATATTTTTATACCTTCTCTGTATTATAAAATGTTCGAGTCCTGAATTTGTCAATTCAGATTAATATAAAATCACGCCAAATAAATCATCAATCTGAATTGGTGAATTCAGCATTCAAATTCTAGCCACACCATCAGGATATGAAAAATTCTTTTCCACGATATGAAAAATTCTTTTCCAAATAACCTAAAATTATTTAATTAATAAATTAAAAAGATTATGAATAGAAAACTTAGAAATTGTTTTCTATAATAATTGCTCAGTTTAAAAAATGTTGTAGATGATAAGTTGTAGAAAATACAACTAGAGGAAATGGGAATATTTTGTTGTAAGTTTTTTTTTGCTAAATTTTAATGCGTCAAACCTAAAAAAAACATCCATACAAATAAATATAAATAACAAAATACATGCTTTTATAACTTTTTTGTGTAAGGGACTTCCAAATACTAAATAAATAAATAAAATATCCAGTGTGACCCTTGTATTCAAATAAATTATGCTAAAAACTTTTGGTGTGGAAGGACATTTTGTTCATATAAATTAAGACTAAAAAATTATTCGACTAATTTATAATAATCGAAAATTTTAATAATTGTTATTAACTGCATGCAAATTAATTTATGCTTATTAAGACTTATTTTTGTTATTTTGCCTTTCTCTGATGGATCTCTTTTTAAAAAATGATCTTCTTACAATTCTACATCGGTCACATTATCCCTACGACATCAATAAATAGGGATGGAGTGACTACATTTTTACATTGTTCTTTTAGATTTAGCAGAATAATTATTAATAAATTTAGAATTGCTTTATTACGTTAAAAAATATGGCCTTTGATTTAAAACTTCTTAAGCAAAGAGCATACGTATTGACATTCCCATCCATGTCTTCATACGTTACATGAAAAATTTCTACGTTTTGTAGCACATTTTTATATAGAAAATACCAACAACATTGGTAAAACCATTATAGTATCCGAGAATATACTTTTCATACAATGACTTGTGCGCTGAGCAAATATTATGGTTGATTTTATATAGAAAATATGCAACATGTGATTGTATGTAAAAACATGCTTGAGGCAGGATTAGGCCTGGTTACCATCAAATCATAAACCCTATTGTAATAAAGCCATTCTAGGAATCATTTGGCTGTCTAAGTAAAAACAATATATCACTAATGTAATCATAATTTTATTTAAAGTTATTCCAATATAGTGATTGATATTCAGTGATAATAAAATGTAATATAAAAATGCATGATCATAATAGGATTCAATTAATATTTTTGCTTATTAAATATATTTTTGAATGCAAACTGTATTATATGAAAAACCTTTAACGCAACTTGTTTGTATTTTGAGAGACAATAATTTGAAATTTAAATTAAAAAGTGATTCCAACAATCGATCGCAAACAGTATAACAGTTTTGGAATGCAGATTTTAAACATTTTCAATAAAAGACTTGAAGTTAAATAAGCTTTATACTTAGAAAAAGTTAACACCAGCTACACCTAGAGCTTATTAATAGTACACTTACCAAGCTCTATAACTAGCTGCTAAGCTTTTGCCAATAATCCATCAAACACCTGCCCTTTTGCAACAAGAGCTGCTGCTCTTTTCTATTATATATTTGGGCCACTCATTTATTATTATATATTCAAATGATACTGGAAAAAAGAAAATCCATTTCAATACAAACAGGCAATCGAATAGATTCCAAAGTAGAATTTCAAATATAACATGTATTTTCAAAATCGATCCACAAATGGAGGTGTTGTGCGATCATCAATATTTCAGTCAGCCAAGTTGTCCGTCCAATGTTCGAAAAAGAATTATGGCAAGTGCAAGTAATTTTTAAAGAATGACAACTTCTGCAAATCAGCAGATTCCTGTTCTAAATTTAGGAAATAATGACTTTATTTATTGAAATATTTTAGTTATTTCTGCAAATTCATATGAAACCAATATTTTCCTATCATATAAATATATTTAAGACGATTAATTTCAATGAGACAAAACAAAAATACCAGTGAAAAAGGTTATAAAAAAAGGAGTTGAAGATGACATCCAATTCAGTGAATAGGCATCAGAAGGGAGGATTTAAGGAACTTGTAATGGCAAAGCCATATTGAAATCATTGTGCAAATTGACTTCGGACATTATTGAGGCTGAGACGTTGACTGTATGTTGACCTTAAAACATGTCATGATGAAATAAAATTCCTCAATTCCAGTTCTAATCGTGTCAGCCAAACAAGGCATCAATAAGAAAAGTTAAATTCTGTGAATCGCTTAAGCAGAGCCTCCGCGGTATTATAATGATCTAATTGGTGTAAGTGAGCCCGATGGGACTTTTACTGCCACGCAATTTATCAACGACAGACTAGAATTACAAACAAACAGCTCAGCGGAAGCAGAAAAATGGACGAATTTATTAAAATTCATAAGTTAGGTTACGTTAGGTTGATTGGAGGGGTGTGATAGCCCATGCTATACGACATACACTTAAGCCAGTGAAGGCTTGTTGTGCGCTCCCTTTTAATTATCAGACACAAACTGCCAGAGTTCTGCGGCAGGATTCGAACCTGGGACCTTCGCACTACGAGTATAGTACACTACCTACTAGTGTACGAAGGTCAGTTAAAATTCATAAATTTTTAAAACATTTTTCTATCGCTTGTACAGCATCAACAGTTTTTTGTTTCTCCTGAACAATTTGGGTTTTCTGAGTTGTGACTTTTTCTGTTGGTATTTAGTATGCGATACATCCTAGAACGGATAACATATAAAGCACTTCCGAGAAATCCGTTCCTTTCACGTAACACTGCGAACGTGACTTCAAATGCAGTAGATCGGAATCGAAAAAGAGAAAATCTAATCCGAATTTGCACTATACCCAATCATAAGATCTGGAACTTATTGACTTCCTTGGCGGTTATTTTTATTACTAGATAGTTTCAATAAAATATTTTTTAAATAAATATCTGAACCAAATGTCATGCGAAAAACACTATTTATCCGAATACAGTAGAGTTTGCCTATAACATGCATAGTTTACAGAGAGTTTTCATTCATAACGAACAACTTCTTTGGTCTCAACAGTTTTTACTCCAGTAAAATAAGCATTTCATATGGGACGGAGGATACACATGTGATACTTAATTTAAGTTCGAGTTTTTGGAGCTTGGAGCTGGATAATTCTTCCTGCTATCCTCAAAATAGTGGTGCCACAATTTTTTGTGGGATTATGTACATGGAGGACTACAAGGAAAATGAGAGTCTTGTAAAAGCATTTTTATGTTTTGTTTTTATTTTTTATTTTATAAATTAAGTTGTTTATTATTATCATAATTTCTTTTTAATTTTCTTTACAAATATCTTTAAAGTCCAAAATTATCATGTGCAGTTTGACTTTTTTCTTCAACTGTATATTTTTGTGATGCAACAGACACATCCTTGGGTGGGAATTGAACACAGTATAACGGGACAATCATAAATTCTCACTTAATTTTCTGCGTAAATTTAAATGAAAAAGTGAAATCTAAATTATAGTATTTCAACTCCCATGTTTCGTCGCTTTGGAAAGGATTTCGCAACCAAGAAATAAATATAATTCAGCCCATATGTGGCATTAACAAAATAATACTAATGAGAATAACAATAATATTAATAATAATATATTTAAAATATAAAAAAAGGTTTAGAACACATTTTTTCGTATCAAAGAGTTTTCACTTTTGCTACAGGACATGGATAATAATATTTGTATGCTTATGAGAAATAGTCCAGATTTTTATTTCTTAAATTTTCAAAGCTTTTAAGGGCTCCGTTTATAATGAATGAAATGAAAGTGCGTCATGGTTTTCATGTGTATTATACCTAGAATACACACAAAAAGGTATACATATATCCTATATAATCACACACATACATATGTATATATTTTTATGTACATGTATACATATACATACTTATTTACATATATAAGTATGTCGCTCCCACGAAATTGTTTCGACCTTCTTTTGTATGTATGTAAATATAAATGTGTATATGTGGATAAGTATGTATCGTACATACATAAGTAAATTGTATGTATACCAAATGTTAACAGAAGGACATAAATGTAACTTTACATTCGTCATTCGCCTGTTGCACATGCCTTTGAAATGTTGAAAAAAAAAAACAAACCAACAACTATTTACATACATATGTACTATGTATATAGATTATTGTTGTTATTTACATATGTATTTTAAATTATTTCAAATACTTTCTCTATTGTTAAAAAAAACAAACGCTATTCGTTTATAATTTTTTCCCTTAATTTTACTTCTTCGCTTAAACTGACTTCGAATAATTGGAAATATGAGTTTTCTTTTCTAATAATTCAGTTGTTTACAAAATGTTGAAAATTAAAGTCATACAGAACGATTATAAAAAAAGATTAATTCTTGACTATTGGCGCTTTCTTTTCTGAAAATACTGTAAAATTTTATTGATAAATTTATTTAAAAAAATCTATTTATCACTGTAATAAAATAATTATCTTCCTTGCAAGAGCTCTTATTAAAGAACACTGACTTCCCTTTTTTTCTTTTTAAAAGGGCTGAAATTTTACACTTTTTATAGAAAAGAACATGCCATATGGGATGTAGCGAGTCAATGTTAGCGAGTTCGGGTCCTGACAACCATTCAGAATTTACGTAAAAATGTGGAACGCTTCTGATGTATTTTTAAATTTTTTATATAATATATAAAATTATAAAAAATTATAAAAAATTATAAAAAAATAAATAAATTATAAATAATAAATAATAATAAATAAATAACTAATAATAAATAAATTATAAAAAATTATAAAATTATATTATAATTTTTTTTTAAATACAAATAAGAAATCATTTAATAAATAGTGACAAAAGCAAGGCAAATTTATACAAGGCAACAATTCTAAAAACTATATGAATTTATTTTTTGTGAAATGCCGAATCTATATATGGATCTTATGGTAGGGATACAAGTGCAACAATACGATTCCAAAAAGTTCATGTAAAAAATTTTGTGTAAAACTAGTATCAGGTGTATTTTACTAGTTATTTATTTAAGATTATTAAAGAGTTCTGGCTGAATTTTTTGTTGCCATAAGAATTGTGTGTAACAAACTAAAATAATTAAATTAAAATAATTAAATTCTCTTGGCCCGCCGATAAGGAAATAATGAGCGTAAATAGTGCAATATAAAAATAAAATTTCTTAACAGGTTTGGTGGCAGTTTTCAAATTTAAGTTTATTCCATTCACTATCCGTCATTTCGAATTTAATCCACTGGAGACAAACTGTCATTTCTAAGGCATTCAGTGTTTCTGACAAAATCTTAGAAAGCACTGGTTGCGATAGTCCCAAGTTCACATCGTTGCCAACACCTAGATGGTATGACCCTTGTGCCACCTTCGTTGGTTTTGACATGTATGTTGACCTTACCCCGCTTCTCAAATTATTTATTTAATTTAAATTAGAAGTTATTGTTTCTAAGATTCATTTAAAAGCAGTCTTGATTACTGTAGCGTAAATAAAATAAATTATACAATCATTAAATTGTTGCTCACCTGCTGTCCGGTAGATTAAATATATTGAATTTTTGTCTCAGAAGCCTTCGTTCTAATATGAGGTTTTGATTTCTTATATTTTCATCATTATTCGAGTCTGAATTTATCTCATAAATGAAAACAATTTGAATTTTCAATAAAATTTTTGTTTAAAAATAATAAGAAAATCATACAGCCGTTTCGAATATTTAGAGATTAAACGATTAATAGTTAACGTCAACGTCATCTTCTTACAGAATATAAAATTGTTTTTGAATTGATGAAGACGGTGAAACAAAGTGATGTTGACACTAAAATGATGGCGACATTGATGACGATAACTGCAATAAAGGTGATTATGTTCACATCGTCTCCATGTCGATAGCTCTTAAAGACGTGGCATAAGAATGCATAACTGGAATACCAAGTGAATTGTTCCAACGATGTGCTTGGGATGGTTATATTAAGGCGTAGGTAACGACAAAAATTAGAAAAATTCCATAGTTACCTCAATTAACGACAGAATCCAAAAACAACTATAAAAATTTACGCGTCACCAATACAGAATTCATTAATAGGATCGAGCCATTTTAGTCCCTCTCACATGTGCATAACAAAAGTTTTTTTTTTCTAACTTTAGCATGTGTATCCTTAAAACAGTTTTTTATTTAAATTTTTGGCCACAGCAGACAAAATTTTGGGTGCGAATGAAAAAGGTAGAAAAATTTTGTCGTGTTCATTTATGAGAATGAAAAATATAGGAATCTCATTTATAAGAAACATTAAAAATTTAATTCTTATAAATACATAAATGTCTAATTTAATTTAATCTATTTTTATATAATATTAACAGATAGATACAACCAAATGCACAACAACCTGCCATGACGTCCCTGTATCGACACGATGTTGATGCCATACAAGTGATTTTTTATTTTTTATTGCTTCTATAGTCTTAAAGACTTCTGTTATTTAATGTGGGCACACGCCTTTAAATAGGCTTCAGTAAAAAAAATAAAATAAAATACAACTGCATTCTAAATAGTTTTGTTGTGTTGCATACAAATGTACAATATAATAAATGCTAGGGTGGCAGGTTTACAAATAATTTTGTTGTTTTGTTCAACACTAACAAATATTTTTGTGCACCCGCTCGCACACACAGAGACATGGACAACAACATACAACCATTTCAAACAAATGTTAATGATTTAAAATGTGTAGGAGAGGACTTCAAAAAATATCGAATGTTATAACGATTGATAAACCACTGTTTCGAATTGTTGAAGCCTGATTGCAAAAAAGGGATTATGTTACAACATTCGAAAAGAATATGACAAAAAATTGTAACAGGCGTAAGAATATGAGGGCCCTAGAAAAAATGTTTGAACTCTTAACGAAGCCTTATACGTGTAGAAGAGATAAAAACAGCGATTACTAGATTTTGCACCTTGTATGACAAAAACTTAAAATTTATCTAATCTTTAAGTGAATTTCGGAAGAAAATAGTAGTCAAACTTATTATTAAGAAAATCACATATATATGAAATTTTACAAAAAATTATTATTTACTCGTGAAAAGGTGACATGGATGATTTTAAGCTGGTTTAGTGCCTCTTGTTGTAAATGGGGCAGGTCGTGAACCATTCTGCATACGCTATCACTTTCTATACTGTCAGTTTTTATGTTGCCCTTTCTATTTGATTTAAGAACCTTCTTTTTATAATTTTATTTCTCTTCTTCTTTATTTTCAGCACTTTAATTTTAATTTTTTAGGTAATTAACCTTTTTTAATTTAATTTACAAAATCTCTTAAGCTTGTCATGTGTTCTATCAATTTTCTTTACGTTGACGGCGGCATAAACCACATTGACTCTGGTCGTACAATCTCGATAACAACGCGGGTTGCCATGTGAGTCACGTCAGTCGTACATCTTTACACCAGCACTCCTCTCCGTCTCGAACAAGAGACAGTGAAGTTACTGTTAGCGATAATATTTTTTTATGAAATATTTTTAGTGCTTTATTATTATTGGCCTTGGCTGATAATTTTAACAAGCCTGAGGTTTGTGGGTTCGATTCCCAGCAAACACCCGTATTTCTATAAATATAATCGGAAAGTTAGGTTACCATTTACTGACCTCCGTAGATTAGTAGGTAGTGTACTAGACTCGTAGTGCGAAGGTCCCAGGTTCGAATCCTGCCACAGAACTCTGGCAGTTTGTGTTTGATAATTAAAGGGAGCGCACAACAAGCCTTCACTGGCTTAAGTGTATGTCGTATGACATGGGCTTATCACACCCCTCCAATCAACCTAACCTAACCTAACCTAGGTTACCATTTCATTTCTACATTCTTGCGAACGAAGATCATTCAGATCCGAGTAATAAGTGGTCATCACAGATTTTATTTTCTAATACATAATATTATTTTATTTTTATAATTATTATTATTATCATCATTATTATTATTATTATTATTATTATAGTTGCAATTAATTATATTATTTTTGTTATTCCTACTATAAATAACTATATTTTCTTGCCACTTTAGAGCCTTAAAATTGTTTTTCTTCATTATCACACCCGAACTTGTGAGTGTGTTTGAGCCGTCTGAACATAATCACAAAACAAATTTTTCTTCTTCAATTGCATTGTAGGTGATGCTATCAACCACCCTCAAAATTTATCATACACACATACGAGCACACTCCTACAAAGTTCCGAACATGTGTGAGTAGCATTCACTGAACACACACGAATGTACTGAAGAGGCAAAATATTTATGGATGTATGTATGTAATTTGCATTTTGGGTCATATTTCAATGGGCTGGCTTTAAATTGTATGGGTTTTTCGCATATAAACTATTAAATCGTCTCCAATTTAAATAAACTAAATGTAATAACAAAATTGAAAACATTTAACCATTTCGATTTATAGTCGTATTATAATATTAAAATTATAATTATTAGTTTTGAGTGCCACTATTTCGTTTTGTAAAATAATTTTAAAGGTTTCATGACCTTTATTTTCTTTTCTGTTTTTTTAATTAGAATATTTTTTGCATAATTTTCATGTTACAATTTAGAAATTATTCGGAAAAGAAGACCTTTAAAAATTTTTCAAGTCAAGCAAATCGTACAAATTCAAACAGAACAACTTTTGTAGACTTCTTTATCTAATTTTTAAACAAAAGTGGTTGTCGCCTACTCAAAAAAAAAAAACATAATAAATAAATAAAACATGGCAATATGTGTACGTATGTATCTTATAATCGTTGGTCTTTTTTAAATATGGCTGTCAGTGTCGCCGTTATTGATACATATACTTATACGTACACCTATACACATGTGTATCCAATTCAATACTTATTTCGTTCTTAAAAATTAAAAAAAAAATCATTATGCATGTGTGAGAACTCACCTTATAATACAATAGTAGCAGCAGTATCGAACATGTATTAGTAACATTATCCGTTACAATTAACGTCTGCAATCACTTGTACTCGTACATTACAGTTATGAAGCAGGAGCGTGCACTATTTTTGTTTATTCAGAATTTTCTAAAAAAATGGAAAAGGAACGATAATATTAAAAATAACCTAAAATAATAGAGCATTAGAAGGAAAACATTGTATCACCGATAACAAAAAAATTTCTAAACACAGAAAATTTAAAGAAATGATTTTATTTTAAATACGAAGTATTTTTTCTATAAGTTCCAGGGAAATGTATCAAAATAATATATTTTCAACCTGGGTGTTGAAAAACAAAATTATTGTAAAATAAGCACACTATCAAAAACAAAAATTTCAAAAATCTAATGAATATATGTACGAAAACAAAATTTTATCCATCCGAAATGACATTTTTAAAATAAACTTTCACTTTCTTGTATAAACTTTCAAAAAAATTCGATTATGTCTGTGAAGTTTTTGCGGATACTACGTATATCCCACTTTTAAGAAAGTACTTTCATGTGTAAACGCATCGTTATCTCCATGTAAAAAAATTTTTATAGAATATCAACATAATTTTTTTTGAAAACTTATCGAACACAACATTTTGTACGCGATTACCAGATCTGATAAGATTTATGTCTCATATTTGATATCTCTCTCCCAGAATAACGTTATTTTCCTTCCCGTTTTGATATTGTTTTCATATTATCCTATCGTAACAGTATCAGCTGGGTGTTTCATTTCCTACATACACACTTTGTGTTTGATATGTTCATTAAAAGGACATTTTCATTCCTTGAAAACTACGTATAACAGACTGTTTCATAAAAACTTATCGATAGTAAATAATGCAAAAAATTATAAACAAAATAATTTTATTCGGAAAAGTATTAATAATGAAATTTCTCATAAATTTATCATCCATAACTAACGCTTGTATATTTTTTTGGACAAAAAACAGTACATTTCACTGAAATTTTTTAAAAAAGCAGTAAATCGATTTGGATAAACAGTACTTTTCGCAGTATATATTTTATTCAATATATAAAAAAAATAACAAGCATTTCCATGATCTGAATCATTTCCATCAGAATCAGTTTTGTGGTTGTTTTGTATTTGTCGTTTGAAGCAATTTGAATAAGCAATGCCGGCTTCGTTTTGAGGTAATTGTAGAAATCAACGCACTTGTACTTCAAATTACATTTGACGGTCAGAATCGTCTTCAATATTTTGCACATCTAATCGGGTTTTGTCTGACGTCCAAGTTATGTTCACTGCAGATGCTGAAGTTCCTGGAAAACATAAAATATATTCAACGATCGTGGTTAATTCTTTGAATTCGCAATCGGCGTTTTTGAGATGAATAAATATCTCCACCCACCGATCCACAATCGAAACATTGCCTTCTCTCCATTGCATAATTTTGTCACTCGTACAATAGATTTTGATATATCGAAATTGGGTGTGTAAATCTACCGCATTTTATTGGTATTGCACAAATTGTATTCGCCCAACTTGTTCATAACGGCTTCGACTTCATTCCATGTTGGTGTTTCTTGCAATGCTGCCCACGCAAAAATTTTCAGCTAGCGACGAATCAGAGGAGAATGCTTATTTTTAAAGTAAACAATAATTTTGCATGAATTCGCTGTTCGCCGTTTTTATTTCTATTATGTATCGAAAAACAGTATTTTGAGGGAAAAAAGCAGTACGCAGTTTTTGATGTCGAAAAACAGTACAATACTGCGAAAAACAGTACATATACGAGCCTTATCCATAACATTCATATTTTTATGAATATTCTATATATTGATATGATTGATGGCAAAATAATGAAACTGCCCATAGCAACTGTTGATAACGATATTTTTTATAGAAAATTCTCAACATTGAAATTGTTCAAAATGTAGTCATTTGTTGTGGACTGACTCAGTTGTCTGTATATATTCGTGCTTCGTTAGAGCTTAGCCCTAACTCTTCTGCAGACCTCAAAACTAATATGATCCAATTCGAATATGCGATCAAGATTTTGATTGTATTATTTATATACATTTTTTAAGCCCGATATAGTTGTATACATATTTTTATAATTTTCAACTATGATTTTTTTGTTGTAATTTTCGTATTGTTTTTGAAATTGTTTATATAAAAGTACGAGGTTGAATGCTTTTTAAATGTGTTGCTTGCGAAATCGAAACGAAATCCAGGCATATAGACAGCTTATTAGCCCACAATAAAATAATAACATAAAACATATAAGTACGTGTATCGGCGTTTTCAAAGTTTGAGTCCAGCCTTCATTTTAGGAGGAGTTTAAGTTGCCCCCTTTTGCATATTTTTATTAAATCTTGTAAGTCTTACATTTTAGATATAAGGTGTGTTCAGCAGTAAAACAATTTTATATAAGCACACTAGTTGGAGTTCACTGATATATGATATATGATTATATATCGATATATGAATATCTAAGCCCACAACAAACAATAAAAAAGTAAAACTTTAAACCAAGCCCCATTGATAAGGTCTATGTAAACTTTTAGTGGAGGAGAATATCCCAAATAATAAATTTCATTAATAAATAAATAAAGAGAAATATATTCAATATCTTATTGGGCGCCACTGCGTTAGGCAATTTTTCGTTAATAGAGCTTCTATAAAATGTAAAAAAAATATAATACAATAGGGTAGAACTTAGTTTTTGTCACGTTGAGAAGCCTAATCAAAATAAACTGACCAGTAAAATTTCAAGAGAAAATTGTTCCTATCCAAAACAATATACTCGTATACGTTCCAATTTTGTTTGCTTAAAATTAAGTATTTTTCTGGCCTTTTAAAAATTAAACTAAATGCGAATAGTTTTAATATTTGGATAAAATTTTCTTATGAAAATAATTCTATGTTCGTTGCATCTAAAGTATAGATAATTATGCAATTTCACCTTTTAAAACTTCTGCAGTTCTATTTGATGTTATGAAAAAACCTTATTTTATTAAAAAAGAAGCTATAATTAAAATTGTTCACTGAAATCTCCAAGAAAAAAATATTTTTCTTCATTCACACAAGAAAAAGGGAGTAAGTAGGTGGAAGTTTGCACCCCTTGTCTGTGGCAAGTAAGCTATTACTTAACTGAGCTTCGTAGACTAGTAGGTAGTGTACTAGACTCGTAGTGCGAAGGTCCCAGGTTCGAATCCTGCCGCAGAACCCTGACAGTTTGTGTCTGATGATTAAAAGGGAGCGCACAACAAGCCTTCACTGGCTTAAGTGTATGTCGTATGACATGGGTATCACACCCCTCCAATCAGCCTAACCTAACCTAACCTAAGCTTTACTTCCATAGAAGAAACATTAAGATTATCTATTTTTTTAAATATCTTGAATGTTGCTGCCTATGCAAGTTTTTGTAAAATTCTTTGGAAATTATTGGAATTATTGGAATCTACTTGCGAATCACAAGATTTAGCTTTAGTTGACTTAGAAGCAGGTTTTACGGTGAAAATTTTCTCTGAGTGTTAAAAGTTTTAGAAATTGAGAATAACAAGAAGAAATGAAATAATTTTTAACACTTTTTAAAGTTCTGTGAAATAAGTACGGCCCTAATTTTGCATATATGAACAATACTAACTAGATGTACACACTCGTATGTATCTTTGTGTATGTAAGTATGCATGTGTTTGGCTTGTGTTCAATACTTTGGAAGGGATGGATGGCTAAACTTGTCATACATTCTTCATTTCACTTTGAACAAATTCTTGAAAAAAATTTAAAAAGAAGAAAAAAACAATGAAAACTATCAACTAATAAGGTATATTAGTTGGCTATAAAAGTCAGGTAACTGGGTGGTTAAAGCCTCAGTCAATTATTGCCAATACTACGTGAGTAAACAAACGTGACCACGACTTGTACGGTAGTGTAAGGAAAATTGGCAAAAATGCCAGCAATATTTGTGTCTCTGAGAAGAAAAAAATTAAGGATAATATAATTAACGCTATTTTTCAATACAATATTACAAAAATAATATGCATCAAATATATTTAAATCAGTATACATACATAGATATAACTTACAACAAGGATACATTTTACTTTGCAAATAAACATTAAAAAATAATTTTCATAAAAAATTTATTGAAAATTATAGCAAAATAAAATCAGTCAAGAACTTTCTTTTTCGCTCTAATCGAATTTGGTTTAAAATTGAATGGAATTGTGTTTTATGATGGAGAATAAAATGAAATGAATCAAAATTTACGTATAAAAATACACACGCATTCATGCAGGAAGACAAAGAGAAAGAGTGTTAGAGATAGAGAGAGTGAGAGGGAGAAATTTGTAATATAACGGTTATCAATAAGAGGCTTGGAATTTAAAACATGTGTTACCGTTATTATTTATTCAAAAATAACTCTAAATTCACAGCAAAGAACTACAAAAACAAATTGTATTACAGTATCTATCAAAAGTATGTGAAACATTTCCAATTAAAATTTGTTGGTTTGCAAATCTCATAGAAATCAATTTTAAAAATTAAGTGACTTTAATTGTTTCGAAATAATTCGAACTAATAGTTCTTATTGCAGCTGCTGGCCACTGCACAAGATTAGATTAAATGACTCTTGTGCGTGTGACAGCGGCTATTGTGAGATACTAAAATCAACAGGCTGAGTTTTTATATAAAAAAAATTCACAAGAAAGTGTGAATAAAACACCAGCATTGTTTCATTGCGTCTCATGTATCTACTTGTCCCTTTTCCTTTTCCCGAATTTCAAATTTATATTCGTAATTCATAGATCCTTTCCAATAACAAAAACTGATTCAGAAAACCCTAATGAAATATAAATCTAAATAATCCATAAAATTCAAGATTTTTTTTTGTTTTTGTTTTGTTTTTTATTATTTTTTAACAAAGAAATATATATGTATGTACATATATAATTTTCAAAATCAGCCACATGAACTAATTTAAAAATTTGTTCATTTCAGTTTTAAGTCAATACAGTGGGTTGGTTTTTCTTCGCAGATGTATACTCCTTAATTTAAAAAGAAACCTAAAAAATGTGTTTTCTACAATCAAGAAATTTGCTTCAACATACATACATACCATTTGATGCTTTAATAATATTAATTAATTTCCAATATTTAGGATCACGGATATTAAATACATTGTGTAACTTAAAGTCTTCGTAGTAAATGGAACTGTGTTCTGGTATCAACACGTCAAGGGTTAATTCCCAAGTGTTCAACTGCTCTTGGTTTATAGAAAAAGAATATAAAATAATAGTTTCAAGTCGAAGGGACACTATGGTGTCAAGAAATTAATTTATCCTTTCTTTATGAATCCGCATGTTTCCAACATCAATGACGAAAAATTTAGTATCCATATCACTACCGCAGAGCTTTCATTGTAACGTACTTTCTATCAGAAATTAGCAGTCATATAAACAAACGGTGTTTTATCAAATTTTTTTCAGAGAAATTTTTAGAAAATTAATACTGATGTAAAACTAATCCTTTTTCCACAACAGCTTGTAGATTTTCATTGGCCTAAATTCTTTTTACTGGCACAGAAAAATTCTTGCCAAGGTAAATCTTTACAAGGTAGTAGCGAAACCGCTCCTCCATATATAAAAAGAAATAGAACTTGGCAATATGCGACTAAATTTTTTAAAGTGTTAGCTTTCATGTCGAACCTTGTTGGTATAATTTCAGATATAATTAAATTTTTTTTAATATAGAGGCTTTTTATTCAATAACATAAAATTTTTTTATTTTTTGAAATATGACTATGTTGCATTAAAGGATCGATACTATTACTTTAATTTTGGATACGTATTGTAAAATTTTGATTACGTTTCAGAAATACAATTAAAACTGGCTTATAAATTTCTACCATCCGGCTCAAGTGAAAAAAATGTAAACATATAATAAGGAAAATAATATCAGGTTGCTACGATAGTAACTGCGTAGTAATCCCAATACATAATTTAATTTTATCTATCCACTGCCAAAAAATAACACTCGAAACGTTTATAACCTGATTTTTCCAAGAACGCTGAAATCATCTAAAATTCAAGAGTGGTGCGAACCTATCAACTATCGGCCTAATATACGGCCAAATCCTAATCGTGGTTTCTTTTCTAAAAAAAGTGCAACACTTTTCGACCTTTCAAAGGGACAAAAAAGGAATTTGATGTACTTTAATAAGGGCAAACTTTTTAGGAAAGGGCTCATAATCCTAAAAGGGAATTAAGTTTTTTGTATTAGAAGTATAAATGGATTCTTATTTTGTAAATTGTGCAACAAAATGTTGCTCTTTTTTCAACAACAAAAAAAAAAACAACTAAAAAATAGTTTCAATTAGAGCTTCAGATTCCGCAGGCTACACATCAATCATCAATAAATATGACTTCTGGAGTTGAATGACTGGGATATAGTCCTCTTATTATAGCATGTTAAAAAACTTGTTTCCAACAAGGTACTAAATACATTGTATTGAGGATTAAGCCTTCGAATATAATTTATCCAGTTTTTATTTGTTTTCTATCTCATTGTGAAACATCCCAAGAAAAGGATCTTCCACGAAAGTCACATAAAAAACATAAAAGGTTGACTTTTCTCAACATAATGAAGAGAGCATCTAACACGGTGAATAGGAATAAAAAAAATAGAACATCCTGCAATGACAAGTCTATATTAAGAACATGGTCCAAATTTGCAATATTTCTGGATCTAGTATTTATCACTGGAGCCGCCAGGATGCAAACTTGTCAATAGTCACAATTTATTGAAGTTTTAATTTTAATCTACATATTTATGTCTTGTGAAAGTAAATAAAATTTGTAATAAAGATTTTGTTAACTGAACTCTCCAAGAAGTCGAAAACTGTTCTAATTGAAAAATATAAATAATCGCAATAAGTAGGGGAAACTTTGGAGGAGTATCCAAATTGCATTCGTAACGAAAAAAAAGGTATGACTGATGAAGAATCGAAATTATACGAGGTCTTTTAAGAAAATAAGTTGACTTGTTAGTTTTATCAAATAATATTTATTTATTCATCAATATTCATACTCGTATTGTTCCTCAGAAGGTTTATCCAGTTGTCAAAGCACTTCTTACATGGCCACTTTGTGATATTGCCATGAGCTCTTTTAACGATGCAGTCTTTATCCCTCAATATTTGGTTGTGTTCATTCTTTCATTGCTCTCTTCACCCGGGTGAGCGGGTACATTATCGTAATTCAAAAGCAGGAAATCCCACAGGAATACCAAAGCCCTTATAACCTCTCAAACTTTAACAAACAGGCTGTACATATTCCTTACGTTTTGAACACACCTCGTATAACTATTACTAGGAAATAAGCAAACAATTTAATTTGTGAGCAGCTCAGTAGCTCAGAGCTTGAGGCTCTCAAGCATCAGAATTCTATGAGTTTAAATCTCATCAGATTCCTGTAGAGAATAATGTTTAGCTTTTGATATTCTAAGGAATGAAACAGACATTAACATTGTTGTATGAGTTTCACTAAGGGGATAACACGATAGAGGAAGCAACGCTTGCGTGAGGTGTTTGGGTAGGACACAGTATTAGTTCCAATATATTTTTGGCGGTTTGCGAAATTTATATCAGGCGATATTTCGGAGAGGACCATCGAACGTCAATGACGACGTGCTGCATAAGATAATTAGGATAAATCTCACAACAACTTCCACAGCAATAGACTTTTATCTTGGAGCTTATCAAACCATTACTTGATAAGGCCTGTTTTCGCCTCTTAACTGTCAGAACTTTCCCATACACCTATAAAAATCAGTTGTACATTCATCCTGTTGGTACAAGAAATGTGATGAAAATCGGTGCCGATCTTATCTTTAAAGTGTTCGTTAATTAATTTGTATTCAAAATTTACAATACGATTTTTTTATGAATTAGTCCGCCTATTTTATAAATATGTTTTCGTAATATTTATGAACATTAGAACTTCTTCCAAAAAAAAATTTTTTTTCTTTGTAAAATCTTTGGAAATAATCCAATTTTAGACTCCTTACGCTCCATAAGCTCTACATCTAATCGACTTCTTTGAAAGTTTATTGCTTTAATGAGAATGTGTGAAACCTTAGTGGCACTATTATGATATGAAATAAAGTTCTCCTCTGCTATAGAACAACAAAGAATATGCCATCAAGCAAAAATATTCGAAAAATTAAATAATTAACTTTTAGCCAATGAAAAATAAAGGAAATTCTGATTCAGGAACGAAGTTTTTATTGCTTTCAAAGTATCAATAAGTACATTTCATCGATTCTTAGAGGGTCAAATTGAACAAAACGTGATTAGAAATTTAAATTTCTTCGGCAAACTAATACTATGTTGTGATAGTTGATGAAAATATTTCTGTTTTTAATTGACATACTTATGTCCTTAAATTCCTTATTAGTGTGAAATTTGCTTATAACATACAATGCGCTGCAGCGGATAGAGATTTTTCCTTCGTAACGAACAACTTCTCCAGTGTCAATAAAGCAAATACACGTACTTGTAAAATAATTTAACTTTAAGCAATTTTTCAAACAGTGTTGATTTAACTAAAAATTTCGTTAGTTCGGCTCACATTCTGACTCGAATGAACTACGTTTTTACGCTTATAACGTGCAAAGGAATATCGCAAACATTTTCCGCAAGTTTTTTTTTTATTTGACAGGGCGATCAAATATTATAGAAAATAAATTAAATATATAACAAAATGTTTTTGAAATAAATAAAGTTTATTTAAATGTAGCTTGCGAGTAGGTTTGTTTGTTGGAAGAAGAAAACATTTACTGCGTTTATAACGAATTAAATAAACTTTCCGGTCCCGATAAATTCCTTTTAACTGGACTTCCACTGTATTTTAATTTAAATTATAATCTTAGCTATTACTTTCACAAATTATAAAAAAAAAACAAATTATATCCTTCTTATCCAATCACATATATGTATATACATATGTAAGTGATTACAGAAAATTGTTTATAGTTTCAATTAAAATTATTTCCTGTGCAAAATAAAACCAACTTTTCTCGAAATATTAAAAATAGATTCCAATTCCGAAAATTAGCATCAAGAAAGAGAACCTGTGCTAATATCATTATACGAGTACATAATCAGAATTTCGCAATACTTTCGGATCTTTATGTCTGCTTTTTCATAACTTTTTGAAAGTTCCTTATTGCTGGATAGTGATGAATTATTTTAATTATTATCTTTTCTACTATGACTGATATTCGACCATTTATCAAGAACTATCAAGTTAGGGTAGAACACTATAAAAGTTGACCACTTGAGCTGTTCAATAAATAGTTTCTTATTAAATAATTCGTTGATAAATCCGTTAAAAATACTAAATAATTGTTTAGAGCTCCGAAAATATATGAATATTTCTTGCGAATGTAGTGATTCCTATAGGTAACACTGTAGAACAAAATCAGCAGTAACAGTCACTTCTAAGGACTGATTAAATGTCCCATAAACATGTTCTTCATAATGTTTTGCATAAAATTGCTGAAAGCGCCTTATATCTTACAATTTGTTCTATTGTGAATAAGTACGAAATTAACCAGGGCCTATTAATTACCATGTGAATAGAGAAAAACAATGAATTGAATAGAGAAAAAAAATTGAATTTTGAATTCAATCTACATACATACCATATAATAAATACACAATATGTTCTGCGCATGTCAGCAGCTGATCATACGTGCGCTATCATGACATTTTAACAAACTCTGTATGAAAAAACATTAACGAATATTTTCCTGTATAGAGTTTGACAGATTCACGAACTAATGGTTATTTTTTTTTTGTTGTTGTAGAGTTTTGATTTATTTCTGACGTTCAAGTTAAATTTTGTGCTTTGGTATATTCGATGATATACTATAGTAAAATTTTTTGTTACATTTTTTTATGGAACCTCTCAACGCCCTATAGCAATGTGTAAGGGGAGTTTTCTACCCCTGTTTGAAGAAAAGTACAAAACAGGGTCAAAGAGATCGAGTTAGAGAGTTAAAATGTTCCACAACATGAAAAATATCTAGGAGTGTCTGATAAATCTGTGTAACAAAATATTATGGGTGGGAAGGGGACTTTAACTCCTCCAAATATAAAGATCAGGTGTACACATTCATTATTTTGGCTGCTCTCTTATTTTGTATTGTATAGTGTAATTGGTCGTTTAAGCATATTGTGGAAGAGAAATTTAAATTCCATAGTCGTCGGTCTTTTATCCATGTCCAAGTTACAAGGTGCCATTATAATTAAATATAATTTGGAATTTAGCACTTAAAGGTATTTAAGACACAATGAAAACACAGATGAATGTATCTAATATATAATTTAATATTTGTTTGAACTATTTTTATATAAGTAAATCAAAATCTATGTGTGTGTGGGTTGGTCGATTTGAAAAGAAAATAATCGTAAAAAATGAAGACATACATATCACCTCGTTACCCTGTTTTTAAGCCGATTTTAAAACACAAGCAAAAACTAAATTAAAGAAGGAAAAAATGGGCCCTACAGATACTTAAAATTATGTTGTTTTAAATTACAATTCACACCCTCTACGAAGACCACTTTAAGGGCTTCTAGAGAACAAGAGCCCAAAAAGGAAATACATATGAATCCATGTATGTATGTATTTGTTTTTTTTTTAGTTTTGTAATTGGAAATAATGTAATTGTAGCAAGTGTCATTCATTTTTAACATGTAAAAGACGCAAATAAAAGGAACAAATGAAGCAAATATTGAGCAAAAAAAATTTTCGAAAAAAAAAATATTAATGCAGTTAAAAGTACTCACGACAGAAAGGATATACAACAAATACACTGTGAAATAAATACTTCCGGTTGAAAAAGTGCGTTTGGAAAGTAATAACTAGGGGAGTTAGGAAAATTTTCGTTTTATTAGGGATTTTATTTTCTCGCTATTTTTTCTGCAAAAGCTGCGAATTAATATGATGTGTCATAAATGTGAAATTTTGTTTTAGGCGAATACGCCGCAAACTTTGTATGTCAGAGCTCCAAATGCGCCCTATCGTTCTAAGGTTCTCGATGCTCACTTGGTTTCTCTCCGGTGACACAGTTTTTGCATCTTGTTTTGGCTTGTGACTTGATGTTGTTGGTGTTGTGCCTCCTGGGGTATATTGCTTATTCAGATTTCTGGACCTTGGACTTTTGCTGGGTACCCAATTCTTAAAATAGTAGGGCAGCGGCCGTGCATATATGAGTTTAAAGTTAAAAGCAGTTTACGCTTAATCGCCTTAGAACGAAGTGATACCAATACCTCAGGCTGCACGGGTCTTAATTTTGGAGGAATTGGGTTTCCCCAATTAATATTGCGAGCTTCCCAAATCATCGCCAACCAGAAAACTATTTGGAACTACGGAAAATAGTAAACACAGCGTCTTGTCTTTGCTGGTTGTTCGTGAAATCACTACGGGATTGGCTGTTGCTACACTACATAAGCCAATTCAGAGGTTTTCCGGCAGCTGATATCCCGGTGGAGGTTAGATAGTTTAAGCTCCTTAGCAAGGGCTTATGCATGGATTATGATGAACATGCACAAAAATTTCCACCTACATATGTATTAGTTTGCATGGTGGATGATATTATCAAGTACCGGCATAGTTTTTTGCATCTTGTTTTGTATTATAGCTTAATTTTGGGTCTTCTGAGGAAAAGTATAATTTGGATTCTCCAGACTGTAAGTTTTTGCGGATTACTCATAAAGCATAATAAGTTGCTAACTAATTCCTGAAAGAACAAGCCAATGGGTATCCATAAAAGTATTCAAAGGAAGTAGGCCTTCCTATATTAGTGAGGACAGAGATGTTACCGATGCCGCAAGTTTGACGGTTAACCAGAGACCTATCTCGTGCAATGAAAAGCAGTAGCCGCCAGAACTTGTCATGGATTGATTAATAATGACGTTGCTTCTGCGGTCGCGTGGTGGACCTGGTCAAAGTATTTTTTTAATGTGCTGGAAAAGTGGAAAAATGTGGAAATTTTGACCAAATATTGTTTGTGCTTCCTGAAATTGTTATAGGGTTTTATTGTACGTCTGGCTATTTATATTTTTATATCATGTACAATATAAATGTTTACCAGCGAATACATATTAAAAAAAAAAGATATGCGAGGAACATCTAAACTTTGTTTAACTCTCTTGCCGATGTGAATGATCTAATAGAGAATATAAGCAATCGAAAAATTGGTTGTGCCACTTCCCCACAGGATTAAAATGCATATTAGTTGTGGCATATTCTAATTGCTTAATTTTTTATTGAAGGGTGTTTCTCACAAGAAAATCACAGCACTAAAATAATGGGCATGGCACCTTCATTATAAACTGATCATTTACTGTCTTTTAAGCTCATACTACGCTTTTGATTGGTACCCCATATGGCTTGAAATGTATTTCTTCACAGAGATGGACGATGTGCGCTTTGGAAAAATTTCCCCTTATTCTATTTGTCGTTGTCGACGTCACACGAAGTCAACACCAATATTTCGGCAACTGTAGGATCGATGTCGACAACAATTATATATTATTTATAAGACGTTACTATTCCTAAGGCTTAAAAAATGGCAAGTGGTCATCATTAACACTCAATTGTTGCTCACATCGAGCAGAGAACTTACATTTTTTTAATGTCGACTTAATGTGACGACGATGATGACAATTGGAATAAGCGAGATTGTTTCAGTATCTTAAGAGTTATATTTCCGCACAAAAAAGAACTTGTAACTATTGGCACCTGTATAGAATTTCCGGCTGCGAAGTATATTCCCAGTGATAAAAAGCTTATCTCGATTGAATATAAAATTATTTTCTTTCCAAAACTAACGTTAAAAATGTACTTTTATCAAACTGTTGAACTCAGCTTCCGAAACATCTCCCAGTGAGAGGACTATGTATGTCAAAATGATTAGAAGTGATCGGAATTTAAATGACTTACAAATTATAATATCAGGATTTTTATGACTTTTTGGAAGCAGGTTTTTAGTGGATCCTTATGAAAAATATGCAGCAACATTTTTTACATGTGGAGATCGAGTTTTATGGTCTTTTGTATCCGTAAAAAAAGTTTAACATTTTAATGATCAATTAAAAACTATTAATCGCTCCAACTAAAAAAAAACGTAACTCCCTTAGAAGATTATTTGTCCGTTGCTTATAAATTTGCTTTAAATTAAAAAAAAATTTACACTTTCTTTTTGAAAAGAAACCGCCATTAATTAATTCCTCCATCAACTACGTTCTTGTATAAATTTATTTAAGGGTCTGAGGTCCAGCTACATATTTCGTAATGAAAAAAATTTTACAATATTTTTTATTTTAACATAAGATGAGATAAATAAGCCAAATATTTGGAAAAATATAGATCCATAAATGTTTACTCGATTTAATTAAAAGTTGTTAAATAGTTTTCAGAACAGAAACATATAATTTTATATCATTTCAGTTTGTCTCTTACTTACTTCTAACTTATGTACCTTTAAATAGTATTTTCGGTTTGGTGAAAAAGTGAATCCCTGAATTTTAATCGCGTAAAGAATTTCGAATTCTGGAATGAAAATAGTACTCTTATTGCAGCTGCTGACCACTGCACAAGATTAGATTTAATGACTCTTGTGCGTGTGACAAACGCTATTGTAAGATGCTTCAGTCAACAAAAGTGTTCAAGCAAAAAATTATAAAAATGTGTGAAAAAATCCAATAGTGAAAAGATTTCTAAAAAAAAAATAATAATGGCGTGAATAAAACGTATGATTATGAGTCTTATATAATCTACATTATTTCATAAATATTTTGATTTGAAATTTTTAAGCTCAAATACGATTAAGGGATACTCTTTATTTTATTATTATATTTATTTATTTATTTTATTTTATTTATTTATTTTTTTTTTTTTGAAGCATTATTTTCTAACGTATGTAGAATTTTAAATGTTCTCGGGTGTTTTCGAGTAGGATACTTTTTTTGGCAATTCCGTATTTGCAGCAATATCATCCACAAAATCATTGCCATTGTTGCTGTTTTTGGAGTCATTTGGTAATAAGTATGTTCGTGGTATTAATGTATTAAAATCATTAAGGAGCACTAATATTTGCAGAAATTAGATTTAACAAATCGATGCCGCATGACGCATAACGCACGATGCCAACAATTTTCCGAAAGAAACTTTTCAAATGGACCTGTTGAGATTATCGACGCTCGCTGGAGTAGATCGACGCTATTGAATTGAGCACTGGTCGCTTAATGTGTATTCACCCATTCGTTCTGAACGAAATTTTTCTTGTTGTTGTTCCGCATTAAATTTACTCTCTTTCTCTCACTCTCAAAAAAATAGAGACGTCAAGCTACATATAAAAAAAGCGTTCGGAACGTTCAGAACGAATGGGTGAATTTAACGAAATTTAGCCATATTGACAGTGAAAACTGTACGAAATTGGACCAACGGATTCAGGGCATGGCCGACCAGCAATAGTGAAATCATAATGTAACACTTGTGACAGAAAATAATCTTTTACTTCAAGTAAAATCAAGCCAACTTTTTTAAAGTTAAAAACATTTCTCGATTCCAAACTCTCCATCTCTGAACAAATTACGTTGGAAATTGTTCGAACTCAAAACATTCGTTTTACACAATCAAGTGACAGAAATCGATCGATTGAAGTGATTTTTGATCCCATGGCAGATTACTGTGATTCCAAAATTTTCCCGAATATTTTAATTCAATTCTTTAATTTGCTATTACTCAAAACAGCTGTTCAAATAATTCTTACAAGTAAAATATGTGTACATAGGCCGTTGATTTAGTAGGAGCTTTTAGCCATCTTTACCTCATGTATTAGGTCTGTTCGTTTATTAAAATCTATTATTAATTGTTAGTAGTGTTTATATATTCGAAAAATTCAAAATGTTGGAGTGAAAAAAGAGCGTTAGAAATTAAGAGAAAAAAGGTTTTATAACATTATTGCTGGTAAAACTTTTACGTAAATTGTGACCGCTGTTTTTTGTTTATAAAACGAAAATTTGTGAAAATTTTCTTATTATTGATGTAATCCTGTGTTTTTTTATTTTTGAAAACAAAAGTAAATAGATTTTTTGGGAAAATAAACTATTATAATAGTAGGGGAACAGAATATTGTATGTTGGTGAAAGTGGATGCTTCATTAAACGAAGAAATTTTGAATGGTGAAAACGTCCTTGCGTTGAAAAATATTTTTTCTTAAATTTGGAAACAACAATATACGAAAAAAAGACGTTTAAAAAAGCTGAATCAATTAGTTCAGTTATTTTTTAGGTTCCAAAAATCAGTTGGCGGTATCCTCAGCACTTAAATTGTTAGATTTTATCGTTTTCAATGATGATGATTACCACAATATAATGATATATTTAAGTATATGGAGTTTCAAAATGTATATTTGTTGGACAGGCGTTGAAAAATGCCAATTTTTCCAGGGTACTTATGTGTAAATATGGGGTTGTATTTATTTAGTCAATCGAAAAGTCTCTGTTTATATAAGCAAGAAAATTCTACACTTCTTGATAAAACCAACCACATCTTTGTTAAGAGTTCAGAGTAGTTCAAAGACTCTTGAATGTTAATGAAAGATCTTGTACTACTTTCATATGTAGTGATACTTTTTACAATGGAAAATTATATGATCTTCACTCTCATCAATTTTGCATAAATCACACAAATCAGTTGCCCTTATCGTATACAGGTAAGCATAACCCAACATAAGCCAATGATTATAATTTTTCCAGCGTCCAGCCATGTCGATAATTTTTGCAGAGTCGTCGCCGAGTAGGACAATTAATGAAATGGCTACAAAATAATAGACATTTAGAGTATCGTCAACTTAGCACCAAAAGGTATAAAAGCAGAGTTGTAGAAGGAATCCAGCTGTCTTTCTCATTTCACCACCTGTCCCTTCAAAACTATTCCATACCTAAAGTAACACCATTTTTCTTTACAAAAAAATCCAAGGTAGCCAACGTCAATAACCACTTTGGCCAGTTCATCATTAAAACTCCTATATGACGTGGAACCCATATCGTATATACACGTTGAAAAATCAAACTATTCAAAATCACTATAGACGAAAAGGTTCTCCCAGCTACCATTCCCAAGAGCCACAATAGCGTTGAGACTGTCAGTAAAAATCGAAACACATCTTAATTTATCTCAGCATTCAGAAACGAGAGCCTTTCAGAAACTTTGAAGAGAAAGAATCGATCATCCATAACTCGATAAACAGCACAATCTGTAGTAGTACCAGCGATTGAAGCCAGCCTCCCCCTATTCCCCAAGCAAGCCATTGAGGAGAAATCGCATCTATTTCTAAGGGGGTGATTGATCCTAAAAGCCGAATTGGGAGAAGAAAGAGGCATAACTATAATTTAAGGAAATGCAATAAGGCGAAAGAGAAAGTATGTTAAAAACACAAGATACCTCCATAGCCGTCACTGCAGCTAGTGATATGAAATTAGCAATCGCTTAAATGACAAATATAAAATCGTTAAATTTCGAAAATGTTTTTGCACAGAACCCTTATAAAAACTTATTTTCGAAAGAGTCATCTCAATGTTATTTCTTGTAATGTCATTCATACCATAAAAAATGTTTTCTTTTAATCCGCAGCAAATCGTTCATACAACTTACAAAGATATACATACATATATAAATAGCAGATATAGTATCGAATGCATTAATATATTAACATGAATATTGTTGTTTGTATTAACAAATCGCATTTCGCAATTTCGAGTAACTTTTAAGTTATAAACCGTGCATAAGAATTTATCAGCAAGGCCACAATTTATTAAGGTATGAGATGTAACTCAATAAAAATAAATAAGATCGTTTCGAAAATGTTTGAGAGTTTCGATTGATTTTGAATATCATTTTTGAGGCAATATCCATTTAATCAGTAGATTAAAATTAAAATTTAAGACATGTAAACGAATATTGAAATATGCTCCTGAAAGGAACGACGGGAACTTATATATAGTTGCCAAAACATATTTTAAAATAAAACCAAAACAAAACTAATGAACACATCAGAATTTTCAACTTCAAATCTCCATCACAGGTATTAGTTCAGTATATTAAAAAAAATAGTTTTGATCATTTATAATATGATCACGCTTTGTAAATACGGCTTTATTTTCATAGTATTATACTTAGTACGTTTACACACATAATAGTTACAATATGTAATTGTTGTAGTTGTAAGAATACTTAAAATTAGATGTTCGAAATAAAAGAAAGAAAAATTTTATTATAATAAAGACAAAATAAATTGTGTTGATTTAAGAAACTTTTTGGAATGAAATTAATTTTTACGAAGCCTGAACACAAAGTTTTTGCGATGAACTAATTTTGTCACCCAAACTGAGAGCCATACCCTGAAATGAAAGGAAAATAAGAGACAAATTTTTAATAAATAAGTAAATGTAATGTTGAGATAAGAAATTTAAAACAAAGAAATAGATTCCAGAAAAATAATTTTAAAAGAATATGCCCGAGTTTTCTTAAACTTGAGAGCTGACTCTCGTCTACGTAGCAAAATATCCAAATCGGACGACAGATTTTCAAAAATAGTCTCTAAAAAGTTTAAAATGAAATCTTTTAACGAAAACTTCAATAGCAGACTTCAAAAAATTTCTCTGCATTCAGTTTTTTTAATGTCAACAATGTCGTTTAATACGATAAATTATTTAGGTGAAAATCATTCAATTGAAAAAGTATGATTCTTAAGATAATAACAGCAGAAACTTTAAATAGTAAAAAAATTCAATAATTCTTACCTGACTCTTGGCGCGTATTCTAATGTGACCAGTAACTTTAGAATCTGGATCATCTACTGGTTTTTCAATACTCAAATTGGCCAAAGCATTCTCACCAAAAATTGATCTAAAAAAAAACAAATATATAAAATTCAAAATAAAAGAATCAGATAGAAAATGTAAGACTTTCAAAATAACAATAGGAAGTAAACTTACTTTGCATACATATTGGCAGCCATGAAACCACATTGACCCGACAAGGCTTTTTCTGGAGTTAAACACTTCATATTTGTGCTCTTAAGCAAATGCTTGAGATATTCATGTAAATCGGTGAATGTAGTATTGACTGTAACCTTTAATAACAGAATGTTCTATTGATCAGTTTATGTTAAAATTTAAGAGCAATTTGTCAAACTAACCTTATTCTCCCACTCAAAATCTTGCCACATTTGTCTAAATTCAGTGTCAGTGCATGTGGCTGGTATTATATAATCCATAATATCAATATGAATAGTATTTAATACTACAACATTTGTGTTAATAGAAGTGTCGTAAACTAAATATCAAATATTGAAAATTAATTCCATGTCTATGTAAAATCTTAATATATAATATATTATTGTATTACTGACCAATATTTCCGAATATAATGCCATTTTCGGTAGAGGAAACCTTTACATTAGCTTTGATATTGCAGAAGTCATGCGGAGCCAAAACCACAGGATGAGGACGTTCTACTAACTTCAAATCACCCAATGTAGCCAGTTCTAAGGTACAATTTTGCAAAGTATCATCTTGAAAACAACAAAATCCTCATTAAAAATTTATATTAATAATAAATAATGCCAAAAATTACTTGTTTGATTGACAATCAAAACATCCAAGACGATATCATATTGATTTACATTAACATAAGCCTCAGCATAAACGGGATCAGAGAAACCCGTGAGTTGTGTAACCTTATTCAATTTATTGTTTGGTGAGGTGATATCACTTAAATTGGTAGACTTGGTACCGGCCAAAGCTTGGTTCAAACTGGATTCGAACACATTTTCACCCAATTGATTTTCACGTCCATTCGAGAGTTGTGAGAATAAAACGGGATCATCGGGTTGAACTTTAGCAGCAGCTCTTTGCTTCTCTTTGAGCAGACGTTGATCTTCTTCGTATTGTGCATCCAACATTTTGCCCAAAGCTTCACGGCAATAGCGTTTAAAAACCTCAACGACTTCCTCTCTGCGTTCGCTTAATGTACGCAAGCAAATGAAAATACGATCGGTATCGTCGTTGGTAATGGGTTTTGTAGGGAAACCAGATTTACCCAAATGAAGAATTGAGCTCATGATAAGCATAACTCGAGTTGTTAAACGATTTTGGGCACGCTAAAAGTAAAGAGGTGAATTGAATATACATTTTTTACTTAAACTTTTCCATATATTTATATTGAAATAAAATGATATTAACAAATGTACGATTCTTTAATCGCAAGTTTATATATGTTCTAGTGTTTTGACCGTTTTATCTTAATCTATAAATTTATTTATCTTCTCAAGCTTAAGGTCTCTTCTTTTTAAATTTTAATTAATGGATATTTTGGTACTCATCCAGTACCATCTTCAGGATATTTGTAAGTTTATATTTATGTATATTAATAGTAGAGCTTATGTTTATATTAATAGTGGAGCTCTTAACAAATCTATCGAAACCTGTATGTTCCAAAAAAATCTTTAATATTAAAAAATATACAAAACAGAGCAATTTTTGAGTTTTAGAAATGGTAAGTGATAATTTCAGAATAAAATATATTTTAATTTGAGAATAAAATATATTTAGTTTTACTACTAGCGTTTACTAGATTTTGTACTTTATATTGAGAACAAAAATGAATAGACTTTATGAAAATTACAGATAGAAATATACTCATATTCATAATATTTAGACTTACCACATCTTGTTCCAAATCAGCATAACGTAATACGAGTTTGGTTAAAGTAGCTGACAAAGCAGCACCAATAAAAAAATCTCCATCCATAAGATATTGGCGCAATGGTGGCCGTTTCTCTTTTTTCGCAATTCTAAAATTACAAAATAAAATGTAAATTTTTTTTAATACCATTTGATATGTATTGCAACTTACGGTGCTAAACTGAAAGCACTCTGAGTGGCGTAAGTACCATCAGAAGTAACCTTATTATTAGATACTTGTGTAGCTGCTTGTGTATTGTTGAGTGCGTTTATTTCTTCCTCAGTATGATCTCCAGCTAAACGTCTTTGTTCGGCTTCAACCATGGGGATTTCACCCAAAGTTTGACAGATGACATCAATTACTTCTAGTATTTGATTTTTGTCATCAACATATTCTCCCAAAATCCAAACTGCAGCACGATGTATTTTTGATGATTTAATTTGTGGAAAGGCCTCAAGTAAATGGCCAATAATTAAACTTCTCAAAGAGGGGAATTTCTGTATAGCTTCCCTAACGAAAATTAATACATCAGCAGCAGCCAGTTCATTTGTATCTGATAAAAATTCAACCAATACTGGTATAACGCTAGCAGCCACATCAGGAAATTTGATAGAGCATGAATGTAAAGTGCGCACTAATAGCTGGCGATACTTGCCAGTGTCTTCATGTTCTACATTGTGTGTTTTTGATACCTCTTTCTTCAAAACCAACACCATTTCGTTAATATTTCTTGATGAAACCAAATCCATAGCCAGAGCCAAGGTTTTGCGACGCACTTCAATATCCGGTGCTGCCAGGACACGTAAAATGTCCATTACTAAGTCTTGCATTACTTTTTCCATATTTTCATTTTCCTTCATTGCAATCAAACGATCCAAAACAATCAATTTAACATTATTATCACTCTCTTTGACAATTAACTCAATGTAACAACCTGCAGCGGCTTTAATGGCTGTTGGAGCTGATGATAAAGTAATCAGAGTTCCAGCCGCTTCATAACGCACTGCGTTTGAAGATGAATTTAGAAGATTATAAATGCAACGTATAAAACGTGAACGTTCTGTCGGATTTGCATGACAAACTTTATAGATCAGCTCAACAATGACCAATTGTAGAATATCGCTGAAAGTATTTACTTGATCAATACAGGATGCCAGATAATTTAAGGCTCTCTCTTGATCAGCATGCAATAACATGAGGAAAGCATTACGCTTACAGGACATGTCCGGTTGAGTATCCAAGAAATTGGCAATCAATTCAGGGCCATCAGGCACCAGCCAGTCAAAGTTTTTGTAAATGGTAAAAATGGCAAGTACTGCATTACGACGCACATAGGAGTGACGGTGTTCTAAGCAAGCACGAATGGAAGGCATTAGGGGTTCCAAAAGCTCTGGTTCTTTGAGTTTGCATAAAAACCGAAGCGTCGACCCACGGAGAAATTCGTTGGGATGTTGCAGATCCTAGTAAAGAAAATTAATGCAAATTCCTTTTTAATAATAATAATTATACTTTGAATCAAAAGAACGATTTTTTTAGGAAGACATTAATTTTAGTACCTATGTATGTATACATATGTATTATATATACTAGAGTTAATTATTTGTCTTGAAGTTGTCTAAAAGTTGAAATTAATGTCCATATGATACTTTTAATATATTTTTACATTAATACAGTTCTTTCATTAATATTAATGCCATTATCCTAACGAAATAGTCTAAATACTAGTTTAATAAAAAATTTGCTTAATTATTTATAATTTATCTTACCTTTCTATAAGCATCACATACTAAAATCATTTCTTGCAACAATTTACCATCCGGCGACGTCTTGGGCACAATTTCCCAAAAGATAAGCAGCAGCTTCTTAATGGTGTGATTTTGTACGGGCAATACAAAACGTATGATGGTCATTATTAAGCCCGACAGACGTTCACCATTCAGCAACAACTGAATGACCTTTTTTAAAGTATCAATTTTTACGTTGGTGTCGCCCTTTTCCAAATCTTGTTTCAATTGCATTTCATTGGGCACCTCCAAGTCAGGGGAGTTGATAATGGTGTAACAGGGCACGGTGGTAGACATGGCCATTTTTTAAGTTTATCACACTTTTATCACTTAATCAATAAACAACAATTATAAAGTGAGATTTCTATACCAATTCTGCAAATATTTTAGATGAATTTTTACTAAATTTATTATAAAATGCAAAGCGTTTAATATTTTCACAAGATTTTTAGTTTATAGAAAATTGACGTGTCAGACTTTGGGGTAACAGTTGCTCAAAATAGCATTGTTATTAGGAATGTGCTACTACCAAATCGATAAGTGTACTATTTTTGAATATGTAATCGTTTTTGGTAGTACTAGCTTCCGTATAAAAGCATCTCTAAACAGCTGATGAAAACACCATTATATCTGCACTAGAAATGAGCAGTAGCGAAAGCAAATTTGTCTGTGATGTCTGCAAATTGCTTACATGTGATAAAATTAATTAATTTAGCTGATAATGTTGTTATAACACACCAAATACTGTTAATTAAAGGCATTGTGGAAAATTTTCATTGTTATAAACCACAAGATATAGAATTATCAGTGGAAAATGCAGAGATTCTAAAAACCGGCTTATCAAAGGACAAAGGAAAATTCAAGTTTTTAATAGACTTGGGCACTGAAAATAAAAAGATTGAATTAAACTTTTCCTATTGTAAAGAGAAGCTCATAGCAAATATTGTATATCAACGAAAGGTGTCCTTCTATAAGGTGCAGCCCCTGTTAATACTAGCCCAAGATGAACCGATGGAGTGTGAAAGAGTAGCATTGAATAAACAGATAATTGACCTGAATCTACTACTAATACAGTTGATATATGCAGAAAAGCTTAAAGAATCTATCGGAGAAAGACTAACTTTTGTGTTTAATAATAAATGCGAAATATTTATTAGCAAACTTAAAACAGAAGAAATTCTTAAGCTCAATGAACAGGACTTGTGGCTGCAGTTTGCTAAAGAAATGCTGTCATCGATTTGGGGCAAACAGGACAATTTAAAATTTATATCCTTTATAAATTGCAGTAAATACCTGGGAGAGGAAGTGCAGAAATCTAGAGATTTTTCATATGAAAATATAAGAAAATTCATTAAAGGTCATGCTGCCTTGGGAGCAGGAGGTTTGGCCTTATTTAGTATCACTTACTTTTATAGTTGGCCTAGCGATTTCAAAAATATACTGAGCTGCTTCTTAAACCAACAGAAGCTAAACCTGGCCGTAGAGCCTGATGATAGCAACTACCGTAAAACCAGAGCCGGTGTGTATGCCTCCAGCTTAGGAGCAGTATGCCATGAAATAGGTCATATTTTTGATTTGGGCCATGACTTACAAGGTGTTATGGGCTCTAATTTTGATTACGTTAACAGGGTTTTTACACTGCATACAAAAACTGAACATTTGCCGGAAAGAATTGTGGAACACAAGCCCCAAAAACAATTGGAAACAAAAGCCCGCTTTACTCGCCTTAAGGAACCAGCAAATGGATTTCTGCAACGCTATCGGGAGCAGCAAGAAAACGACTCGTTTTATTTTTCTGAAAACTCTGCAATCATTTTATCTAATCACGCTTGGCTAAGAAATGATTGGGAATATTATCAAAACGAAAAATTTCAAGTTGAACTAGACAGGTCTTTGGGTATCATCAAGAGTTTGAATTTACCCTTAAAAATTATCGAATTACGTGAATGCGCTAACAGCCTAGTCAAAGAATGGTTTCACTTGCAAAAACCACTAAATGAAGGAACAGTATTTGAATTCAATTTAAAAGCCATAAAAAGTATCCTTACCGCGGACTATTATCTTTTTGTGATGAGTGTATATGGTCATATCAAAAAAATTGAAATTTAATGGAATATACACGTATGTATATTTATAAAGCCTTTTTTCATACGGATACTTTCCACAACGGTCTCCTCAGTATCCAATAAGCGACTGCAATATACATATCTGAAGGGAAAAATTTGATTAAATGATGGTAAACTACAATAGAAATCAACACTAGACTACAAAAATCTGTTAAAATGAACGCCTAAATGCATGCTCAACAGGCTGCATTCAACAGAATTTAACGAATATTAAAAAAAACTAAAAACTATGTAAACTAAATAACACTAGTTTCCTTTTATACAAAACCAAATTATTTAAATTATAGTTGAGAGTTATTAGTCATCACTCTCTTGAAAATGAAACAGTCGTTAGTGTTGAAACAAACAAAGCAGGCAACTAGAGCTCTAAAGTGATAACAGAAACAAACCCATTCATTGCAAAGAAGCCAAAGAAAAGTCTTTATCTGCTTTTCCAACTTTCTATGTATATATGTATATTCTCCTCATATGCTTAAGATTATTACAACAGCCAGACAGACAGTTGACTTATCTAAGAGATTCAATAGGAAATGTGCGGTACTGATCATAAAGATTTACTGCCACTAATAAAGTTCGAACGTCAGTTCATAATTTTTTGTTTTTATAAATGAACATTGACTATTTTGTGAGTGCCAACGCAACATTCATCTTCATCAAAACGCAAACGTATCAATTTTAGTTCCAAATATCTAAAACACAAGCACACAATGTGGGAAATACAATTAAAAATAAAACGATAAGATAGCAAACCAACGAACGATAAACAGTTTCAATTCTGTCATTATTGAACAAAAATTTATAGTCTTCAAGTCACAATTTTTTGCAAGTCAAACGGTTATTTTGTTTAACACACTCGCTTAATTTGAAAGTAGAAAACGGCTAGCGCTGCTTATGTACAATGGCGGAAGCACGTATACTATTTGTCAAATTAAAAGGTTTTCCAGCTGGCGATCATGAAAAAATTGAAACGGAAGAATTTTTATTGGCCTCAAATGAAATTGTCGATGTTATACGTAAGTTTTTATTTTTTATTTAATATGTGTGCATTTGTTTTTGCTAATTGTATATTTAGGTCTTTCATATTTTATTGTTTTTTTTTTTTTTGTTTTTTTTTGACTTAAAATGTATGTATATTTTGTTTAAAGCGGTAAATGATTCAACACCATTTCATAACGTAATTAAGAATGAACATTTTTTCACATAAACCGGTTTTCTTTTAGTGGCGTTGTCGTCACCAAAAGAAAATGATGTTCTCGTGGAATTAATTTTATATAAAAAATAATTGTAAATAAGGAAATAAAATTCCAGGTTAAGGGGCAAATTACTGCATTTGATAACGATTGCAATTTTTAACAATGCAAAACATATGGAAATTTTTTCGATTGAAAGAGAATTAAAATGGTTTTTATAAAAATTCGTTTTAATTTACATAAATTTTTAAATTAAAACAAATTTCAACTCAGATTATTCTTTTGTGTGCAAAATTATAATTTAAATTATCACTTTCAAATAAATCTAGAATCAGCCATGTTCTGCAAATCGATTCTTTTGAAATCGAACAATCGAATCCAAACAAACAAAAATTGACAAATGATTGGTCTCTAAATCGTGTGATTTAGCGCATTTAAAGCTAAATTCGAATTGAATATTTTAAACATCAAAAACGTTAATAAATAAGCTGTTAGTAATAAAAAAATATATAAATACGAGGGCAGGTCAATAAGTCCGTGGTCGATTGTGAGCAGACACGGCGCGTATACACAAGTATATGATCAAACAAAATTGAAATCACTGAGCCATGTAATATGCCTGTGGCTTCCACAATTTCTCGGCTAGCGCCATATCGTAAATTTTTTGGATAAAAAAAATTATTTTAATTTGCGACATTTGATTTAATTTGTCCAACGCTTTTCAAATTTTTTTATCTTTTCTAAAAATAAGATTTGTTGAGGTCATCAAAACATATTTGTGTGTGAGATGATTTCATAGTTAGAGTTAAATCCCCTTCCGCCGAGCCATTTCTTCAGTTTCGGAAACAAAATATAATCGCTCGGTGCTAAATCCGGAGAATATGTTAGATAAGGAAGCAAATCACAACCTAATTCATGGAATTTCGCCATGGAAACTGCACATTTGTGCATCCTTGTTTTTTCCTGGTGGAAAAGAATTTTTTTTTTGCTAAATACTGTTTTTTTCAAATCCTCTTTAAATCTACCCAATAATTTGGCATATTTTCCATTGATTGTTGTACCGCGTACATCCCAAAAAACAGTCGCCTCCTTTGACGCCGACTAACTCCGATAACACCACTGTGACAAGGCCGAATATATTTTTAATTGTTTAATTAAATCTACGCAATTTAGTAAATTTAAATACTAAAATCCTGAATATTATTAATATCAAGGAATTTTTGACATACAAGGAATGTAATTTTTACTATTGACAAGTAACTGGCATCGATATTTCTAAGGACATTCTTTATATAGAGGGACCAAAATGACCCGATTTGAAAAAAATTTAAATAAATATTGTTATAATTTTTTTTTTAAATAATTATCCATGTACATATTTAAAAAATCTCCCGTATCTGAAGTAGAATTAAAAATTTTATTCACTTTCATAAACAAAAAAATATTCGAGCATTTTCGAACATACATATAAATAAAATTTCCAGTTATTCAAAAATTATCTACCCGCCTAAAAAAGTTAATTTAATCCTTTTAATCTTAAAATAAATTGCATTATTAATATGGATCAATAAACTAAATTTTTTGTTCACGTGCACTTAAATTGATATTGCGCCACTGTGATTGCAAATCAAAATTTTGTTCATAATTAAAATGCAATTTTTTTTAAATAATAATGTGATTTAAAAAGTCAAATGATGAGTACCAGATGACAGTTCTCGAATTTAATTTTCGGAACTGATTTCTACCATAAACCCAAAGTATATTACGATATAATATATCTTTGTTAAAAACATTACGCTTTAAATCTACAAATTACTTTTTATGTAACATTTTTAGGTTCCTTTGGTGCCCTTTTCACTCCTGTTGTTATTGACATGGGCGGCAATATAAAAGTAAGTTGTTCGGATATTCTTAAGTTCAAAATTGTTATTGCCCAACTTTCTTTCACTTCCAGAAAATCCAAACAGTTTATAAAACAGATGAAATTAAATATAAATATTTAGAAGATTTAATTATACTGAACGTAAATGTAGATAATATTGCTGCCAATGCGTTGCTGTGGTTGAAGCGAGGTTTACAATTAATTTGCAGATTCTTCGAGAATATTTTAAATGATAAAGAGAACTCAGAGGTTTTGAAGAAACATCTACAAGATGCATATGAAAAGACACTCAAACCATATCATGGCTTTATCGTACAAACTACAGTAAAAGTGAGTATAAATAATTGATATAATAAAAAAACATTTTATCAGTGGAATTTTTTTATTAACTTCCATATCAAAGCAAGAGATTTTCATTTCAATTTTAGTTAAAAGAAAAAACTTAAATATTAAATTTGGTGTGAAATATGGTTTCAATGGCATTTTCGTAGAAAATTCTTTATGAAAATATTTTCTTATCGATAACATTGAAAATGTCTATAAAAGTATTTTATTGCAATTAGATTTTCTATGAAAATATTATAATGACCGGGTTCCAGTGCCGTCTGTGTTAGTTATTTTTACCGCTAATACCAAAAAAGAAAAAATAAAGCACGTGTTGGCAATTCAAAGGTTTTATTTAAAGTATGTATAATAAAATGAAAAGTAAAGATTGAAGACAAAAGATAAACAATGTTGTAAATATTCGCATTGTCAACAGAGTTGTATCGCAAAGGCAATAACAGACCGATTTCCAATACTCCTCCTCAATGCTAATATTTGTACTTTAATACAATAATACAATATTCTAAATATACATCAGGCTCTCAAACCCAAAAGTTCACAAAAGCGTTCGTGGCTCACTCTCTGTAGATTTTTAGTCAAGACATCTGCAACCATATCCTTGGTGTTACAATACCTCAGCCTTATGTGTTGTTTCTCATACAGGTCTCTGACATGATGATACTTAATGTCGATGTGTTTGCTACGAGCATGATATATCGGATTTTTCACAAGCTGCAGTGCTCCCATATTGTCACCCTGAATTTCTATAATACTTTCGTGATGTAGTCCGATTTCATTACACAGTTTTCCAATATATTTCGCCTCTTTAGCTGCCGACGAAAGCGCCATGTATTCTGCTTCAGTGCTCGATAAAGCCACTGATTGCTGCTTTTTACTTTCCCATGAAAATGCCGCTCCTGCCATAATAAAAACATAGCCAGTATACGATTTACGATTAATTGCATCTCCGCCCCAGTCTGCGTCGACATAACATTTAATAGGAATACCAGTTTTGCTATAAAGCAACTTCATATTTTTTGTCTTGCTTAAATACCTTAAAATTCTCTTGGATGCGGTAAAATGTTCCACGTGAGGATCTTTATTCCTTTGAGAAAGTTTTGAGACACTGTGTATTATATCAGGTCTAGTGCATATCCCGATATACATAAGGGAGCCAATTAATGACTGGTACTGAAACTGGTTAGCCTTCTTGCAATTTTCTTCATTATTGCATACTATTTGGAAATTCGGCTCCAAAGGCGTTGCAACTGGCCGACAATTTTCCAAATTAAACCGTTTTAATAATTGTTCTATACTTGTTGTTTGGCAAATTGTAATTGGACCGGTTAATCCCTTTCTTTCAACTTCGATGCCCAAAAAATTACTTACAGGTCCTTTGTCTACTATTTCAACTCTACATGCAATTTCACGCTTTATATAATTCATGTCCTCAATATCAGAACATCCGATCAACATGTCATCTACATAGACCGCAATTATATTCATTCTATCACCAATCTTCTTTACATACAGACATGGCTCACTGGCACAAGCATAAAAACCGATTTCGTTAAAAATAGAATTTAGCCTACGATTCCATTGACGGCCTGATTGTTTAAGGCCATATAAGGCTTTCCTAAGTTTTAACACGTGATGTGATCGTCGTTCATCTAGAAACTTTTCTGGCTGCGTAATATAAACGTCGTTTTCAAGATCACTATTAAGATACGCTGTTGACACATCTATCTGATGTAAATGCAACTCGTATTCTGCTGCCAACGCGAAAACCATTCGTATAGTCTCGTGTCTTACGACAGGGGAAAATGTTTCATAATAATTGACACCACGAGTTTGGGCACACCCTTTCGCTACCAGTCTCGCCTTAAATCTTTCGATGTCACCATTTTTGTTTTTCTTTAATGAAAACACCCAACGACATCCGATCGCCTTTTGTTCCTTAGGGAGCTCAACTAAATCCCAGGTACCATTTTTTATAAGCGCATCATATTCACTCTGCATGGCATCCCACCAAAATTTCGAATGTTCGCCTGACAATGCCTCATTTACATTTTCAGGGATATTTATATTGCCAGAGCACATTAAATTGACAGTGTTGAATATTTTTCGAGGTCTACCAGGTGTACCGTCACGGCGAATCTTTGGCCTTCCACGCCCTCTTTTGGCTGGCTCATCATCAAAGCCATAAAAATCACTTCCAGAGTCACTTTCGTTATTTTCTTTGCTCTGAACATTTTCAGTTTCAGCTATTTCATCTTGTTCACTGGCATTTTTAATTTCACACTTATCATTTTTAATATAAACTTCAACATTATTATTCGACTTTTCCTTATAGGCTCGTTCTTCGGTTATTTCTGGAATTACTTGAACATCAACAAAAGCGCTCTGATCCGTCTCTACAAAATAAACATCTCTGCTTATGATTACTTTATCAGTACCTTTCTCATACAGTCTGTAAGCTTTTGATGTGTCGGAGTAGCCAACCATGATATACCCTTTGCCTTTCGGTTTAAATTTGCCGTGATGTTTCTTGTCTAGGGCGATAGCTAACGACCCAAATGTCCTCAAATGTTTAACCACAGGTTTTCGACCGTACCAGCACTCATACGGCGTTATATCCATTAAAGCCTTCGTAGGTGATCGATTTCGTAAATATGCGGCAGCATTGACCGCCTCGGCCCAAAGATTTTCACCAACTTTACCACCAACCAACATGCACCTTGCCATTTCTACTAGCGTCCGATTGAACCTTTCAGCCACGCCATTTTGCTGTGGTGTATAGGGCACGGTCAGCTGTCTTACAATGCCATTTTCCCTTAAGAACTTGTCAAAAGGCCCATTTACATATTCCGTACCATTGTCGCTACGCAAAATTTTAATTTTACGATCAACTTGACGCTCAACCAAATTCTTAAATTCCTTGAATTTATCGAGGACCTCAGATTTACTCCTGAGAAAGTATACAAAAACAAAACGACTCTTATCGTCGATAAACGTCAGTATATATTTTGCACCTCCAATAGATGTCGTGCTCATGGGGCCACACAAGTCAGTGTGAATAATTTCCAGCAAATCTTGAGCCCTATTTTCCGAACATTTAAATGGTTTGGTGGCGCACTTGCACTGCAAACAGACATTGCAGATCATGTCCTGAGGGATATTTACATTCACATCAAAAATCATCCTTTTATTTACTAATTGTCGCAGGCTTGTAAAATTGATGTGGCCGAAACGTCTATGCCATTTCATTACCTCCTCATTAGTGTCACATGCAAAAAAATATTCATTATTATCTGCACCACACAAAAACAAACCATTTACTCTTCTAGCCGTCAGAAATACTTTACCGTCTTTAGAAATTATAGCCCCTTCATTATTAAATTTTACAGCACATCCATTATCCACAGCCTTACCAACGGAAATAAAATTGCACTGTAGACACGGAACATACAGAACATTTTTTAATTTGATATCGAACTCCTTTAGGTAAACTTCTCCTCTTCCTTCTGCCCTAACTTTTCCGCTACCCGCAAGTATAATTTCCTCTGAATGAATCACGAAATTTATAAATAGTCGGCGGTCGCAACACAAATGAGACGACGCGCCGCTGTCGACACACCAAATATTACGGCGTAATATATTTCCATGCGACACAGAAAAAGCCCGATTTGCCTGGTGCTCTTTTTGCTCTACTTTACTACCTTTTTCTTTGCACTGTGCCGCATAATGGCCGCTTTTACCACAATTGAAACATTTGAAATTAGATTTTTTGCGGGAGTTGTTGTTGTTTCTACCGCTATAACTGTTCCTTTGCTTTCCGTCTTTTCCTTTGACATCACGAGCCATAAAAGCCTGAACACCATTATCTATTACGGTACTTTCACCATTTCTTACCTTCCGGCGTTCCCCTTCTTCAATTAATTTAATCTTTAACGAAGATAATTTTGGTAGATCATCTCTTGCCTCAAGAGCCACAACTAAATTTTCATAGGTTTTGGGAAGACTAGCGAGCAACATTATGACATATAGCTCCTCCTGAAGAGTCACACCAGTTTCTGCCAACTTATCAACAATTGTTCCAAAATCACATATATATCGTTGAACGCACTCTTCCTCTGACATACGTTTTTGTAAAAGTTGTTTAAATAATGTCACCTTGCGGACTGGTCCCTTAGGACGGTGTATATCCTTCAGTACGTTCCAAGTGTCAGCAGACGTTGTACAATTTTTTATGTGTGCCAATTGCACTGCCGTTGATGACAGAATTATCGTCGCTCTTGCCTTCTCATCCTTTGCAACCCATTCTGCAACTTTATCAGCGTTTGTGGCAGTAGGCTCCGGCTTCATCAAAACGCCCGATACCACTGGCCACAAATCCTGATGAATTAGGATACTCTTTACCTGAAGGCTCCAAGAGTCATAATTTGCGTCATCCAATTTCTGTATATTAAACATTGACGACATTTTTCTTTCTAGAAACTTCGTGTGTCTGGGCCCATAACCTGTTAGTTATTTTTACCGCTAATACCAAAAAAGAAAAAATAAAGCACGTGTTGGCAATTCAAAGGTTTTATTTAAAGTATGTATAATAAAATGAAAAGTAAAGATTGAAGACAAAAGATAAACAATGTTGTAAATATTCGCATTGTCAACAGAGTTGTATCGCAAAGGCAATAACAGACCGATTTCCAATAGTCTGCAGGGAAGAATGCAATTTTTATCGATAATAATGTAGTTTTGTAGTATCGTATACGGAATGTCGTTAGAAAAAACCTATCGGTTATCGTATTATAATTGATATCGATAATAATTAACGAAATTAATTAATTTAATTTTCTTAATTTTTTTTTTTTAATTTTTAACAATATTTCGGTACTCATCATAAAATTTATTTTATATAAAATAAACAAATATCCTGAAGATATTCGGTATTCGATGAGTACCGATATATCGATAAAAATAAAAAAATTAAGCGACCTTAAGCTTAAAAAATAAATTAAGTTTGTTTGTATAAAATGTTTCCATAATAAATATTTTCATATAAAAAAATTATCAAGTTAAAATAAGTCTAAAAAACTGTATTTATGAGTTAAAAAAGCGTAAGAATATTTTTTGTTACCAGTATCGCAATCACCCTTATCGCGCATAAAAGTACACGCGTTCCCTTTTTCCAAAATTTCGTTCGACATTTTGTATTATTTTACCCATTTTGTGTTCGCGTTTTCTTCGCGATAATGGTGAATATGTCAAAACGAAATCGAATCGTTATAATCAAAACGAATAATTTTCATTATTGAACGTGATAATAGTTTTCATAAAAGTTCAATTCGTTATCGATAAGAAAATAATGTTATCACCAAATAAAATCATTGCACATTAATTCGCCTATAAGACGGGAAAGGTTTCCTTCGCAAAAGTCTTGAGTTTATAGATGAGAGGAGAAGGAATTATGGTTGAGAGTATAGAATTTGTTGTTCTTGCAAACTCGTTTTACTTTTCGCTCGTAATTTACAAAATTTATACAATTTAAGACTGTCTGAACACAAAAGCAAATTTAAATGATAAAAGTTGTGAAAGTAAACTTCCACTATCGAAAAGGTGTTTCAGCTAAGAAATCTTATTTTAATCGATTACAGAGCTCTTCAAAATCTAATTTTCCTCAATAGCGAAAGATATTATTTTAGAAAATCTTATTACCGATAACAATAGGTACCTATTGAGAAAAAAACTTAATTTTATTGATAGAAACTAATTAAATTATATAAATAAAATTTATTAAAACTAATTAATCTTAATAAATTATGTCAAAGATAAAAATTATAACTTTAAACTACTTTTTCTATAGATCATTTATGCCTGGGTGCCCACTAGATCTAAATTAATCGGCCAAGGCCTTCAGCATGATGAAAATATTAAAGTTCTCGAAAATTTTCTGCCAGCAATGAAAGGCCATCTAGATCGTATTGATAATTTGCTTAAAGAATACCACTTAGATGATGAAATCAACGAATAGTTAATTAAGATTTGATGAAACTATTTGCTTTAATATTAAATTTGGTTAATAAAAATACATTTAAATTAGTATTTAAGTAAAATTAAATTATTATGTGCTTAATATTATAGCAAAATCGTAATAAATTTTGGCGATTATTATAACAATTTCATTTATTAACACTTATTGGCTTCTCGGACTTCGGCCATACAATAGCCAGAGCGAAAACAAACTCAAGGAGAATAATAGCAAATATGGAAAGAGTTATGATGGTTATTAAACTAGAGAAATTTTTAGCCGATAATAATAAGAAGCCCAATACAGGCATTTGCACAAAAGGTGACAAGATAAGGAAAGTACACAAATCACCAGGCTATGGGAAAATACACAAACAAAATCATATTAAAATGCTTTCCACAAAGAATTATAACTTACTCTAGAATGCAAATTTCCTTTATACCCCAAACGCAAACGATAGAATTCCGCCATAGAGCCTACTAAATATGCCACTATTACGCAGATGCCATGTAAATCATACAAGTTCGAAAGCTGTAAAATACTTTATTGAAAATGATTTCGTAATTTGCAATTTTCACTTACGTTATAGAGTATATAAAAACCATAGACCACATTCCAAGCTATTGATAAATAAACATTACAAAACATTAGAATTTGTAGAACCAGACTAGGTTTGTAGGGTATATCTGCAAATCAAATATGCTGTTGGAACTTGTATGAAATAAATAATGTAAACAATTTATTTACTTGCCTCTGATGCCATTATTCATTGTATTAGAAAGTTGGATTTGTCAATATTTAAGAAACATTTGACAATAAATGATTGGTTGCTTATGGCAACGCAAACCACAACACATGTGTACATACATGCCTATATGTACAAAGTTGATAAATCAGAAGGAGTTTCATAATCTAACTTTAAAAAGCTGATAAATAAATTTTCGCTTGAAACTCGGAACACTGAAAATAATTTTTCATTACAACCAAAAAAATTTAATATTAAGATACATTATACACCGTATTTTAATAAATATTGAATTTTATTCTTTTAATTGAATTTCTTAATACTTTTTGTAACAATCAAATCATCGGCAACTTCAATAGAATTCACAGAAGGGAAAACTATATATTTATAACAAAATTTTCTTAATGAGGCATACTGGCATTAAAAGCAGCCCTTAAGCCAGATACTGAAAATAAAATAGAAATTCTTTTAGAAGTGATAATCTAAATTAATTCGTTTGGGCTAAAAACTTACAAAATGTCCTCTTTTGCATATAAACTTGATCGTTGAGTATATTGGCCAAATACTGATGACAGCATATGTAAGTAAATTCCATGGCATCTATTTGAGAATTAGTCACAAAATCTGTATCCGCATAATCATCTGAACTGTCATCTAACTGAATTGCCAACGGACTATTACTTTCTATATATTTCACACAACATAACCATTCATCTCTTAATATCGAGACCAAACTTAGAAGCTGTTCCACACCCGTCTTTATGGTGCTTACACTGTCGGTCAAAAAGCAGTATTCACATACCGTGCTTAAATAAGACTTATGAACAACTTCCATTTCTTTGAGATTCACGCAGTTTTCAATTTTTATATTCAACTGTTCGCCCATCGATTGTAGCACATGGGTCATTAGATGGAAGTGTACACTTTGTATGGCATACATCATCCAAAAGCGTAACTGTTCCAAACGCCGCATTATCAAATCAATCATTTCGAATTTGGCATAAGGTATTCGACGCTTATGACTGCGTGAAAACTGCAACTTTTCGAGGGTGGTAATGCCCCATTTGACTTTGAGCAGGAAACAGAAAACTTTATTATACAATTGTATATCTCCGGCACTGATTATATGGGCCAATTCACGGCTTAAATTATAAGTAACTATTATCTCTTCGACTGCCTCGACTACTTTAGTGGTTTGACATCTAAATGCTGAATTAATTTCTAAACGAAATAGCGATGACATTTCGGGAAATTTGGCACAAACTATTCCATCCAGTTGCATGGTTAGACGAGAGGGATTAGCCCATGTTTCACGTGATTCGATCTCCATATATAAAAAAAAATAAAAACACATTTCTCGAGTTATCGAAAAAAAGAAACAATTTGATATGTTAAAAATAAAATGCGATAATCAGTTAATTAATTTCCATAACTATTTCCTCTGTCGATATATGAACATTCGTAAAAATTTTTGTCATTAATATCGATTATATATATAATATCGGTTATTCGAGATATTCTCCAAAATAACCATTTTAATATTCTATTGTTTGTTGTTGGCTTAGCTAGGTATATGCCTGCTAAAAGGTTACTGATGATTTGGTTAGCGCCAATGAAATGCAAGCATATACCTAGCCAAGCCAACAACAAACAATAGAATATTTTTTACTATATCAAATTTCTTTGAACATTCGATAGATAATTTAAATAAAATAATTTTTATATTCAATCAAAATATTTTGGAAAAAGTCTAGCTTCAACAAAAAAATTATTTATCGATAACTTGGTTTATATTATCGATTATCATTATTATATCAGCTATCGACGACAATTTTTATAGCAAAGTTCGATTGTTTAGCTTTTACCGTACTTTTTTTTAATAAAAATATATAATTGACTAGTCCAAGGTTTGTGATCGATAATTTTAAAATAAATTTTGTTATCGATTACTTGAATTTAATAAAAAACTAATCGCTAATTACTTTTGCCATAGATTGCAATCGATAGCTTTTCCGTTTTCACTCATTCAGTTTTATTATATGTTACACATCGTTGAATCACTTTTTTAATTTGATTTGAATTGAATATCTTGATGCCGATCTATAGACTTCAAAATCTTACCTGTTGGAACAACTTGCTATAGAACTGATGCATCAAATCACTGGCCTCCATCAATAAAACTCTTCGTATATTCTGTAAATGCTTCAAAATTGTAAACTCTTCACGATACAGACGCATAACAAAGCAGTTTGCAAAGGCGATACGTATTTTTAATATTCTAGTTAAGGAGTTTATAATAACTTCTTCTAAAGGCAAGTGGTATTGTGATTTCTGCAATATCTCATAAATCGTACGGGCATTTATTATTTCGCTTTCCTGATTTATTTCCTGCAAGTCAACTTCTTCGGAACCATTACCATCAGTCAAATCTTCTTGGCTGGTATTTAAGGCAAAAGCCATTATAAGGAAATCGTCTTGGGTGCTTAGATTGTTTAATAACCTATTTTTATTTGGCTCGGGAGTATTTGTAGCTGCCTCGTTGTAATAGCCGCTATCTTCGAAATTCTCTTCAATTTCACAACTCGCCTTAGATACATTTTCTACCTCCGTTTGTAATGTTTTAACCTGTTTAAGGAAATCGTCTATGAAAACATTGTAAAGTTTGCCATGCATAGCATCACAGTTGTAACGCAAGTCTCCAATACGATTAATTTCATAGAGAAGATTAAGGGTACGACCAGCCTCTAGGGAATGTTTCTTAATGAGATGAAACAAACTGTCTTCTTCAATCATTTTACTAACATTAGTTGGAACGAAAAATGCTTTTCGTTTGTTTTTGCAATATTCACGCACACACACAGTGTGATCTGAATTGCTAATCCTATGAAAATCATATATGTATATATATGTCTGTATATAAAATGAATATTATTGATATAAAGATGTCTTACCTTTCAACAATATATTCTTGTTGCCAATCATCTAACCTTCCTTCTGTCCACCAGCTATCAATTATTTCACAAAAAACTTTTATTGATGCCAACAGTAGGGAGACAAATAAATTTGCCTTTTTGACATTGCTTTCAACCTTATAACAATGCATTAGACTGGCCAATAGAAATGCTGCGGATATGTGGGACGGATACTGACGCCAATTCAATATCACTTGTTGATGGCACTCAAACAACGATTCTAAATCACGGAAAGGTTCCCTTAAAGTCCTGCGCATATTGATTAGGGTGTTAATGTCGAAGTCTTGTTGGTTTAGCAAACGCTTTTCATACGCTAATATATTCTCCCAAATAGGTGACAAATGTAAATTCAAATTGGCTGCATAACATTCCAGAGTGTGAGGTGGCATACCATCCGCACAACTGTATATCGATTTATGAAAGTTCCTTAAGATTTGCATCATGTTTATATATGCAACGAAATGTTCTCGTATATATGATTCGAAAGAGTTCTAAAATAGTTTCATAAATTTCATTACAAACAAGGAAACGAACCAAATCACTTACCACAGTGCATGACGGTATAGTTACATTATCGTTTATTTTCAATTCATTATCTTTATTTATGATAAAAATACTACAATTCTGAGGCGTATGAAACATCCACAGTAATTCACGCATTACATGTTGTTCGGTTATGGTGGTGGGCAAATTGAACCGTATTAAATTATTTGAAGCTTCATTTAAAAATTTATGATAGTCTAATGCAAAATTAGAATGACTATGTTTGCTCTCTATGATGGCATTACACTGTTCACCCTTTTTCGTTTGCCACCACGAATGCTGTATGAGATCTTGTAGCTTTTCTTTTGCATTCGTAGTATCGAATTTACGAAAAGGTATGGCTTTTTCGGGAGGTTTAAATTCACCTAATATAGAATGATTAAATGAAGTCGAACTCTTCCCTTCATCCAAAGGTATACTACTTTCAGAAACAGTTGTTAAATTATTTCCAGCACTGAGGTATTCTTCATCGTCTGACCACTCCTAAAAATACATGAATTTTATTTAATAGACATCACTATATTTTTATAAATTGAAACTGCCGTAAAATTATACATATCAATTACTAGCTTCTCATAAAAAAATTATCGAACTTGAATGTGGCAATTTTTAACTTTTTTTCAATCTGATTATGGGAAAATAAATGTATAATAAGAATAACTGCTCAGGACATGGATGGTATTTGTTCATTTCAGAACTCAAGGTCCGTTTTTGGTGCATTTGAGCGCGTATTTGTTAATTCTTTACAAAAGTAAAAATTAAGTTTTACTTTTTTTTTAGAGTTTAATTATTCTTAGTCGCTAAAAACCGGTTATTAATGGCTCCTAATAATTGTTATCGCTTTAATTATTAATTTTGTGACTCTTTTTAAACTAAGTTATGCTCTTTCTAACACAACTACATTGTTAATGATTCAAAATAAAAAAACTAAAAATGTCTTATGAAAATGACATCAATAAAAGCGAATATTAATCATAGTAATAACTTACACTTAACTCCGAATCGCTGCTTGTATGCTCTGAAATGGGAATGAAGTCTTCCTTGAGTATACTTCTCAAATATTCTTCCTCTTCATTTTTAGCATGCACTTCATCAGTTTCTATAGGTTTTATGACAATCTTATGTTTGTTTCTTCTCAAAGCGCCCGTTGGATTATAGGCGAGTGTAAATAAAAAGTCTAATAGTGACCAATGTACATCAACCTCATAATGATCAACACACAAGGGATGCTTTACAACCTCATCACATAATCTGCCCAAGTAGTCGGCATATTCTGGACAATTTTCAGCACGGAAACGTTCTTGTATACCTTCAATTTTACGACGAACATCGTGACTATTTGTACTTAAATTACGATGATTGCGTATAATATTCCAACCAAAGTGAACGCAACGCTCCATATTAATATCATCATACTATTAATGTAAATAAACGAAAAATACATGTAATATACATATGACTTTTTTTTATTCCCAGCATCTGTTTAACTTACCTCAAATCCAGTCAAATGTCTAACCATTTCAGGCATATATTCCTGTATAATATCATTTCTTTGATCTTGGGCAGACATTTCTTTTTAATTTAAATAAACAGATGTATAATTAACAAAAGTTTAACATAATTTAAAACGACCTGAGTTTGTTTACATGTTTTGTAAAAATTGTCATTGCTTATGTTCATGGTGAAATAAACTTATTCACCATGCTTATGTTTTTTCTAAAATGCCAGGCGCAGTTGCTTAAAAGAGTATTCATATATAGCTGAGTTGCTATAAGTTATTACGTACGCGAGAAGCAACAAAAGGTGTCGTTAATTTAAAATTAACAATTTGGTTAATATATTAGTCAAGCTTGAGGTCTTATCTTGTGGTTAAACAATTTCATTTAAAACTATCGATATTTCCATACTCATTGAGTATCATCTTCAGGACAATGCTGCTTTTTAATAATAAAATTAAAAAAATTATTAAAAAACAGAATTGTTCTGAAGATGATACTCAATGAGCATCGAAATAGCGAGAGTTTAAATAAAATTGTTTAACCACAAAATAAGACCTCCAGCTTGATTAATATATGCATTAACTAAATTGTTATATAAAAAGGTGAAAAAATATAGATATGTATATATATTAATTTAAAATTAATAAAATAAACAAAGGGCGATTGTAATACTGTTTGTATTTTCTGTGTATAGTCTTACATATTTTACAATTAAGCGAACTAAACTTAGAAATTATATTTATCACATACATTTCTTATACATATACATATATACTAATAGTTTATTAAAACGATTGCTATATTATTTAAAACCCATAATGGCTTCTATGGAAAAATTTAGTTTTGGCTTTTCGTTAATTGGCGTTTGCGTTTCCTCTTTTATATTATTTGATGAAGAAACATTTTTCTGGATATGATTATTTACGAAAATGTTTGTTTCACTAATATGATATGGATATAATGGGTGGTGGGAACATTGCAAAACTGGACCAGTTTCATATTCGTTGTACAACGTTTTCGTCATTTGGCCTACAGCCGCTACATTTAACAAAGTCACATCACTGACTTGATTAAGTTCTGGATCGGCAAATGCTCTACGTTTACGTATACGTTGAGCCAATGGGGAAGTCCAGCCAGAGTAATGCTGATTGTACTCTATGAGAAAGCAGGAAATTGAAAGAAAAAAACTATAATTAGTTACAGTAATAAATTTTTTTATTATGGCATAAATATTACTAATCCGTTTTATCCTGTGGTTTTATACTAGATATGAACAATTAACACATTTTGTAGTGCACACATGTGTTTACAACTTGAAGCGGCTAGACAGACAGTATGGCACCAAATTGTCTGAGCAGACTATAAGGCTGTTTCCTCTCTATCGATATGACTCAGATCAATTTACAAAAACACATGTAATTGTAACTAACAACGTAAGTGGAAGAATGTCCATGAGGATATTTGACATTTTGAAGTATATATAAAAACACACGCACAGTGATTTCGTTTTCTAGTCGGATACTAAATCTTGCATACAATTTTTAGATATACTATATACTCACATACAGACGACCAGATACGAGCATATAGTTAGTAACTCGCTTTTTTTGTTGCTTTTTCAGAACCCTACTCCAATTACAATTTTTAATGAGACTAGCTCAAATTGTAATGTTTATCTGCCATATAAGTTATTAATATTTTCAAAATGTTGTTTCAAATTTAAAGTGGAAGGGATCATTTACGGACCTTAACTCTTGAACAAATTTGTTCATCTAATTTTATGCATTTTAGAGATCATATTACACAAAATAATACCCGTACGTATGTGATCATGAATGGATCTTTTGTTTAAGTTCATGTTTGGTAGACGTTTTGGCTGCATTGTCTGAGAGCAGAAGAAACGAATAATGTAGCCAAAGATAACCAGACGTTATACTTTTGGTATTGACGTTTTCATGGAAATTTCTCTGAAATACTTGGAAAACATTTGCAGTGTGTTAAACGTGACATATGGTTTAATTGAATTCTTTTTGGATATTATTTAAAAATATAATGGACTATTATATTTATTTTCTGATTATGCAAAATAGCTTATATATATGTAGATATAAGGGAAATGTGTTTATAAAATCATTTAAGTGTTATTTAATTTTTATTTTTTTTTTGATTTCATTAATAAATAAAAGAGAAGAGTTCTTCCATTAGTATTTTCTTCCCATTTTTCTTTATTAAATTTTCTAATTTTATCTTAAATCTCCTTGTCAACAGCGAATAAATTTTGAACGACAATGCTAAAATAATATTTTTTATTAAACAAATATGTAAACCTTTTTTCCATAAAGAAGAAATCTTGAACAATATGTATTGTTGAACAATATGAAATGTCTCGAATATGATCGATTCAAATGATGGTGTAACCATAATATATTTTTTCGAATTTTGAAAATTATTCTCGAATCTTTAAAAATATTGAAAGCTTTTAAATTTTTTTATAGAATCGATTATGATAATATATTTAAGAAATGGCACACTGTTTTTGTTACAGATAGAATTTTCAAAAAAAATGATGTTTTAGAAGTTCAATAATAAGCTCGGAGTGTCGAAATTGCGTGTAAATAGTTCATATTTATTTATACAATTGAAAAAAAGTATGGTTTAGCTTGCTGGCAGTGCTCGGACTTTCCGGCCAGTAACAAGCTTGATTTGTACATAATTTTCATAACAATTAAATATAAATACTCTTTTCGATTATGTTTTTTTACAAATACATCACTCAAGCCAATTTGCCGATCTCATTCAAATTTACACCATTCGACATAGTCTTAAAAAAACGACCTAACAACTTAATTTTCGGAGCTATTTTAAATAAAAACTGTTTTCGAAAATACTCGGCAACGTTTGCTCTCTCTCTCTCTCTCTCGAACGAATAAACTAATATCGATCAAACTTGCGACATTCGTAGCAACTTTCCAATTTTTGAAGTCATGAATCTATTTTTTCAAAATTTTCGATAACAATTTTCGAAACAATAGATATTAATAAATTATCCGCAATTAACATTGTAGTGTAGATAAGCCTGTTTGGAGAGGACAGACCCAACCCCAGAATAAACTTAACCCCAGTTAAAAAGTTTTTCTTTCTTATGGAATTTCTAATAGTATGTGACACTATTTTCCTCTTCGTTAGAGAGCTGTAGCGCCTCCCAGAAAATCACTTTAGTTAAGCTAATGTGTTAATTTGAATATATTCACTCTTCCTTAGCCATATTAAAAAAAATTCAAAATAATTATTAAATACTTACTTTCCATGGCTGCCGTTGCATATAAAGTTGTCTGTTGTACGTGTCTCAAACGTTGTTTATAAATCTTTTTCTGTGTAATTAAAATCTGTTGGGTGCGCTTCAATACCGACGACGTTTGCACTGATGATGAATCGTCCGAATTTGTCTCATAAGACTCCTCCATAGTCTGTTGGCGTCTTAGGGCCACTTGGGCGGCCATAACACGTTGACGATCAACCACAAGTTGGCAATTGGGACAAGTGCATTCGCGCCAACGGCAAAGTTTCTTGTGACCCTTGACACACGATATAACACCGTGATTACGACATCTGGCGCATTTGGGGGTACGCAGCATGCGTCGTTCTTTTAAACTCAAAGAAAAGCAATTGAGTGAAGACAATGAAGAACTGGCACAATTCATTTCATCAGAAGAATATGAAGACGATTTACTTTTGTTATACAACATGTTATAGAATTGTAATTTATTTGCAAAATTTTTAAATTATTAAATATTAAGTTTTTCTTTGCTTGTGGTTTGTTGTATTGCAGTTTCAAAACTGTCCCTTCAAGCGCTGTATAACGTTGTCTTATACAAATTTCCTTATTCTCATCAGGATTCAAAATTTAAAATTTTAAGAAAAAAATCACTTTATTTGAGAACAATTCACACTTGAGTTGAAATGCAATTACTTATATTTATTTATACGACGCTGTCTGCCGCCTGCTGTTGTCTTAAGTGGTCTGTCTGTCTCACTGTCGTCTATGTTTTCACACCAGCCAAATTTATTTTTCAATTTTTTTTCTCAGTTTTTTGTATTTTGTCGTCATGATGTCTGGTAAAATGTTGAATCTAAGACCGATATTTTCGATTCTGATTGGCTGTTTGGGAAAATTTAAAAATAACTCACCAATGGTTTTTAAGATGCAAGAAAATTTATGGTTTTTTTCTTCACTCTTGTAGATTTTTTTTAGACTTTTTTCGTATATTTATAAATAATTATTTCAGATACGAGTACAAGGCAGTTTTTTCATAGTGATTTTTGAAACATTTTGGTTTTATTTTCTGTTTAGGTTTTTATTAGTTGATTATTTGCATAATTTTTAAATAATAATAATAATAGTTTAGGTATCAACAATTTCCGTTTTATTAATTTATTTAAAAAGGAATTAACAATATAGTTTTTTCTTTAATAAATTGTATTGTTTTGTGTAATTAAATAATTATTATATGTTTTGTTGTGTTTATCTATAGACTAGCAAACAAAATTTATTGATTTATGTAAATCATACACACAAGTATGTCTGTATGTGTATGTAATTATGAATTTTAATGTTTCAAAATTGTTCTAGGTTTGAGAAATGTGTATTATTTTTAGCACAGTTTATTAATTTTTACACACTAAAACATATAAATAAGAAATAATATTAATACTCGTATATATTTATGTATTTTTTAATTGCTATTAAAACTTCCCAAGAAGTCAATAGGATCTAGAACTAGATTTTAACACGGGCTCACGATTGCAAGGTGTTGTATGTTTTACTCCTATTCATTGGACATGTTCATAATTTTTCATTAAAAAATATATTCTTATCTTCAGTTGCAAAAAGACAATTAAGTCCAATTCGAGAGGAACAACTTTTTAAAATCTTATATATTTTTTCCTCTTAACTCCTACAAGGAGCGTAGGGCCGAGTTTCAAAATCATATGCTTACAAATAATTTATTGTTTTTGTTGGCTTAGCTAAGTACTTATATGCCTCCATTTCATTAGGGCTAATCAAATCATCAGTACTCTACAGTCAAATCATGTTTGAAAGACTATTTAAACTCATATACTTACATATGTAAAAACCAACAAATACTATATGAGAATTCTGTAGCATATAAATATAATGGTTTTGGAAAACTTTCATACAAACACAACACAACAAACAATTATTATTGGAGAGTACTGATGATTTGGTTAGCCGCCAATGAAATGCAGTCATATACTCAGCTCAGCCAACAACAAACAATAAATTATGTAAATAATTAATTTGAAATATATCTCGAATAATGATTATAACAAATATCATATGCTTTCAATATATTACAAATCAGCAATTCTTGTATATGTAAGTATATGTATGGCATCGATTATCCGTAATCGTGATCGTGATCTAGAATCAACAATTAAAGAAAATTTTTATTTTAATTTTATTTTAATCCATTAACCATGATTACAACTGTTCTCCGGGATCGTAAAGCATCTGTCCATTTTGCTGAAATTTGTTTTAAACGTGCAACAAAAGAGTTAATTTCACCACCTGTCCCTTCTTCCAAAGTAGTAACTTTTTAAGTAGTAGACATCAATTGTCTGACTGTTACTTCTTTTTATACGAAAAATTGTGTTTATAAAGTGAATTAGGAGAACTCTTTGGATTTTCCTAAAGTGTTCGTTTGCGTTTGAATTTCAAGCCATGCGGACTTTTGTCGTATGATATGAGAATGAAAGATAAGGATAATCCTTCATTTCGAATTTTGTTTGATGAGGAAATTATACGTTTGATGAGTCACTTAATTTAGATCTAAGGAATCTGAAGAAGATGGTAAAATTTTTTCAAAAACCACAATGCATTAAACATTTGCATTTTTGGAAAATTCAGTCTTTTTTCAACAGTACAGAACAAGATAAAATATGAATCTTGTGCAATAATACTTTTAGCCAAAAATATGAATGTTAGGAAAAAGAAGGCAGAAACATTAAATTAATCTTTCAAGTACTTTCATACGTAGTACTCGTAATTGTAACTCGAAACACAAAATGGCAGATCACTACATTCTATTCGCCCCCTTTAAACTTCAAGCTCGCAAATAACAACAAAAAAAAAATAACGAAATCCCGGAGAAGTTTGATAAACCAGGTTTTTTCTCTGTGAATGATGTATTTTCACGAACTATATCGTACTGTATTTAAAAAATAAATTTTCACAAAATGTGGACTTAGTTCCTTTGCAACAGGGTAGCAAAAGAGTCATAAGCGATACTTAAAAACCACAATAACTGATGCTTTGGAAGCAATGATAATGTTATTACTTGAAGGAAAAACTTATTCTTTCGCTGCGAGTCCATAAAAATGTAATAAATGCATTCATGATTGATTTATTTTGAACACATGTAGATGATTTGAATATCATCTTGTAGATTCTAAAAAGTTTTTTGTCATTCAGTAGTTATTGAATGTATTTAAAGTTATTCTATTAATATTTAATATTAAACCAAATTATGTACTTCATATTCACAAAAATAGTTCGTTAATGCGAATTCAAATACGCGTGCCCGTCGTATAACATGCAGTTTACGTTAGAAAAAATACAACAATTTTAGTACAAAATACACTCTATAAAGGATTCTATTCTAATTGTTTTTTCCTAAAAAATGACAACCTTTTTTTACCCCATGAATGGGGTAAAAAAAATTAAAATACTGGGCCCAAAAAAGTTTTTGCCACTGATTTCGATTTTTATAATTTTTTTTCAACTTCCCATCCTCGAGAAATGGGGAGTCAGTTATTTCATCTCAATGTTCAAAAATTCAGTTTCCATTTGACCTTTTTTGTAATAATGCCCGTATGTGTGTATATACCATATGTAAGGCTCTAGGAATGGGTATTCTAAGGATTTTGATCTCACTTGGATAAAGTGTGACCCCACTTAGAACTTTACCACCTTGTAATATCTTTCGGAAATAAATTTTAAATTAATGTGTTTAAACACAATAAATTTTTCCATAAAACCAAGATATTCACATTTCTTTATATTCGAAACTAAATCATATCATAATTAAACATTATCATATATTTCTTTATCTATGGTTATTTTTATTCAGGCTCTAGGTCATATATTAATTTAAGTGAAGCTTCTTTGTTTTATTAAATGTTATTTTTTATTTTTTTATTCAATATTTCGCCATCACCATCGGTTTTCTTCATCAGGAATTTGAGTAAAGCCGTTTTTTTCTTTTAAAATCAAAAAGCTTTTTGATGTTGACCTATAAGCCTGAATAAAAATAACCATAAATTACATACCATAAGGTTGACAAAATTAATAAATATATATATTTCTTTATCCCTAAACTATTTAGTGACTCCAGCAAGTAATTCCCAACAAAAATCTTAAAAATCAAAGATTGTCTCAAGCGTAAACTTGCAGTAATAAAGAATTAATTATGGAATAGACTTACAATATGCATCTTTTCTTGAATTTTGTTGCATGCAATGTTATTGTATGTGTGTGGGCATTGAAAGTATAAAGATTTTCTACAACTTGTTTGCGTCCAACTTGGTGGCAAATTAACTACAAATTACGTGAAAATTTTCATTTAATATATCTAATGCAAAAAAATGAATTCGTTCGTGACTTCTGTTGCATTCAACTCGTTTTATTTATATTGGTTTTAATTTCAATATATTTTTTTCTCTGCCAGACTTGAAAAAAATTATGTTTTTATTACTGTGATATTTATAAAAGGAATCAGAATCGTATATATTTCTTATATTTCAGTTGGTTCAATTGCAGCAATAAATAAATAAATAAATCTTAAAAATATTTTGAACATTTGAAAAATTATTACCTGAGAACTGTTCATATAAAATTTGGATGCTCATAACTTTTACATGTTTTATTTTAATCATAACAATCTGTTTAAATATATTATTTTAATATCTAATTTTTGTTTTCAAATATAATGTGGAGTTTGCACAAAATTGAAATAAAACAGAGCATTTATTACTTCAAAAATCAACAATAATAAAAGTCAAGGCAAATTCATAATATGTGGAATTGACAGCGCAACTGATGACTTTTTTTTCTAAATTTTTCGTTACAGAATGTCAAAAGTGATTCATTTGTTTTGATTGCTTTGGAACATTTTCTTTTGCTTTCTACTTTTATTCTGCTGTTGTATTTGTTTTACTGAGGAGTTTACCTGTTATGAATTCGCCTTGACATAAATTGTTTTAAAAATTAAAAAAAAGATAAGCAAAGGCTAATATTTTATTAAAAATAAATAAAAAGAAAAATAAAAACAAAATATAAAATTAATTTATTTTATAAAGTGCCACATTACATTACTGCTTCGTACTTATTTGTACTTTTAGTAAGAAGTTTCCAAAGATGTAATGACATCAGAATACTTTGTTTCATCTCTCGAAATTTTTGATAATTGGAACAATGATTCCATTTCAGTGAAACACAATTGCGGCTGTTCACTTCAAAATGTTTCAAGTTTTTGAATCGTTATTAAAACTACGGCACCTTGTACTGAATACCCTGAACAATCAACTTGCAGGAGATTGCGTGCTACATGTCCAGTTGAAGGCAAGAGAAGCCGGATAATGTTAAAAAAATAATAAAAATAAGATTAATTTATTTTATAAGCTGCCACAATAACATTTTATTTAATTTCCTAGAATTCTACAATATTCTGTTTGGATGATGTTGGACTCCTTATTGTTTTTTTATAATCAGTTTGTCTACGAAAACGCCCAATCGTTGGTGGAAATAGCACTCGCGAATCCTATGCCAGTAGTATACTAACCAGTAATATTCTAACTAGTTTAGTTCGTAAATTTTTGTTTTACATTCTCTTTAAAATTTTTTACTGGAAAAGTAAAAGAACACAGCATTTATTCATGCAATCTGCAAGTGCTCTAAAAATTTCTTCGGTAGTCTTGCTTTCCAAAGAAAATATTTCTCTATAGGAAATACAGAAAATCCTGAAAGTCCTTCTTCATGCAAATTGGTTAAGTATTCGTTAAAAATATTTTGTCACATTAAAGAACATTTTAACAATTTTCATTTAACTCAATTTAGAATTACAACTGGAATTACAAAATCTTTGTATAAAGTGTTTGCTTAACAAATATTTATTAAATATGTATAGTATATGATTAACATAAAATCAGACGTTAGAAATATTTGATGAAAAATCGTAACCACTATATACATATACATGCTAACATAAGCCTAATGCACAAAGAAAGAACTTGTCATCTTGAAGTAACACTTGCTAATTTGTTTATTATTCTTTTTATTGTTTTTTTTTTATATAAAAGATTTTTATAGACTTTATTTTATCATTTCTATAAAAAAAAAACAAGGCGAAAAGGCGAATTCATTACATGTGGTTTTGACAGCTCAGCTGCCAAATTTTTTACTAAATTTTTTCATTGCTCATTGTGAAAATTTGTTCATTTGTGTGGATTATTTGCTTATTGCTTTTGATTTTCTTTGAACCTTCTCCTTTGCTTTCTACTTTTATGCTGCTGTTTTTGACATTAAATAAAGATTGTGCTGTATTTGGTTTATTGATAAGTTTACCTGGTATAAAATTACCTTGTAAAAAAATTGATTTGAGGTATTCTTCCATAACAAATACCCATATTTGTTTACTTTTACTTATGAAAACATTTCAATAATGGAATGTCAAAAAGCATATAAAAATTGTCGGGGGCGTTCACACCGATGTGCTCACAAAAAGGGATTCGAATTTTAACAGTATATAGATTTTTGCATGGCTTTTATTTTTGCTGTTACTGTTGTTATCCTGATAAGGGTACCTTGTAAGCTTAATACATTCTGAGATATAAAAAGGAATTAAAAATTAGTTGGCGTCATTGAATTCCAAAAGTTGAGTTTGTACAAGTTGGCAGACGATTAAAAGTTTGTTATGCATAGGCTTCATGCCAACGAGCTGCCAAGTCACTTCGACATTACATTATGCATGAGGCTGATATTGTCTAACGCTATAAACAAATTTTTTATTAAATCTACTTAAAATAAAATGATATTTATCTAAATATTTATATAATAATTGTATGTCAAATGTAACATGTGTGTGATAGCACACATACATATTTTACACAAATTTGTTTGTACACATTTCATCAAACATTTGCCACGTCTGACCGCACCTTTATTTATTAATTTTTTTTTTCATTTCACTTTCCTCTTTTCAACAGTTTTCTTATTTTAAAGATTAAATAAGTATATAGATATAGTATGTATGTATGTATGTAATATTTAAATGTATTTTGTATAACTTTTTATTTGTTAGTAATTTGATTATGATTAAATACATATTTATTTCGGTTTTGGTTTTATATAACAACATGTATTAAATACTCTCAACAACATTTAGGTATTTAGTTTAAATTCTTATACGAATAGTTTGTATAAAATTGTATTTAGGTAATTATTTTATAATTTATTTAAAGTTTTATTTTCGGTTTGGTCAAAAATTTCGCTACAAATGTATATGAAAATCAATTTAAAATTTCACTATTTTTCATTTTATAAATATAAAAAAACCATTCGAGTAGTTTATAACTAAAGGGACGATTAAGCTAAATACAGTTGGGTTTTCATTTACTATTTTTTGTTTTTTGTTTTTCTTTTTTGTTTTTTGTTATTATAAATTTTCCATAATAAAAAGTATAAAATTTGTAAATATTATTGATTTGATCTTTGAATATGAATATAAATATATTTGTTTTTTTTTTTTTAATTTTATTTGAGGGTGTTTGTATGTACAGGAAAATTTAATTATTAAAGTTTTGCTTAGGGTGAAAAAACGTTTAAGGTTTAAAAATTGTACTTGGATCATTTGAATATATAAATAGTATAAACGACAAACTTTTGTTGTTATACTTATTGGATGAAAAGTTATAATTAGATTCTATTTGATTTATATATAATATTGCTTGACCTATCTACAGTACAGTTCAAATAAATAGCACACCAAGTCTATGTACATATTAAATCTATTTTTGAGGTAATAATAAATCGCATTTTGTAATAATAACTCATATTTAATTGCAATCAACCCAAATTAGGAATGGAAAATAGATGAACATCAAATCTCGATAATTATCAAAAATCTATTTGTCCCATAAAACGTGTCCCATAAGCAAAATTAATAAAAATGTTCAAAAATATTGTAAAAATATACAATTATGTAAGGTTAACATTAGCCTATGCTTATGAATGGCACATGCGCATGTGCCAAATTATGTGCCGTTTTGCCCCACCTTTGACGCCGATGCGAAACCATTTACCCCCAATCCATCGTCCTAATTTTTTGGCTCATGCATTTTTTGGCCAAACCCCATAAAATAAGAAGTTCTAGCGTTTCCAAATCTCGTTACTAAGAATTTCCATATAACACTATTCCACATCTAATGCGCATGTGCCAAATTATGTGCATAGAAAATCCATGCGTATGCGCACGAGGAAGAACAAATTGTTGCGGCACATTTTATTTACCGGTCTTGAAATATGCGGCACATGAGTAGGCACATGTCTACGTGATTTGGCAAAAGTTTTTTATTACGTTGACAACGTCTATAACATTATTTTGTGACCCCATAAAGTACATACATATAATCTGGTTCCTTATAGATAGCAGAATCGAATTTGAGATGTCCGTCTCACGTTATATGGAATGACGTTTGGCTGACACAAACAAAACTGCTTGCTTATGCGACTGCTCAAGTGCCATTTATATGTCTCACTTTTAGAAAGCAGAAGATATTTCTTCCGGGCATAAAATTATACGACCTTCTTTAGTGGATATGTTTCGAAAGCCAATCAAGAAGATATTTAAGACAATTTTTTTATTTGTGTTAACTACACCCTCTATCTTCCTTCCCATAACCTATTTTCCTAGCTCCAGCATAAGTAGGGGTTATTCTCTGAATGCTGATCCTGTAAAAAACTAGTAAAAAATTCGATCACTACCTTACACCCACAAATGAGATGCATGCGTGTCTTAAAGCGTGACTGCTCTCGTCAAAAGTAAAAAAACTTTACTTTACGTGCAACATTCGTATTAAACATTCCAATCGGAGAGGGCCATAAATAGTAAAATAAATTGGTGGCATATTTTGTTAATCATTTTCGACAGGTTTGCAGGTTTTTCCGAACTGAGTCTTTAAATAGCATTAACACGTGGCGTTTCGTGACTCGTAATTGCAATGTGACGAGATTGTGCAACGTCACAAGACTACTTATCATAGAAATGGAAAGAAGCATCATACTGGCAAATATTTTTAGCGGAGCTGCTATATGATTCCAAGATTCCCAATTATCGCTAAAAATTTACTATTTGAATTCAAGAGGCTGCAATTGTTCCCAAATTTGGCATTTGCAATGGCCATATTGATAAAGTAAAGTGGCAGAAATTTATTAGGGGATTCTTTGCTCCTCACACGGCCACCTTAATGGCGATTGCTCAACAGTATCAAGGTCAAAATTCAATTTTTATCAATTTTCTCTAAAAATTTATGTTTTGAAGTTTAACTATTTATGGAAGTTACAACGAATGAAAGGAAACTTAACGCAGACGTTAAGAATAAAATTTTAGGAACATTTGCCAATTTCTGATGTGTTCCAATTATAAAGTCGGCAAAAACTAAATAGGGAAAATGTGCACTGAACGAACTGAAATTTGCAATAGAGTTAAGCATGATTTTGCCCATAGTTATAGATGAAACTAAATTTATTAATTTGAAAATGCACGAAAGATATGTATGTCTTTACACCAATTTTACGAAAAATTCATATTTTTCTTAATTTAGTTGTCTAATATTACAACATCAAAGTAAATCTCTCTATAATATATGTCCCCTAATATTTCCGATTCTCTTCAGGGGTACGAATCACCGAGCGCCGACTTCAATTTTATCAAGTCATCTGTAATATTTATTTTCTCTCAGCATTTGTCACATCATATTTAGAGGCAGATTATATTTAGATACTAACTAAAAACTAAACTGATATGCGGTTGCCATCCATAGTTGAACTCATTAGCATCCTGACGTTGCTAACACCCGTAAAAAACTATACAATTTTACTTGCGCAAGTTTTAATTAAGCTTGGAAAAAATAGAGAGAAGAAAACATAGTTGTGAAAGTAAAATTTCGCAATCTGACGTGTTTTCGTTTTGACATTGTGATCTTTTAAATTTTTAGCACCATCTGAATGTCTGCATAGAATATTATATCTTCGGCTAGTGTCACATCTAAATATGTCCACCGGGTACGTAACGCTGAAGTCTGATAGAATTCTAGTCTGTATAGTTAAAGTGCTCTTAAGTTTAACTATGATCCTACCAAAAAAAAAAGACATGATAAAAAGCAGTTCAAGCATAGGCTTATCTGAGGACGAACTGATTAAGTTTCAAGTGAAAAACTCAAGGACTTTAACATTCCCCTGTCATATATAAATGGCTAATTATCATTATAATATGCCGAGTTAACAAATTAACCCAAATTTTTCATGTTTGCAATACGATAAATTAATAAGAGTTAGAACACTGAGAATCGCACCGTTTACACACCAAATTTGACATGGGAGGACAGAAAATCATACCACATTCGTGCTGAATGTGCTTCTTAAGAGATCCAAAATTATTGCTTTATTGTAAATTTAAAAATGTTTTTTGGAATACATTTGAATAGATTTATGCTTCAGGAATGGTTTTTTGTTAAACTCCTTCCAAATTTGTTTACTGGGTTACACATTCACACTCCGAAACTGATTGTTAATATAAGTGATCTATTGTAGAAATAAAACGACTGATAAATTCCATTTCTGATACGTGATATTCAAAATTCATCAATTAAATTATCAAATCAGTGAAAAGGACTAAATCACTTGTCAAAAAAAAAAAAAAAATTAATTGTTTTGCAAAAAAAAACCATCACAAATATTACATGGCTATTGCCTATCTAGAGCTTAGAGCATTCAGCATACATTGCTCAATGAGCCCTTAATCCTTATTATTGTTTACAGTACTAAAAACTCTGTACACGAACATCCTTTTATTTAATAAAACAATATAATACTATTCCCCAATTCCTCATTCTAACAACAAACACCATTTCAGCAATAAGTATACAACAAAAACTCGTCTCAAATCAAATGCTTATCTTATTTCTTATTCAATTCACATATAATTTCAACCAAAAGGATTGTTGTGCAGGAATCTCTAATTCGACAAATTTAGTATGTTTGAATGTGTTTAAGTAGGCATTTGGGATTATAGGAGTATATATGTATATGTATGCATGTAGGCATGTGTGTTTGTGTGCATTTCTGGTGTATGTATGTATTGTTTTTCATACATTCTTAGAAAACACTGTTCCGCTTGGCACGTTGAGCTGTAGTTTGCATAGCGGCTACAACTGCATCTGCACCGCCAGTAAATACCGGTTGATTTGTGACACGCCTCAAAACATGCCACATTGCAACCGGCTTGCGCAAAGATGAAAGCATTTGATGCCAATGACGTAAACCCTTGCCGGTAGCACAACTACCCGCTACAACATGACCAAGTGGCGTAACCGTAGCCTCATCAATTACCCCGAATACCGTAAGGCGTAATTGTGTCGTTGTTAGACTTTGTGGCGGTAAACTAAATATCACCGATTCATTGAAGACCGGACAACGATCTTTGCGTTTCAATGAAGTGCGTTTCTTGAGAACCTTCTTTTCCTTATTCATTAAATAGACCTACAGAAACGAATTTGTAGTTGTGACAACTAATGCATTAGATATGGCCCACTTACCTTAACGAATACATTTTGTACATCCTGCAATATATTGGAATCATCCTTGCTTGGCACTTGTAGTTGTAAATTGCGTGCCTTGACCACAACAATCGTTAGACGTTCGGCCGTCGGCAAATAACTAAGAGAGAACATTAATTCTCCCCATTTGGCATTGCATTTGCGCGAATCGGTGAGTGGTATCCATGTGGTAATCGGTTTTGGCATTTCACCAATTTCCATTTCCGCTTCACCTAAAATTGGTTTTGGGAATTTAATTTAGACATTTGATGAGAATATTACAAGGGAACATTGCGTTTACCGATTAGCGTATGAGCTGATCCATTGTGATACAAATGAAACCATAAAGAATGTCGCTTTTGTTGCCGGGTTAACCAGAAATTTAACGTTTCATTGTATGTTGGCGTTGCAGAATCTTTAACAACCTTTGAAAGATAATAGTGTTTAATTTGATTGCTAACAAATTCTAAAAATTATAAGAATAGATGCCTCGATTTTTGCATATCAGAACTGAGATCAATAGACTCCCACTTTTTGGTAGTGGGAAGTTCACAATCAACTTGTCTTTCTTGATTCCAACTACGATTTTCGCTTGGTGGAGAATTCTAGTAAAAAAAAATTAAATTTTTTGGAGACAGTTGCGTTGTCACACAGAAAATTTCAAAAATTCTGCCACCAACAATTGTGATGAAATATATATTTTTCGAAAGACAACAACCCATATACTAGAGAGCTACAATAATTGTTAATTGTCGACGCAAGAGGGTGCTATTTTCAGCAAAATATACTTGGAAAGAAAATTTAAAATAGCTGTTGATATATTCCCTCTTATTATGATTGTCGCGTCGACGTCACATCAAGTCGACAGTAAAAAAAGACAGCAGTTCTGAACTCGTTGTAGGCAATAATTAACTAATATTGATTTCCAATTGTAATTTTATAGTAGTAATATCCTACCAATAATATTTTATAGTTCTCGATAATGTCGACATCGACAATCATAACAAGAGAAACTGTTTTTTTATGAACTGGGTTAAAATTTTGCTTTTTGATTGCTATTGAATATTGATTATATAGTTTGTATGCTTTTGAAATTCTCATATTGTTTATATTGCTTACAAACCGGTTAAAGTTCACTGATGTATTGGTTCGAATCAATTATATGTCGATATATGACCAAATAAGCCCACAATAAACAAAAAGCTAATTATTCTACTGATTAGTTAATTTATATTAATAAATTAACTAATATATTAATATTAATATGTACGTGTATTAATAAAATATTTCATAGAAAAAAGGATTACTTTAAAATTATTAAAGCGATTTTATATTCATTTTCTAAAAAACGATTACTTTAAAAAAAAAATTAAATTTAAGCAAATATTTTAAATTATAAATTTTTTTTAATTAAATAAATTCAGGTAAAGTCTGCGTTTCAAAAATATAACTATACCACAAATAGATGTATGGGCGAAAGAGGGCGTGTCTTTGACCCAATTGAGTATACATAGGTCCTGTTTATATCCATATTTAGTCCTACTAAAAGTCTGCACTAAATTCAATTTGTCTGCGACAACTCTTCGTATTTTTTATCCATTCCTTCTGTGCGGAGGGCCCAAGGACAAGCGATTAGCATATTGCTTGAAATGTTATTTATATGAGTTTTTATGGGATTATTTGCGTAGAAGCCCTGCCCTAGAAATGTAATCCTTTCATATATCTGCGTATTTTGTACCTTTAGAATTGCTCATTAAACTTCTATATATAGTAAGTGGAATCAGTAAAATTTCTTTAAAGCGATTTCCCTAGAAACATTTCCTGCTTCTCAGTCGAGATACATTTTTCTCCTGGAAGTGCTACTCACCTTCGTTTGTAAGGCACCAGCTTGGTCTGGCACTAGATAAATGCGTACAAAAGTATCCACAGAGTCCACTTTAAAGGGCAAAACTAAGCCTTTAGCCTCCAATACACTAACTTGCAAGTCTATGCCCTCCTCCGTTATAGAATTTCTTTTTAAAAAATTCATAATGACTTTTTGAAACAAAATAATAATTGGAAGAGGAAAAAAACTCACTTGTCATAATGCAAGCCCACGCACAAATAACCGGTTATTTGTGTATAAGTTGACTGATCGAAATCACTGGTAAAACCAGTCGTGGATAAATCCGAATCGACTGAATCACAGGAAATAGCCCGTTCCAAGCTCGCACCATCCAACGAAGCCATACTACCCGAATCCAAAGAGGTTTGCGAACTATTGCGACGCCACAAATTAAACGAAGAGTCCTCGTGCATCAAGAGGCGACCAAAGCTCCAAGTATTACCACCATTGTTGCCATTTATAGTAGCAATATTATTTGGTCCACACGAGCCAGAGCCGATTTTGCGAAATAGAAAATCTTCCGAAATGGTTTTCTGCAACATATGAGGTCCCTTGATCTTGCGGGCCACATGAGAAAAAGGATTTCCCGGATTGGGGCTACTATTTGCGTTTGTATGGAAGGCGTTGGTCAGATTGCGCAGAGAAATGGTGGCCGTTTCCTCTTTGTCGGCAGCTTCGGTTTCCGAAAAAGAACGATTTCTAAAAGCTCTAGGCAAGCCGATGCCCTTTTCCGCAAAACTGTCCTCCACATTCAAAGAGGCATCGTGGAAGTTATTAGCCTCAACAAATGGATTTGCAATTATTGCAGCAGGTTCATTGGTCGTTGTATGATTTTGTTTTAAGGCAGTGTTATTTGGTTGTGCTTTAGATGAAATGTCTAGAAAAGGATTTGTGTTGTTGGCCCGTTGCAACTGATCCGCATCACTGTCACTTGAGCTAGGCAAGATTTTGGTATTTTCTTCCATATAAAAACCATTTTGTTGGGGAGATTTCTTAACAACTGGTCGTGGTATGGCTGTAGCCGCTACAGAGGCTACAACATTATTAGAGGATTTGGTCTGAGGCGGTGCTTCCAAGATAGGTATATCCACAGGCCGTTTCAAATTTGATGGCAAAACGTTACTTCTAAACATGCTGCCGTTGTTGTGATTAACAAACGGACCCTCGTTTTCGAGATTCACGGAGAAGGTAACGATTTTCGTCTGACTTGTGCTGCTAGTCGCCTGTGAGGGAGCTGGTGCTGGCCTTAAAGGTTGCGGTGGTATTTCACTTTCGTTTTGGGATAAATTCCACAACGGCGTTGTGGTGTGTTTGGGTGAGTTTTGGGTATTTTTAAACCCCTCTTTATCAACTGTATCGAAACGTTTAAAGCTACCACTGGAACTTAGTAACAGTTCGGAGCCAGAATGAATCTGTAAATGGAGGCAGGATGAGTTATTAATCGATATGGGAGTTTTCAGCAATCCTTACCATATAACCATTTGGCTTAAAAAGCTTATGAGCGGAGAGTCCAATTTTTTCTTCTTTATATGAACGTGACCAAAATGTTTCCCGATTTCCGAAATAACGATACAATATAATGCCAAGTATTATAAGAAAAGCTGCTATTAAAACGATGCTTGTCAGTGTTAGGAATGATTCGTCCATTTTTAACGTACTTCCAGTGTAAGATCATGAAAATCATGTCTATGATGCTTTTCTATGAACCAAAATCAAGAAGTTTTTTTTCGCTAATTAAATACAAATTATTTTTTATTAAGGAAAACTTAAAAAGTCGTTACACTGTACAACAAATTAAAGGTACCAAAAAACAATTTTTAAATGTGTTAATATTTAAATGTTATAAATGTTTAAAAGTGTTATTTAAATGCGTTATTTCTTCAGAGTAGGGTCTGAAATGTCCCACAAGACCGGAAAGAAAATCTAGCTCAAGGCAATACTCTTGCACTTATAGCATTTTTGAATACGTCCATAGCGTTTATCTGACTCTGTTCCCACAGGTGCACTGAAAAAATTAAATTTTTCGATGACTTATGAACGCCCAGTTCTTCCAAAGCTTTTAGCTTTCTGTCGCCATAGCACGGCCATTTGCTTAAACAAAGTCATAACTCAAAAAGAACTAGTTTTATAGAAAATGAGTTCTTATTTATTTATACACAACTCAATGGACAAATTAAATAATAACCTTCTCTCTAAAGGTGAGCATCTAAATATTTTTATGAAGTTTTTACACAGGTCATATAAGGATATGATGATTAATCCTGCTTTATTGGACAGGGTTTTTTAAATAATTTCATACAAGGAGGAGGTTATCAATTTATAAGTAATTTATTTTTTAATATTTTTAATATTTGTACACGCATAACTTTATCACTAGTGAATCGATTTTCAAAACTAGTTTTTTATTTGAAAGGGTCGGACGGGCAACTTGTCCGCCCGAAATAGTGATTATCGCATTACTCCTGCATTTATGTACCAATCGAAGCAATTCGCTCCTCCTTGATTTATTTACTATCGCATAACTCCACCATTTATGGACCGATTAAAAAAAAAATATATATATATATATATATATATATATATATATATATATATATATATATATATATATATATATATATATATAACATTTACAATAAACAAGGCTAGAGCTACACTTGGCTATATTAAACGCTGGGCTAAAGAGTTTAACGACCCGTACATTGGGAAAGCATTGTACATGTCACTGGTACGTCCGATTCTCGAATATGGATCAATAATATGGGACCCTATTTACCAAATTCACTCTGATGCTATTGAATCGGTGCAAAAGCAATTCCTGTTATTTTGTCTTCGAGGATTATGTTTTAACCCAGTTAACTTGCCGTCTTACTCGTCTCGACTTACCCTTATTAAGCTGCCTACTCTAAAAAGTCGTAGAACTATGCTGAACGTTTCATTTGTCCTCAATATTATTAAAGGTAACATTTGTTCTGGATTTTTGATAAATGAAATTTCGTTTAATGTCCCTCAACGTATATCCCGAAATTTCATTCCTCTAGTAGTAAAAGTACATAGAGCTAATTATGCTGATGCTGATCCCCTTAGAAGAATGTGTAGCACATTTAACCAGTTTTATAGATTTATAGACTTTTCATTAAATACTTATGTAATAAAAAATACTATTATAAATTATTTAAACTCAAATTAAAAAATTTTTTGTTGAATTTTATATGTATTATAATTTATTTAATGTTATTAATTGTTAATTAATATTAGTAATTGTATGTAAGGAATTCAATTCCATAGATAAATAATAATAAATAAATATATATATATATATATATATATATATATATATATATATATATATATATATATATATATATATATATATGTACCTTGCAGTTTGGTTTCATAGAAATTTAAGTAGAAATCAGAGGGACAAAGTGGCCCACCGAAATAATGATTATAACATAATTCCGCCATTTATGGACCCATATTCGACATTCATTATCTTAGAAGGCATTTCAAATATTCCTGGGAGTAAAATATAAACTAGAACTTAATTGTAACGGGTTTTAAATAATCCATAGTTGCTTTTTCCAGAATTATTGAGTTATGACGTTGTTGGAGCAAATGAGAGACTTGTTCGAGAAGTATGAGAATTATTTTTGCTTAGACAGATAACCCATGCGGACAGCTCAACAAACTAGAACTCTAATTCAGCTTAACAAAAACAAATTTTTACCACACCAACAGTGGGATGGATAACCAAAGCCTATCTGTAGCGAGGTAAGCTATTAAAAAAAGTTTTAGCTTTTGCGCCCAAAGTTTTCTGCTTCTTGTGGAATTTCTAATAAATTATAAAGTTAAAGTGCTATAAAATCATTCAAAAAAATTTTTTAATTACATCAATATGTAGCAAATTTTGTAAGAAATGGACTTTAACGGATGGTACCACCTCCACAAAAAAATTATTGCCAACAATTTTTCAAACAAACATAAGTATATTTTATTTCCATTCAAACCTTTTTATTGGACCTGTTAATTATTAATTGGAGTTTTTAAAATACAGGTAAAAAAATTTCAGTTGAAAATTTTCTATCAGAATTTACAAAATTCTCATAATATTTACTGATTTAAAGAATTTGATTACTAATTATAAGATTTAGTTTCTTCAGCGTCTAGATGTATATGATATCGTACTCCCCTCTATACACCCCAAACGTTAACTATCATTACTTTTTGGAATATTAGTTTCCCTCCATCTGCTATCGCATTTGCCTGAAAGCTTCTGAGCTTAACGTCACCAGCCTCCATAAGCCAGAGGAAACTAAGAGTAAAATTACTTTTCCGTAAACCTACACGGTACGAATCAGCTGATCCGTTTTGCTTAACAATCTTTTATGGAAGTATATACTCTACCGTACACGTAACTTTGCTTTGCAGAGAGAAAAAAATTAAGTCATTGTCATTGTGTTCAAAAATCTATAGTTAATTTTGTCAACTTGCTAGGAAGTGAAGTTGACAAAATTTTAATTATAAATATATAAATTAATTCTAAAAATCTCTAGTTTTATAGAAAAACATACTTATTTCATGAAATCTATATGAAAACATGTTAATTCAATCAATAAGTGATAAAATTGCTTTCCCATAAGAAGAAAGAAATCGTTTCTACTGGCTAATTTTTACCTCTTCCACATGTGAAGTTTATACCCTCCTCCTCCTGATCTAATATTAAGTTATCAAAGTTGTAAGAAAAACAATTTTTCTCAACATTATGAATATAGTTACCAAATCGGTGAATTAGAATCCAAAAAGGGAACATCCTGCAATAACAAGCCTGTGTTAAAATTATTTGGAATGAAGTGGTCAGCCCTTAAAGTGAAAAAGTGATTGGCCCTTATTTTTTTGAAAACGCCAATGGCACCACCGAAACCGTAAATGGTGAGCGTTACAAGTAGATGCTGAGCAAGTTTCTTTTTTTGCCACAAGTTGCTGAATGGGTCTCGATCATTATTGTTTTCTACCGCTCATAAAGCTCGGGCAACAATGAAGAGTTTGAGACACAAATTTCCTGGTCGAATGATCTCCAGTTTTGGAGATTTGAACTGGCCGAACAGATCGTCAGATCTATAACATCCAGACTTTACCATAACAAGCCATGAATCTTGCAATTCTGAGAAGAGAACATTGAAGAAGAAATCGCATCAACTTGGAAAATGGTAATTTGAACGAAATACTTTTTTCCAATTAACGTCATCACTTTCATACACTTTCATATAAACTTTTTATGAAAACAGAACTCTTTTTTATTTGTAACAAAAAAGCAACCAGCTCAAATTATGACATTACTTTTGCGCCACCTTGTTTAATAAAAAAAATGTTGGCAAACATTGGCGGAGGGAAAAAATTACAGAAAATATTGTAATAAAATAAAACTATTCCACAATGGCGATGGGGCAAAAAATATTCTGGCATGGGCACTCTAACCCACTGGAATGATCTTTCGAGCCTGGTAAAAGTAAATTTTTATTTATGTCAGTTACGGTAGTCGTACCCGTATTTATAGGCATGGGCTCACACCAGAGTATTCATTCGTAATGATATTTTTTAACTGTTTTAATTTATTATATAAACTGATATATTTCTACTGACTTATCCCTAACGCTGTTATGAGAGACTTATTCAGGACCATTTATTAAGTTTTAAAATGAATCCTTGAAGGTATTGTCATTAATTAAAGCATCCGATGACAACTTGCCTACAAAACCAAGTAGCTCAGGTCGTTCCCTGGCAAAGTACAAAAATTTTTCACCATGGTTTTTCGAGTTTTAAAAATTAAGTGGCTCCAACCACTTCCTTAAAATCCATTCAATAATCCCCCTGACCACCCCTCTCCCTGGAAAGGAGGATAAAATCAGGTCGAAGGTCAGGCAGCTACCACTTACTCCCTGGGGAAAAAGGTAGGAATCAGAGATTAGCAAGGTTCCTCACCACTACACCAAATACACAGAGGGCGTTGTTTCTAGACAACGACAGATGGCAGCCCCATTGTGTTTTTTGGTGTTTTTTATAGAGGTATAGAACTTTAAGTTACAATAAAACAACGATGGATTATTCGATTGACATGAATTTTATTTATCCGAAAGATAATCTTGTGGCAATACACTTTAAATATGATTTCTGGCATACGACCGCCACGGCTGGCGCAGATGTAGTCCAATCTGGACGTTCAATTTTCGATGACTTTTTCCAACATTTGTGGCCGTATATCGGCAATAACACGGCGAATGTTGTCTTCCAAATGGTCAAGCGTTTGTGGCTTATCCGCATAGACCAATGACTTTATATAGTCCCACAGAAAGTAGTCTAGCGGTGGTAAATCACAAGATCTTGGAGGCCAATTCACAGGTCCAAAACTTAAAATTAGGCGGTCACCAAACGTGTCTTTCAATAAATCTATTTTGACACGAGCTGTGTGCAAGCGTTGTTTAGGCGTGAGCCTGTTCATGATGAATTGCCAAACCAAACTGAGAATAAATCACTTGACAGCCGTTAAATCGGTCGCCATCTTGAAAAGTAATGCCAACTTAAAGTTCTATATCTCTATAAAAAACACCCTTTATATATATATATATATATATATATATATATATATATATATATATATATATATATATATATATATATATATATATATATATAACAATGCGAAAACAATTGCAACAACTCGTGTAAGATAGAGATGCTTTATAGAACTCAAATGCTCCCAAGTCCCAAGTCATGAAATATACTGCCCATTATTATTACCCCACTCGATGGAAAATTATTATCTTATTCGATTATTCGTCAAATAATTGTTCATCCAAAAGCAAAAACGATTATTCGAATGCCAACCCTAATTGTATTGTTGCTATAGGTAAATTTTATCTATAGTTTTTTTTTCTTAGTTTTTCCTCAACCATTGTAGCTTTCTTCTCGTATCCAATTTCAAGTGGAAATGAAAATAAAGAAATGAAAAATATGATTTCGTTTGGGCATATGGAATAGTTCATAAAAACACACAAACACACTCATATATACTTATACACACATATATAAACATATTTATTATATGTGCATGAATGTGAGTATATTGATTCAATTTGAGTGGCTGACAGATCCCAATTGCATTTGAAATGTGATCTCACCCATTCATACACTTGAAACATATTTAAGTTGTTTTTGCTTTATAGGATTTATGTTAGAAAACTAGAAGAGCTACAGGATTGATTCAATTGAGTGCGTCTGGGCACATACCTTCTAGTATAAGTATGTAGTTGAGAGCTTCATCCATATGCATGCTCGCATATGCATAAGTTGAAATGAATGTACATATGTACGTATGTTCTCATGTTTATTAATTGATTTTTTATTGTTGATTAAGTCTTTCATAAATAAATCTCAAAGAGGTACAATTAATTACATTATGCGATACGTGGCATATTTTCCAATTACCTTTAGAATACATTTTAATTAAAATACATATTCTTGACCATCAAACTAAAATAATTTATGTGCTCGTATTTCTATGATAAATTACAGTCCGAAGTTCAATAAAATAACTTTGGCACTTGTTAATATTTTGAAACAACGGTTTGATAAAAGGTACTTTTGCTAAAAGTGCTTTCTTTAAAAAGTATTTTTAAAAGGGTATTTATTTTAAAAGTTAGGTTAGGTTAGGTTGATTGGAGGGGTATGAAAGCCCATGTCATACGACATACACCTAAGCCAGTGAAGGCTTGTTGTGCGCTCCCTTGAGTTTAACCATAACATATTTATTTTAAAAGTAACTTTTTAAATAATACTTTATTTAAAAGATATTTTTATAAAAGGTCTTATAAGGTACTTTTTTATAAGGCTCACTTTTTTGAAAGGTACTTTTGTAAAAAGAACTTTTATGGGCATACTTTCTTAAAATGCAATTTTTTAAAAGTTACTTTTTTAAGGCAATTTTTAAAGGCTACTTATTTAAAAGGTACTTCTTAAAAGGTACTTATTTAAATGGCACTTTTTTAACGGTGTTTTTTAAAAGCTACTTTTTTAAAGAGTTTTTTTTTACGCTCTTTTCTAAAAGTGCTTTCTTCTATGTACTTCTTTAAGCGGTATTCTTTTGAAAGATACATATGTCAAAAGGTTCTTTTTAAAAAGGTAACTTTTTTAATAGGTATTTTTCTAGTGTACTTTATTACATTATTTTCAAATGTAATTGTTTTAAAATATACTCTTTAAGAGGTTCTTTTTTGAAAAGGTACTTTTTAAAAAAAGTATTTTTTGATAGGTACTTTTTAAAAAATATTTATTTTAAAAGCATTTTTTAAAGGTACTATTTTCAAATGCTTCTTTTTTGTTATGTTTTTTATATAGTAATTTATTTTCAATTTGACTTTTTGAAGGCTGATTGTTTTTAATTGTGGCTTTTAAAAGGTCCTTTCTTGTAGATAGTTTTTAATGGTATTATTTTAGAACGTACTTTCCATAGAGGTACTATCCTCAAGAGTATTTTGAAGTAAGCATTTTTTCTAGGTACGATCCCTTGCCAGAATTTGTATATAAAACTTATTTTAAAATTTTATATATCATGCAATTTATTGTGTCAGAATTTGCGAGTTTTGCTTGCCATCTGCATTGGAAAAAAATCTGTAGGAAAAACAAAAATGTGTATTTTAAATTATTTTCTATATAATTCTTATATTTTGCTAGAATTTTTTCCAAAAATTCGTCCTTCTCGGTTACCAATCTTCGGTGGACGCTTAATATACATAGTCCTGCAATATACAATATACTTATTTTTTGATAATAAGTAAAATTGCATATTTAAACGAGCTTCAGCCATTGTGGAGCGCAACCATGTTTTTACTCGCTAAATGACCGCTCAGCAGTTGCAGTAGTGCACGGCTGTGCCAATCCTTATATTTGGATAAAATAATCCAGCGTGTTTCAAAATACTCGCCAGCTCTAAGTCGGCTAATTCGTCTTTACCCATTTTTTTTTGTTGCCAACAATTATACCAAAGCTCAATTTCTCCTTCCAAATCATCCAACTCATAAAACTGCTCAAACGTTTTTGTGGCATCTTTAAGCTCTTCCAGCTTCAAAGAAAGCATGTTTGACGGGTGCAAACAATGAATTGCAAACGCTGGCCTATTCTCTTCATTAAATCTTCTGTCTAGTGATGAAATTAAAGAATCTATATAAGGAATGTATGTAGATCGCTTCCACTATTCAGCAGGTGATGAAAATGGGAGATTTGAACGTTGCGTTTGACGAGAGACTATCCTTGGAACAGACATCTCTATTCCTAAATTGGCTGTGTTTTCTTGAATAGAAAAAAGCAATCCGTCCACAATACCCCGTGCATTTTTTAATTTTATATTGTATGCATGTAAAAAAAAATTATTGAAGAATTAGGTGGGTGCCACGGCCCTCTAGGCCCATACCTAGCTACGCCCATGTTTGTACTCCTTTATATTATTCTAAAGCATTAAACATTTTAGAAACAGTTTGATTTCTAAACATTTTGGATTGAAGACCAATTACGAATGGTTGTTTGCTTGCTTATTATATTTGCCTTAAAAGGGTTATAAGTCCCAAGATAATTAACCGATTTTCAATAAAACGTTTTTTTCTGCACCAAAGCTCGTTAAAAGCCATGAAACACAAGAAGAAGAAATTCAAATCGGTTGACGAAGAGAGAAGGAAACGGTTCTGAATTGTTTGGCTATTTCCTATTTATATATAGATGTTTACATACTTTTATACTAATTTTGCATAAATAATTTTCTAATAAACTTGTTAAAACAAACAAATCAAAATTTTAATTTACCCTAATTTTTTTTAATGGCATCTATATTTTGAATTTTCCCAATATGTTTTATTTAAAGCTAAAAAAGAACAAGTAAACTTTTGATAATAAATAACTTGTAACTTTACAATAAAAACCACTGTCAGTTGACAAATTAAATAAATTTATGGTAAAAACTTATGTGGGTCATGCTAAAATGGCGCTATTGTAAACAATTCAACTAAATTCATTTACCACAGTCTATCTACATACATACGTACATATGTATATAAGTATGTACAAGGAAACAGTGTACATTATCGCTAATTATGGGCACATAAAAATCTCTAGCATTTATTAACAATTTACATTCAAACTCACGTCATACAATATTGTGTGCCAGTGTCCTTTGGAGTGGTGCACACAAGCATTTGAATAACTGTATGGTTGGTCGGGCACTACATACATAGTTATTTGTTCTAACTGAATGAAATAATTTTTTACAAAAAATAAAGCATAAAAAATACAAAATTAGTGAAACAACGAAAAAAGGCTTGTTTTGCACACAAGCACTAAGTAGAGCATTGACTGTTATTAGAACTTTGACACAGTTTGGTGGGTTACAACTAATACACACTGCAATTCAGTCACACATTACTCAAGCTGCTTTTACGTTACACTGTGTATTGAATATACAACTTCTTTTAAGCAAGTTTTAATTCACATTATCATCAATATTTTTTTTCCTTTTTTGTACTTTTGTGTAAAGCATCATCAAACTTGTAAAAAAATCACTTGGGTTTCTTTAAAACACATTTTTCCCTTTATACATAAGTACATAGTTATGTATATGTATTTGTGTATGTACTTATGTGCTGTATCATAATAAAAAAATCCAATACAACACATTACAATGAAAACTTTATCCAGGTCAATTTTCCATCAACATTTTATTTATAAAAACCTTTTAAAGGTTTTGTAAATAGTTATTTAAAATTTTAATAAGTTTTTGTCACGTTTGATAGATTCATTTTATTACCTAAATCCTATCCATATGTACATATGGATATTCATATGTATGTACATACGAATGTATTGACATACATATGTATGTGTTGTATTTTAATATTATTTTTTGCGAAAAAAAAGTAACGATTATAAGTATATTTTTTGGGACTTTCCTCTTTTGCTCTAAAACATAACTTACTTTGCCACATCCGTTAGCACCACTTCAGTGTGCACCACGTTGGAAATTCCGTTTTAGACTGTTTATTTATGCTGTAACGAAAGCTAAAATTAACGTCTGCAAAAAAGTCCAAAAGAAAAGGAAGTTGACTATTTTGCCAAGAGAAATTTAGGTTAAAATAGTGGTTGAATTTACAACAAAAAAAATGAGAACCGGTTAAAACTCATCCACATGTTGTTCGTTATTTTTGACTCTTCATTGTTGCTGTTACCGTTGTTTTTCATTAAATTTTTCTCTCTCATCAACATTGTAAACAAAACATAAATATTTTATGAGAGAGGCAATTGCATGTTTATGTTAAAAACAGTGTTACCAAAATGTTAATTTTGTAAGAAAGAATATATTGTAAAGTGCACGCTTGCTACAATTTTCTTTTGAATACTTTTTCTCGGGGTATTCTAAAATATATTCAAATATTTGATATTGATGTAATTTTTAGAGGGATTAAAAGATATGAAAAATCTTCTTTTGAATATTTTTCCACTTTTCAATGTATATGATGCATACATGTGATTTTATTAAGTAACAACATCTTTGCATTAATTTTACAGTTAAATAGTTTAAATAAAAAAGGTCTGGCAATAATGATAGAAATGTACTTTCTCTGAAGAGAAAGATTATTACACACACATGTCTACATAGAAAGAGGACATTATAATTCTTTTTGTATCACAAATTTAAAAATTTCTTTTGTATGGTTATAATTATGATTGAGATTTTACGACAAGATACGAAAATAGTAAAAAAGAATACAAAGAAAAATCTGAGGGTTGGATATATCCTAAGGGAATATTATAAAACAGAAAATATATTTTAAAGTATGATTTATTATAGAACTTTTAACGATATGCATGAAATTTTTAAATGTTTAATATTCTAACATAAAAATTATACAGAAAAGTTTTAATAACAAGGGTACAATATTGCTAAAAAATAAATAAAGACCACTTGATTTAAAAAGATTTTTAAAATTTATTTGCTTAAATTTTTAGCATTACCTGCACTTTAAAAAAGCAAACCAAACGTAATCCGAAAACCGATCTGTCAAGAACATTTTGGTGTTGGAAACATTTTCGACAACGACATCTTACGAATAAGAAGATCTTGATGAAACATGCGGTTTTCGAATCAATTTTGCAATTTTCGAAAATTTACTGATATCAATTCAACGAATTAATCGTATTAATTACAATTCTTATTATTTGTGCGAGAGCAGATTAGACTTAAATTTATTTCATATAAAAATTCCAAAATTTTGTTTAGGAATAATCTTAAAATCTACCATGTCGATATTTTCATATTCATTCAAAATCTAAGTGAAATTCAAGAGTAATTAAGCTAATTGCCTGATTTTATATACATACTTATATAGAAAAAGAATTTGCTCCAACATTTGTAATGAAAATCAAAATAAATTCAATGTGTTATGCGGAAAATGTATCTCCTCTAGCAATTTATTTGCGAAAAATCTTGAGATCGATTATATTAAATCTATCTAGATATACACGACATATAAGTGAGATCAAAAATCTTTACATTGCCGCAAATTTTGTTACGATCGGTTATGAAATCACAAACATCCTTACTCATGCATACCCAAATCATCGTGAGGATGATCAAATTAAATTTCTAAGATATTAAAGCGCCAATACTAGTCAGACACCAAAACGGAATGAACTATTTATGCGTAAATGGGATTGGATTAGCCAGGCACTACGTCGTCCACCCACTGAAATCAACCTCAATTTCCTAGACTGAAACCCCCAAGGAAACGGACGCAGAGGACGCCCTGCCAACACTTGGAGTACACAAGTAGCTTTGGAAGTTAACAAATCAGGCAAAAGTTAGAGTGAAATAAAAAACCGAGCATCGAACAGGAATACTTGGAACAAGTTTGTTGAGGCCCTGTGCTCCAATGTATATATATATATATATATATATATATATATATATATATATATATATATATATATATATATATATATATATTGGTAGAAAATTTCTCATTTTTAATGCAGGAAATTGAGAGAGATTTTAAATTTGCTTAAGGATCAGCATATGGTAAGAATCAATTTAATCTTATTATGTCCTTATAAATTTCAGGCTGAGATTACTATAATTAATTCTCACCTTTTAACACCGTATGTCCATATATACATATATTTAGTTTTTATGCTGCGAGCTGAAATTCAAAACTGAATAAATATTAATGAATGACTTAATATGGAAATTAATTATTTGTTGTAATTCATATGCAATATTTAAATTCTCATATTGTATTTGATTTATGTGGCATAAACATCCTAGCTTGAATGTTTTCAAACTGCTTAAACTTCACTGACGATTTGGTTTTAGCAACCAATGAAATGTCGGCATTAGAAGAGCTAAAGCCACAACAAACTTTTGATTAATGAATGACTTTAATACAAAGATTGATCATTTTGTAAAAAAATAGTACATGTACTTTAGTTTCAAACTTTAAAGCGAGTTATTATAACTTAGGTTAGGTTAGGTTAGGTTGATCGGAGGGGTGTGATAGCCCATGTCATACGACATACATTTAAGCCAGTGAAGGCTTGTTGTGCGCTCCCTTGGGTTTAGCCATAACATATTGACCCAAAGGTCTAGAGAAACTCCGTGTCACTCACAAAGTTTCTTAATTTCCTCCAGCATATTCCCCGTAATTGGGTTATGTCATCTCCTCCCGCTATTCCCATGCGTTTAAGATGTGCCCATAGTTGAGAGTGCCCTGTGACAACTTCCATTATTCTACTTAGTTCGGGCTTGCTAAGTCTTGGCAGTTCCCTCGTTCTTCTCTCGTCTGGATCTCCCCATAGAATTTTTGTATCGATTCCCAAGGTTCCGTTATTCCAGGCTCAAGTCTTTAGCTCGGATTTAACTGCATCGAAAGGTTTCGCGCATTCCAAGCTTATATTGCCCTAGAAGCAAGTGAGTTTGCCCTCTCATTTCCAGTTATCACCGCGTGCCCTGGCACCCATATGATGCGCAGTTACTGATAGGTAAAATTAGGACGTTATCAGATAGCCAGTTTTTCCCTATTATGTTTCTGATAAGAAGCATTTCAAATGAAGTGGACAACTTCATGACTTATTATTTGCCGAGTTATACACGTCTAAATTGATGGAGTTTCCTTAAATGTATTCTCTTTATTAGCTTTGCAAACTAAAAAGTAAATAAAGATATTACTTTAGTGATTCTAATAGGAAATTGTTTTATTTAAAAAAAAAACAATTCATGTATGAGAACGAATATGGAATTTTTAATATAATACCCCAGTTTTTTTAATTCGAATTTAGCCCGTGGTATATATAGTAAATGTTTTGAAGTGGTATTTGCATAAGAGATGCGAGAGTAGTTTTACATGCATTATGCACGAAGTGTGTTGCTTACAGATGAACAATATATTTTTCCAAGTGTGTCTTCATCGCCTGGTATTTTCTACAAATTTGTTGTTACATACTACTAAGTATATACTACTCTGTATGAAAGAAGAAACCGAAAAAATCAACAGTTGCCAACATTGCTCTTTGTAGATTTGACATTTGTATTTTTCTTTCAATCGTAGTTGTTGGCACGGATATTTTTTTCTATTTTACTTTAACAAAACGAATTAAGTTTTTTTAAAAGCATTTTTAAGCTTCTAAAACAAGAAATTTTATGAAAAAAACTAAAGCAACGTGCTTAACAACTTCTGAATATCATGTGTAACTGAAAAAAGTGTTAAAAAATTGTAAGTTAAATGATGAAAAAATTAGGGAAAATAAATTAGCGAATGTAAAATAAAGGTACATATAGTCATTGTGTGAATAATAAAGGTAAAAAATTAGTTTTGCAAAGAGATGAAATCTAAGCCACAGTTACCTTGTATAACAAACGACAGCAACACAATACATACATGCAACTAATAAAAAAAAAACTATACAAATTGTAATATTTTATAATAGCTGAAAATTATTGTAAAATTCAGACAAATTAAAAGAAGAGACATCATAAAACAAGTGATACCGTGAATATTTTTTGTTGGAAAAAGTGCGCATCATAGAAAAAAAAAGAAATTAATTACAGATAGATTCAACTAGATGATTACATTTCGCATAAACAGAAAAAACAACATGCAGCTGCTTGAAGGAGCAGTGTAAAAATCATTCTTATGTTTGTGGGGACTGCTATTTTTACCAGTTTGTTACACTGTTTTTTATGCTGTTTGTTGCTTTTGTGACTTTATAAGGTTGTCATTTTTTTTGTTTTTTGTTTTGGTAATGAGCGGCTGGAAAAAACAACTTCTAAATAATAATTTTTGCACTATCAATTTAAATTAAAGTATTAACTGTTTTTATTGTTTGTACACCTTTTGAGTGTATGCGTATGCTTATACATACATACATATATAATTATCTAAACAAAGCGCTATCAATTATCGGCTAGAATATTAACTTTTTTATTAGTTTACCAAAATACGCAATACCATGTTTTTTAATATTTTCTGTTTGCTTTTTAAATTCATAGTTATACTGTATGCTAAACTGGAGCTACATACATAAGTATGTATGTATGTTCATTATACATACATACATATGTATTTAAGTAACTAGGAATGTTTCCAGAATTTAGACTGGAATTATTTTTTGATTGCATACAAAAAAGCTTTATTTTGAATATAAAAATAGATATTAAAACTCACTGTGAATTGAAATAAATACATAAACTTCACAAGCCAAAAACGCACAACTTCCAAAAATTTGTAATATGAGTTATTTGTAACAGTACTCTATACGGGATGGATATATTTGTTCCCACTCCCAATGGACGTAGCATTTAACCATTTTTGTTATAATTAAAAAAGAGCTCTGTTTTCATAAGAACTTTGTTCTTGAAAAGAGCATCTACCCATGGCTTTTTGACAACTATTTCTCTATGTATCTTCATCATAAATGTCAAATGCAAAAATGGCAATGAATTCAAATTGTGACATTACTATGTGCCACTCTGTAGTCTGATTTCAATGATGTTATCTTATGAAAGCTGGGTAAAACCCATAAATATTAAAGCAGGTTTAATTTTAAATTACTATCATATTTTTATCGTATGTACATACATATGTAGTAGGTATTGTCTCTATAATTTTTACCAGAGACCTTTTAAATAAAATTTACCACAACTCTTGGTGAAGTAGAGCTTATCAGGCCTGTCACAGAAATCAATTTCGATCGAAAGTGGAATTGATTCCGTATTTTGCATCTCCAGAAAACAAAAAACGAAATTGTTTTTAGGAATGAAACCACTTTTAATTTCAAGATCGAATTTGCATTTTTTGTATCTGATAGTAGAAAAAGAATTTAAAATTTTTTTATTGAATAAATAAAATAATAAAATACGGAATCAATTCCACTTTCGATCGAAATTGATTTCTGTGACAGGCCTGATACAGGCCTTTAAAACTTCCTTGATTGAATAAATAAAATAATAAAATACGGAATCAATTCCACTTTCAATCGAAATTGATTTCTGTGACAGGCCTGATTATATGAAAACCTTAAGCTAAGAACATTAAACCTGTTGAAAGTTTATATATACAAAAAATCATATTTGACCTAATATATATATATATATATATATATATATATATATATATATATATATATATATATATATATATGATATATTGAAATTATAAATTTTTATATATAAGTATATATTATAAAACTATTTTAATTTTTTGTATACTACCGTAAAGATATTGCATTTTTGTTTATTAATAGTTAAATATTCATATATAAGTACAATAAATATTTAATTCTCTATTCGAAAGGCTAAATAATCCTGGAAAAGAAAACTGAACACAATGTGTAGCGCCAATCGAACAGATTACAAAACCAATGCCACGATTATCGTTTACAACACTTAAATGTATCAAAGCAATTATGGATTAGTTAAAACCCGATATAATCCATTTCTAGTTTATATTTTATTCCCAGGAAAGATTGAAATTCTATCTAAATAAAACATTTTCAAAATAGGTCCATAAATGACTGAGTTATGTTATAGTGATTATATCGTGCGGCCACTTTGTATGTCCGATTTACAATTAAATTTCTGATAAAACAAATTGCAAGGTACACTTTCAAATCAAAAGTTTTTTTTAATCAAAATCGGTGTGTAAATAAAGGAGTTATGCGATAATTAATACATCGGGAGAGCAAATTGCCCGTCCGTGTTAAAAAAGAAATTATGAGACCGGTCTGTAAGCAAACCGTTTCTCACAAAAAAGCAAAAAATTTTCAAAATGAAAATCGACACACAAATGTTTAAAGTACAAACAAACATTAAAAAGAAGTAAAAAAATGCACACGAGTTGATAACCTCCTCCCCTTTTGGTTAAAAAGAAGCAAGTAGTTTTGCTAATGAACATATTTTTCAAAAGTGTCGGAATATGGTTTTAAATGCTTTTATTTTTCAGCTTGAACACCTGTTGCTTCAAATTTAACGCCTGATTTTGTAAATCTAATTGATTTAGTTCTTATATTTATATTGAAAATAATTGAAAAATATGCTTTTGTTTTCAATGAATAAATTTTCGTTTCAATTTGCAAGGTCGGGCCACTAATTTCAGTTTGAAAAGTCGATTATAAATAATACATATAAATAAATACTGGGGGTAAAGCATGACATTTGATATCGACCAAGATTTCAAACAAAAGTTTCTTGAAATGTATTGAAACTTCCATCGATACCGAATGTCGTAATTTACATTTCAAATGACTGTTTTGTGAATTTTATCCGACTTTTGACCAGTACCACATTAATGTCGAATTTAGAAATCGTATTAGAAATAAGTTTACCATTTTTTAGTTATTTTTTATACATACTTTGGAGCAGTGATCCCAAAAGTAGGGAATTTTCTTGTAAATTTTCAAGCATAAGGAAAATTTTAAGAAAGAAAAAAATTTTAATTTTAAATATAGTATAGTGTACAGTATAGCTAAACGGCCTTTAGGCAGCTTTTGCCAAATGTAAAATTCTATATTAAACACTTTTAACAAAATGGTTCATATATGGAGCTTGTTTGAGAATTATGGGGCTTTGGAGCATATGGTTTTTTGTCTTGTATCAGTTTCGCTAATCAATTGTAGCACCAATCTAAGTAGATGATTGATCTGCTGTAGCAGGTCCTAGGATAATGAGGCTACCATTTGTCGTTGCCTAGAAACACCGCCCTCTGTGTATTTGGTGTAGTGGTGAGGATCCTTGCTAATCTCTTTCTTATGGGGGTGGAGGCTGTCTGACATTTGCTATGATATTATCATTATTTTTCAGGAGCAGGGAACGGAGGTAAGGGGCCCCATCACAAATGGGCTTATCTGCTTTAATTTTACCTGCAGTAGCATCAGAAATCTGTATAAAATGTACTCAGTTCAAATTATAAAGCAGATGAAATTTTGTTACGAATGCGTCTCAAATTCATTTTTTTATATATAAGTTTAATTTGAAAAAGTTATTTTTAAGTGTGTGTTTCTATATTTATAAGCACGTACATATATGTATGTGCATATTTTCACATATATACATACTCATATTTTGTTTTCGTTTGTTTTTATTTTTAATAACAATTTTAATAACTGGTACCTGATGAAATAACTATACAGAAATTAATATATACTACGTTTATTTGCACGTCTTATTTGCAAATATAACTATTTGCAAATAACTAATTCACTGTTTATACGGGAAATTGCATACAGAACTTATGTTATTATTAGTGATGCCATGTGACGAAAATATGATTGTTTGGTAAGTAAAACACAAAAAACGTTCATGAAGTGGCAACGTCTTACTTTTTATTTGCAAATAGTGTCGTTATTCACGACTTGTCTAAGTGAGTTAATAAGTTACAATAAAAAAGTTATACGGCAACATTCTTCTTTTTATTTGCAAATAAGACGTGCGTATAAACGTAGTAATACATTATATAAACATTTAAGCAAGTACACGTTAGTTTGATCGTTGCGAAAAATATAACTTCAAGTGTAGTGAAAATCGGTAGGGATTTTTTCGTGGTATAGAAAAGGGGGTTTTCGCTGTTACGCCACAGCCATCGTCGTCTTGGAGTTTTATAAATACTTTAATAATTCCAATCGCAATTATCTTCATTAATGCGAATTAGCCGAATCTTAAACATAAATATTGAAATCGTGTTTCAAAATATGCAAAAATGGAAATAATGCGTATTTTAACAGTATGATTAATGAAATCATTATTTTTTTCGAAATCCATCATAGACATGAGGGCGATTATTTTTATATCAAGTAGGTTAGCGATTTTTTATGCATATTGTTATTGTCGAATGATTTTTAACCTTCAATTCGAAATAGCTTCTTGTAACACATCTCTACAACTAGATCCACATCGAGAGATTTAAAATTTTTTTTTTTTTTAATTTTGTTAAGAAAATTAAAGGAAATCAAGAAATTTCGATATTAAGCAATGAAAAAGCTTAGAAAAAAATTAATCAGCTGTAAACTCCACATGTTCCCTCTTTCGGGGGAATAAAAAAACAATTCAGATTCCCGAGAACGTCAAAAGGTTGGGAATCTGGAAACTCTTAACTTTAATAACTTCAGTTGCACTGGTAGAGCAACTACGAATAGTTTATTTGTTATTTTTGCATTAAATGGATGATACATTTATTAAATAAATAATCATAATTCTAACATGTTTACTCGTATGAAATTAATATTATGTATTTGTTGATACCTTTTTATTGACTATTTTTTAAGCAGGAATTGTTTGTCTATAAATATATTGCACAGAATTTTGTGTTGTGAAATTATTATTGCTGTAAAGGTAATAAAAATATATTATAGGTACATATACGAATTTCCATTTAAATATGTTATGCATTCGACAATCTTTGTTATAGATGAATGTATAATTATTTATAAATTATTTAATTTTTGTATTTTCTAAAATGTTATAAAGAAGTTCACATGATTGATTGTTTTATGGGTTGTATGTACTCGTAGATATGTTATACAATTTCGCAAAAGTTATAACTTTTTTTATATTATCTATGAATAAAATATATGAAAATTTAACAAAAAACATTTTTCCAAACTTTTGCACATGCGACCTGATACGATACTGATATCGTATGCGCTTCCGAAATCCTTCATATATTTTGTATTTTTAAGTCTTCTCGGGATGTTTTGACTAATTATGTAGCTTTGTACTACATTTACAATATTTTACAACTTTATCTCCATAGGCGTTGAAATATACTTAAAAATAGTAAAAATAATACAAATTGTGTGAAAATAAAAACAAACAAACAATTAGGAAGTAGGAAATTAAATTTATTTTTTTTTTTACATAAAATAACCTGTGCATTTTTTTTGAGCGGAGTCTTAAAAATTTATCTTTTATTATTTTTATCGCAGAAAAGTCAACAAACAGCTCTATATTCATGTAATTTTCAAGCATATAAGGAATATCACAAAATTGGCAATTTAGTTCGTTATAACTGAAGCAAATATTTTTTTATAAAAAAAAAAAAAATAAACATTCGCGTAAGTCATAATTACAAGTCTAGGATAGGTTAGGTTAGGTTGATTGGAGGGGTGTGATAGCCCATGTCATACGACATACACTTAAGCCAGTAAAGGGCTTGTTGTGCGCTCCCTTTAATTATCAAACACAACTGCCAGAGTTCTCCGGCAGGATTCGAACCTGGGACCTTCGCACTACGAGTCTCGTACACTACCTACTAGTTTACGAAGGTCAGTTAGTCTAGGATATATTCTGTAGATTTTCGTAAGAAACGTGAGCTGTACACAAATATTTAATGAAAACAAATAGTAACCTCGAATATGAAGGAAATCTGCTAATGCTCCCATTGAAGGAATTGATGAGCATTCAGGGGCGGTTGCCACCTCCATAAAATTTTATCGGCGTTGTTCTGTAGAATGGCAAACAATAGATTCGATTGTATTGCTATCAGGGGTGGAGTATGTTATTTTATGCTATCGAAAAGATATAACGAATTTCTGCTGCGACCAGAAAATAATCAATATATCATATAAGATCGAGCCAATTTTAACAGACGAGAAACTTGTAATATATTTTAATTTTTTCGACAGTTAAAACTATATTGTCGCATAAAAATCACTTAAAAATTTCTACTATTGCGATTACTTATGTCAGATTTTCAATTTATTATTTTTTATCATACAAAAACGTATAAAATACATATTTTTAATACTTGGCCCTAGCAATATTTTACATATAAAACATTTTTATACCCTTATAATTAATGTTAATTCCTTAGTGTCGAAAATTTATTATTTGTTTGGGGTTTAACTGTTCATATATTAATATTTTATTGGTTATTCATTTTATTGGTATTCCAGCAGATTGAATAAATTTCAATACTAAATATTGTTAATTTGTTAACATAGTATTTTTGTATTATTTTACTAAAAAGTAATAGCAGAAATAGATCGTAAGTTCAATTGAGATGTTTTTAAGGTCACACATTTGCAGTAACTAAATGAAAACCAGACAATCTATTTCAGAACTACGATACCGCAAACAGACGAGCAGATACATATGTTAATCATAGTTAATACAATACCACTTTGACGTCATCGCGGCTTTTTTAAATAAGTTTATTAATTACTTTTGTTTCAACAGAGGTTTCACATTTAAGAAACATGAATAACCTTTCCTCTGCAGAAATTGGGACCTATTGTCAAACTCATAATGGAACACTGTATTTTTACATCGCTAGCTAATAACGTATTGTAATTAAGTATATATACCACCACGATGATATTGTATATAAAAAATTATGATGGTATGAACTTTTCCATCCCTGATTGCGATTGTAAACATATACAAGGCCTTTATGAAATAATTTTTTATCTTGCATATTTACTCAACTATAAGAACTTGAAAATTCATGTATTTTGTTGGTATGATCTAGGAAACTTTAGTACGTATGTATATATCCTGGACTCGTTAGATATACAATGTCTGTCATATTTTGAATATTTTATTATTGTGAGAATTGGAAGATCAAATTGGATAAATTTAATATTTAAGCAACCTTATGAGTTATTTGCGTCTCCTCATTTATAAATTGGAAAAAATAAGTTGATAAAATATTGCACTTATTTGTAAAACGTGAAAAAAATGTTAACAGCTCGGGATTGAAATAAGGGTATTTATATGTGCTACCGCTACTACCGAGTTTGATGTAGTAAAAATGCTAATATTTATGAATTTTTTTTATAAAAAACGAAAACAGTATGAATTTAATTCGTGTGACCGTAAAAAGAGTTCTCTATAACGAAGGTCATACATTTGGGAATTCGAAATTAGTTCTATACTAGCTGGGAGTTCGCTATAACCGTGATTTACTGCGCATCAATTAAAATGATTCATTTGTTGACATTTATACAAAACTACTGGGACCTTAAACCGGTGTAACTACTAGTTTATTTTGTTACAAAAACTGGTTGTCCGGCTTACCATTAAAATACCAAAACAGTACAAATATTAACTATTGGTATATCAATCCTTTGGCAAATATTGATGGAATAATACTTATTAAAATTTATTCTAGATATTCTCTCAAATAAACATAAATTGTTTGTTAAGTTGTTTGTATTAAAGCCTATTAAACCTACTACGGCCATATATTTTGTAGACCCTAAGTCTAAGTGGGTATGACCCTTATACATTAGGTTGTGATTTGTAATTATTTATATCCTAATGATAAAATATAAAAAATAAAAATATCATGAAGCGTACATTTTGTTAGAAATAAATAAAAGAACAACAAAAAATCACACAAATGGCGGGTATCCGCAAAACAATTCTAGACAGTTCAAATCCATTGGAATTACAATATATTGAATAAGTATGTATAATTTTTATAAAACCAAAAGTGATTACAATATTTTAATTACAATAACATAATTTATAATTTTATAAAAATTTTCCGCATAAACAAGGATGGTTTCTTGTTTTTGAAACAAAAACTGAGCACTTTTCTAAAAACTAACTCTGCCATTCTTTAATATTTCTAATTGGCTGTCCCAAGCCATTTAATTGTTCAGTAAAATGATCTCATTTGTCCTTGAGCTGTATTTTGTTATATCCAACTGGCAGCTTGCCTCGGCCAATATTAAAATTAATTCTCATCAGCTCAACCAGCTTTGCCATTTGTTTTTTTATTTGTAATTTTGCTAAGAAATATTTATTTCATTATTTTATTATTTTATTTTTATTTTTGCAATTTCTGTATGTTTTACAAAACAAATTTTATATGCATACTTAATTTTTTTTTAAATCTATTTTCGATTTTCAACTTGTAATGTTAATAAAACAACACCTAATGAGCAGCTGTTGTAGAATTTTGACAGTGCGAACAACACATACTGACAACAGTTGTAAACCATAATCGCATTTTTAAAAATACAACAACTGTTGTAAACCATAATCGGGGCATTAAACAAACTGGTTGAAGTCCACTCCTGCGTTCGTTAACGCCAAACAAATGTCAGACATATGGATACCGAAAACCTACAACAAACAAAAGATTTTTTTTATGGATAGAATATATTATTATATATGTACTTTCTTTTTTGTAAAACTGAGTTGTGTTCTTGACCGCAACTCCTTCTTAAAGTATTGAGTTTGTTACAGTATCTTGCGTCAAATAAAGGGAAAGAGTTAATTTCTTGCTTTTTAAAATCTTATTAACTTACACTGTGTGTAATTTTTTAAGTCGTGGCAAAATAACAAAAATTGCGAACATATAAAATAAAAAAAAACTTCTCCTTCCAGATAAAAATCGCAAAAAACTAAAAAAAATTCAATTTTTTAACATTAGCATGTTAACAACATTTTTGACAGCTTTGTTAATGTTAACATGCTAATGTTAACATGCTAATGCGATTTTTATCTGGAAGGAGAAGTTTTTTTGATTTTATATGTTCGCAATTTTTGTTCTTTATGACAAGAGCTACAAGTTTGCCTCAGAGAGTAAATCGAAATTCGGAACGGTTTGCAAGATATGAGCCCGAGAAAACGATCCCTTTTTTGCGAAAATGATACCGAGGCCCAAATCTTTGGCGGCCCATAAAAAAAGTGCATGACTTTGGGAAAAATTGGGAGACACGGGTCTTTTTTTTTAGTCTTTTATCACGTAGTGGTGTCCGTATATGGCTATTTTTTTTTTCGTGTTGCACTGTGTTATTAATGATTTTATCACGTGACAGAAGTTTTCACTTTATTTTTATAATGGTTGTTCATTTCTGTTAATTTTATCTCCAATTCCACCCCGTTCACTTTCAAATAGTGCGTCATATTGTGTCTGTCGTTATTTTTAATTTAATTTTTATATTTTGTAGACTTCCCTCAAGTTCAAGTTCTCGATTTGAAAACAAAATTAATGAAAAGAAAAACAAATAAATAAAGCAATTCATTTTGATTATGTTTTAGAGAAAAAGGCAAAGATAAAAAGTTAAAAAAACAAGTTTATGTGACTAACTGTGTGTTTTTGGCTTTGTTTTCATACCATTCGCGTTTGAAATGAACCTTCAGAAAAAAACCAGTAATTGCCGTTACCCATACACAGTGATGACCAAAATTATAGGTGTATTAACGAATCGATTCATGTTTTTCCCAAATACTTGAAAATTACAATGATACCGTCTTAGTCTATCACATTTGTTCAGTCCAAAATTATTTCTATCAGAAAATACACTAGAGGTGAAGATTTTGAAGTTTGAAATAATTAAAAACTCAGATTTTTTTACAACGTTAGAAAATTATCAAATCGAAACATAAAAAACGAGATGCCGCAAGATAAAAATTGTATATAGAAAATTCAATATCATCCGTCTCGTGAAATCTCTGGTGTAATTTGTAATTTCTATATACATAAGTACATACATATAAGAAATATTTAAAATCTCAAATTATTTGGTTGATCCTTTGAATTGAAAAAAAAAAATCAGTTGTCCAGATATATTTTGAGTCCTATTAGTAACGTTGCTTAAGAATATATTGTTTTTATAGATCAAATTATGAAGGACTACCGAATGGGTCTTTCCATTCCGTAGTCTTTTATAATTAAACAATAGGAGCTGCTCATGTAATCCAATTTCGTATTACAAGAGATTTTTAGACAGTGTCCATTAAGCTCTTCTACGGTCACCAGTTGAGCATTCAATATTTTCTCAATAACTTCTCATATGATATTGAGGTATCGTGGGTTAGAGTGGACTCGATAACTCATGCCATTTGTGGCATAAACATGTATATGTATGTATGTATGTGATGGAAATAAATAGCTTTTAAAAAGAAAACTATTTATTTAATACCGAAGGTAGTTGAGATAAGCTCATAAATTTTGTTTTGTATTAAAATATTATACACGTAATACGTTTTTCATTAATTGTTCGAAAAAATTTTAGACTGGTTTATTGTTTAGTCTGCTTTTCATACGTTAACAATTTAAGATTCAAAAATCAAAGACAAAACGGACACAATTATGAAAATCGGTCCTCAAATGGCGGTTCTATACGATAATCAATATTCCGATTTAGACTTAAAATTCTATGGGACCAAACTGGATGCATTGACTTTTCAAATAAAATTTTCAAAATCGGTTTTAAAATTGAGCAATTACGAAAAAATGGATGAGCTAGAAACTCTCTTCTACCCAAACTTCCAACCTAATCAACTATTTTGCAGATGACAAGCGCATTAGGAATTCCTATATATAGGGCAAGCCTGTTGGAGATTGGGACGATGAGACGAAATCATAATCTTGTAACAATCTCTAAATACGAATCGATTTGATTGCAATGCTCGTAAGAATTAGACGCTCTTGTTGTTGTTGCCATCAAAATTCAGTGTACATATATTTTTCATATCGCTAAAAAAAGCATTCAAATGCCTCGTTTTTAAGACGGTGTAGAATTACTTCAATCCCTCTGATCTATTTACCATTTATACCATCTACATAAGTATATCCTACCCAAAATGGAATTATAATCTCGTAAATTTCAATATTAGGTATTTAAAATATTTTTTCTTTAAATCTACATACATATGTACCATATGTACAAATGGAAACATTTTTTTTCTATTATTAATTGATACCATTATTTACACACACGAAAAATATTGACTATTGACAAGTTTGTACCCTTTCCAGATTTAAAGTCTGTTCCCATTGGTGAATAAAAAGCAAAACAAACAACAACAAAAAAAAAACGAAAAAACAAAAATTTACTTTTTGTCAACATATTGAATATACGAGGGCAGGTCAATAACTCCGTGACTTTTTAAATAAAACAGGTTTTTGGATAAAAATTCATTTTATATTTTATAGTAAAGACCTTTACACTTTGCCCAACGTTTCTTCCATTTTGATTATTCCCTACAAAAAATAAGATTTGTCAAAGTTATCGAAACAGGTATTTGCTTGTGAGATGATTTCATCATTGGAGTCAAATCCCTTCTGCCGAGCCATTTTTCAAGTTTGGAAACAAGAAGTAGTCACTCAAGGCTCAATCCGAAGACCAGGGTGGATGAGGGTGCAATTCGCAGTCTAATTCATGGAAACTGCACATGTGTACATCCTTGAATTGTCCTGGGGGAAAACAACTTCTAATTGGCAAAATGTAGTTGTTTTTTTTTTTCAAATCCCCATTAAATTGATTCAATTAGTTGATTAAAATTTTCGCCATTGATTGCTTTTCGAAGGTAGTCAATGCAAAAATGCAAAAAATGCCAAAAAAATTAGAATATATATATATATATATATATATATATATATATATATATATATATATATATATATATATATATATATATATATATATATATATATATATATATATATATATATATATATATATATATATATATATATATATATATATATATATATATATATATATATATATATATATATATATATATATATATATATATATATATATATATAAGTATATATATATATTGAGTTAGTGCCCTATGCTCCCCCCAGGAGTGAAAGGAACATATATATTGGAGCCCTATCGCCGTATGCTAACCGACTTTTTTGGCCTGCAATTGAAGATTGTGAACTGGACGATATGTGCTTTTAACACAACTACCTCAAAAGGATTCAATGTTGCAACCAATCTATAGGCGGGCATTTAAGTGACATTTTATATCGTGCGTAATAGGATTATAATGAAATAAAAGTGTTATCGAAATCACAGCCTCATGTCCGTTTTATTTAACTTTACTTCTGAAACTAAAAAATAATTAACCCAATATACTTATATCTAAATGCAATAAAAATATTAATGCATTTTAATATGAAGGGTATATAAGATTCGGAACAGTTGAATGTATTACACATACTTGTTTTCCTGAAATCTCTTCCTTTTTCTGAACATTTAATTTAAAGAATTATGCATATACGAGTATGTAAATACATTTTAAACAAATAGTAAATTCTGTTTCGGCTTTTGCGTCTTTAAACTTTCTTATCTAAATGAAAAAATTTTATAAAATAGTTTAATTTTTTTACTTGGCTCACCTCAAATATAAATATGTTTAGAATTGTAGGTGGATAGTGAATTTGAAATCGTGAGTAATTAATATTCACTCACTGTTATACATTAAAATAACCTCATAGTCACAAAATCTATTGTATTAAATCACATTTTAGTTGATTCCCTATTGACCAGATATTAATCCCATTGGGAATTAATAATTTCTACATATGAACTAAAATTTAACATTCAAGAGGAATGGAGCCACATTCCGATACCTTATTGTACTAAAGCGTTCAGAAATATGCCAAACTGTCGTAATGATATTGTCAAACAAAAATACTATCCCAAAATATACTAGAATTAGGTTTTACTGTCTTTAGATCGGGTAATTTATAGATATTTAGTACTTAAAAATATAATTTTAATGATCCGTAATACTTTATATTACTTGCATTATTGATTTTTTTCAAACTGCTATATTTTTCAATAGATCTATGTGCTTTATAATACCTAGCTATCCTTAATAATTACATATATACATTTGCAATATTATTGCTCAATAATTGATATTGTGCAATAAGACTGTCCGTGTGTATATTGTACAAGATGGGGAAAAAGTAATGTCATAATTTGGGCCTGGATGCCAATTTGTTATAAATGAAACAAAAGAGCTCTGGTTATAATAAAAAGTTTATTTGAAAGTGTAAAATTGATGACGTTAATTGGAACAAGTTATATCGCTCCTCTCGAGTTGATGCATAATTGCGCTCATTTTACGGTATTTTGAAATCTTGCTCACAAAACATCTGGCTCCAAATTCAAATTATGGCATTATTTTGTGCCCCCTGGTATTAGTAGATGGCATAATATATGGAACATAATCAAAAGTCTTTTGATTTATATTTCGCAAACAAGAATATTTAATAATGTGCTAACAACACTATACTATAATAATTTTCTACCAAAATAGAGGACAACCTTATCTTTGTATTTTTTTTTAATTATTTAAGCCAAATTGTTTAATTTGCGTAAGTTTTTATATCTAATGAACAAGTTTGCTTAAACATACTCATACGCATATCTTTTGTTCACTTTTAAATACATTGTAAGCGAAATTGCCCCATATTTTGTTTTAAAATATTGAGCAACTTATTGGGTAGTGTAGAGAAAAACGACAATAATAAGGGCAATAAAATACTCAATTATATTGTATAGTCTATGGGTACCTCCAGAAACAGATCTTAAATATTTGACATCACTAAAACCGAATATTATTGACACTAACTGTATGTACATACATATGTACATACTTATGTATGTATGTGTACATAAGTTATTTATTTTCTAAATTTCTTGGCATTTTGTTTTTTTAATACGTACATATTTGAGTTTATATTTGTTTGAATTATTGATAAAATCGTATAAATGAGGTGAAGTTTTATGTTTATATTTTTTGAAATTCCTTATCTTTATTGAACTCAGTTGTGGGTGTGAAATTGATTCAAACTTATTTTGTAAAGATCATACTGATTGCAGCCCGTGTTCTTTTTTTATTAAAAAAGAAACACTTTTATATAAGAAAATAATATTAACTTGCCCGTCATTGTAATTATCTTTCAAGAATAACCCGGCCTAATTTTTTTTTGTCGTCCGACTTATTGTACTTATTGTTATTTTATGTTGTTTCATAAGTTTACTCGTTTTCTTCAATAATATTTGACAATAGTGTATTAACTAAACATATTTTTATTCTGACTTTTTGGGGAAAAATCTCCATTTAGTATTCATAACTACCCACTGTAAAAATTTACTGTACTTTGGCCCAATTTTAGTAATAAAATGGATCATTTAAATTTTCTTTTTCATGTATTTTTAACGTAAAATTTCTTCTACAAGAAAATCTTTAATTTCGAGTTAATAAAATATTGTTAAGAAATTGCGATTTTATTATAGTAACATATATAATGGGTAATATACCTTGTGGTTTCCAATTTAAGCGGCGGCCAAAAATTCTGGGCTCTCAAATTTTCAAGTGTGAGCGCTAAAATATCAACAGTTTTGACATATCTCATAAATGAGATTTTTAAATTCTCCTAAACTATCTTAATTCTCATAAATGAGCACCAAAAATTTGTCTGGCTCTGGCCAAAAATTAATGTGTGTGTGTGTTTTGTTTTCTATGGATCCACAAAAAGACAAAAAGAAAGTTTTTTGTTGTGTGTATTTGAGAGAGAGTGAATTATGTTGATCTCATTAATGATTTTCAATCGACTTAAATTTTTCGTCGTATGTATGTGTATCGATTTCGAACTTTTTTGTATGAAAGAGTATGCTTCAGGGGTGGCAGCGATTCGACCAGTATGTGAGAGGAATTAGGGGAATGTTACCTCCCATAAAGACTTCAAAAATAACCTTAAAGCTTAAAATGAAAACTTTTTAGGAAAAAAAATATAACCGACCTAAAAAATAGGTTCTAACAAATTTTCAATAACTAAAATATTAATATATGCCGCTGTTAGGAAAGAAGTTAAATACAAGCCATCTTAGTACCGTCTTCAGTGATCTCAGTAGGTTAGGCATATATTAATATTTTAGTTATTTCAAACTTTTTGTAGTAAATTTTTGAAGCTGTTGAATTTTTTGTTAAAAAGTTTTCATCTTGAACTTCTAAACTCCTTTCACTTATGATAAATAAACGAAATTATTTATTCTCTTATATGGGCAATCGAGTAAAAAACAATTTTATTGTCTCATTTTTTCACTTTTGAATTATAGCAAGTAAACTAATTTACCTAATCAAATTTCCACTTCCGGCAAAGCTTTTTTAAATTAAACAGACATATCACCACAATCATTTATACAGCCCGTTAAAACATGTATTTATTTATTGCAAGCACAAGTTTAGGAAAAGTTCATTTCAAGTAATATACCTGAACAGAAGAATTTTTGTACTACATAAAGTCCTGGGGTATTACAATCAAATCGAATTAACAGGTCCATGTAAGTCACTTCAGTAGAGCAGCATCCCTTATTAGCCATGTAAGCCATATGACTGTTAAATAGAGAGACAAATTGCATTATTATTCTTATTTTTGGAAAATTGATTCATAATAAAAATGTAAATTATTAGCAAATTAATTTCCTTCGAAGTCGAACCATCGTCGAAAAATGTATGTATTTTATACAATTGCACAATGGGGAAGAGAGTAAATGAAAAAAATTCATTGTTTATTGTGGCTTTAATTCGCAATCGCAATTATGGAGAATAAACAAATATATATTTTCATATACAAATGTCCTCCCATGAACCAAATTGTATACAATCACTGCACTTCGAAATTAGTTAGATAAATTTTGGGAAAATAAAATCCGTATTGGATTTTGTAAACATTTCCTAAGTCGTATTACACTATTTTCATCAACGTCCGATTGATTTTTTTCATCTTAAAGGTTTTTTTCTAGAGACTTATTTGTCATATTTTCATTAGTAACAACCAAGCTCGAAAATTATTGATACTTTAAATAGCGATGCCGAATGTTTGATTGAACCATTATAAAAAAATAATTTCAGTTTCACTAAGCTTCACCAAATAACATCAAAAATTTTAATTTAGTCAAAAGTAATATCTTTTTATACGTCCTACATAAAACAGACAGTCAACTCGTCTTAAAAATGTATGTGAAAAGCACGAATCACTAAATATAGTGATTCCTATATTTGACCTCTTAGACTAGTGACCTAGTGTACTAGACTAGTAGTCAGATGATTGCAGGCTCGATTCTGCTTGCGGTCGTTTTTACTCTTCTGTTTCCAATTGTTCATTCGATATTTATCACAGGTATTTCACAGGGACAAAATCAAGCACCGAAGTGAGCGAAAACTGCCGAAAAGTCAATCATCTCTCACTAAGACGTTCATCTTAGGGAAGTCGAAGATAAATTCTATAATTCAAAGAAGATTTCTTAAATGAAAATGCAACTGTCACAAATACATACAAAATTTTATTAAAATTGTTCATCTCTTTTTAAATTAATTTCATCAGCGTTCAGCGTTTTATATAATTCAAAAATTTATATAAATGCACCACACACCACTCAATTTATTGAGTGATACCTGAATAAATTTTCTAGACGAGTTGAATGCCTGGGTTGTTAAAAAAAAGAAAGAAAAAAGTTTACTGTCCCCCTTATACAACACAGACAGTCACCTCGTCTGAAAAATTTCTATGAAAATCATTAAACTTTTTTACTGACACTTAAAATACGAAAAACTAAATTAACCAAAATCAAAAACACACTTTAATGAAACAAAATGACAACACGATCAATTTATAAATAAATACTCCCTGCATTGGGGGTAAAGGTCAATTGAAAATGAGATCTGCATTTGATGATATTTGACTTAAATAATTGATTCATTCGACCAGTCAACAAACCAGCAAAAATATAATTACTTAATCAATTAATATAAATTATATACAAACTTTCCAATGTGGGTTTATGGAATACATACTTGAATTACGAGTACCACAAAATAAAATAATCAAACACCATGCATAAGAAGCCTTAAAAGTGCTTAAAAGCCTTGAAACACTTTCAATATCTACTTAAGTATATGCAGTGAACGCATTTGCTAATTTATATTCGAAATGTATAAATTCGGTAAGAAAAGACAATAATATAGATAAATTTTTAATTTTTTTATTTGCAGCCTTTTTTTCTTAAAAAATCCCTTATTTTCATAGTTAGATTTTACTGTTACTTCCCCACTCTGTCTCGCTCTCTCTCACTTCCTTTCTAACTGTCATTGTAACAATTATTTGTTACCCAACGAATAGTTTTTGTGTGCCTTTAAGTGCTGACGACAGAATAAACGTTACAATATTTTATTAGTCTAATCGTAAGAAGAAAACAAAATGCAATTTTTTAAGTTTTTTGTCACATTTACAATATTGGGCTTGAGCACCCATAATTGTTTAGTAAACAGCGATTCCGCCCCGGATGGAAAGGATATAGCGGGCGGTAATCGTTACAGTACCCACATTACTCCCATGGACAGTGGAGGCCAGCCGCCAACGGGCAGCAATCATCAGCGATATCAGCATATACCACCACATCAGCAGCAACAGGCACAGTATCAACAACACCACAGCGCTCAAAAGTATACACCACACGGTGGTGGCAGTGTGGGCCTAGGCCATAATGTGGCAGGCAGTGGCTTACATCATCCCTCGCATGGCGCCCATATATATCAACCGGTCCCCAGCAGTGGCCATGCTGAATCGAAAAACACCTATAATCTCTTAAGTGAAGCCATGTCGCAGGCTGTTAGTAATGAATTTCGTAAGTATTGGGATAAATGACATTCTTGACAGGAATAAATATGTATGCAAATAAATAATTTTCAATAATGGTTCTAAGTACATATTTATGTTGTCTTTTTTATTAATTCCAATTTATATATGATTTAAGCACAGGGTCTTCCTATTAAACAGGCAAACAGTTTTAATTTTATTTATAATTATATTTCGATATTTCGATACTCTTTGAGTATCACCTTCAGGAAATTGTTATCTATTAATATAAAATAATAATTTCCTGAAGTTGATACTCAAAGAGTGCCGAAACAACGAAATATAATTATAAATACAATTAAATATTTTTACATGTTTAATAAGAAGACATTGTGCTTAAAAATAATATAAAAATGAGAAATAATTTACAATTTTTCTCTGCAGATGCTCTTGGCAGTGGTTCGGCTGATGGTGCCTGCCATGCTGAAGATCTTGATTGTTATAGCGATCAAGATCGTTTGGGTATGGAGGCTATTAGAAGTTTGCATCGTCAATTAGATGACGATGATAATGGAAATATTGATTTAAGTGAATCTGATGATGTAAGTTTTAATTTGCATTCTATTTTTTATTAATAAAGTTTTCAGTTTGTTGTTATATTTTATCTGTGCTATTGTTGTTGCATGTTGATTAAATGAAAAAAAAAACAAACAAAAAACAAAACAAAAAATCTGCTGCATTGATTAATTCTCATTCTTTCTATTGTTTAGTTTTTGCGTGAAGAACTGAAATATGATTCGGGCTATGAAAAGCGTCAAAAAGCTTTTCATTTTAATGATGACATGCATATATCTGTTAAAGAATTATGGGAGGCGTGGTTGAGATCTGAAGTAGGTTTTCCACGTTGTAATATACATAAATATAATTTCTGCTTAATTGTGTAAAAATTTAATACAATTTCTTAAGGTTCATAACTGGACAACTGAACAGACCACAGATTGGTTGGCCCAATCTGTACAACTTCCACAATATGTTGATCTATTTAAGCAGCACAAGGTTTCCGGCGCTAGTCTGCCACGGTAAGACATAACATTTATTTTAATCAATAAAAAATTACTATTTTGTTCTAATTTTTATATCCATGTTCAGACTAGCTGTTAACAATATGCATTATGTCAGCAACGTTTTGGGCATCAAAGATCCCATACATAAGCAAAAAATTGCCTTAAAAGCCATGGATGTGGTATTATTTGGACCACCCAGAGGTAATAAAAATTATTAAAATATAAAGAGTAAAACGTATGTTATAAAATTTTGTTATAAACAGAGACTGGTACCCGCTGGAAAGATTATATTTTAGTTACTTTACTGCTTAGTGCTATTATTGGTTGTTGGTATGCGTATCAACAAAATAAAAATGCTAAAAGACATTTACGCCGTATGGCCCAGGATATGGAGGGATTGCAAAGAGCTGAGCAAAGTTTGCAAGAAATGCAAAAGGTTAAACGCTTTAAATTTCTAATAGTAGTTTTTCAAATTCACTTTGAATTGTTTCAACACTTAGGAGTTAGAACGAGCCCGCCTTGAGCAAGAGAACGTGGCAACTGAAAAAATGGACTTGGAACGCCGGCTCAAAGAAGTACCTACTTTAACGTCTTCTAACTCTGATTTAGAAGTTCAACAGCTAAAGAAGGAAATTGAAATGTTGCGAAACGAGTTGTCACGTGCAGAAATTGAACTTGTTGACAATTGTTGGGCACCACCACCTCAATTGCAGTCTTGGCTTCAATATACCTATGAATTGGAAAGTAAAAATCATTTGAAGAAACGCATTTCTGCTGAAAAACAGTTGCAGTCAGCCAGAGAAGCTTGTGAAAAATTACGCAAGAAACGTTCAAGTTTAGTTGGTGCTTTCGTTTCGACCCATGGCAAAAGCATCGACGATGTCGATCGTTCAATTGTCGAAGCCCGTAATTCGTTGAGTGAAGTTACGAATGAATTGCAAGAACGCTTACACAGATGGAAACAAATCGAACAATGTTTGAATATAAATATTGTCAATAATAATGGTTTGTCGTACTTAGAAAGTGTTTTGTATGGTCGTAATGGCGGCGGTAGTAGTGTTTCTTCCATAAAGAGTTCAAGAGGTGAGATTTATTTATTTTTTATTTTTACTGAGGGAGTTGTTGCAAATAGGTAATTTTCAAAAGTGTGAATTTGTATTTCAAAAATGTTCATTTAAAAAAGTTATTTTTTAAAGTTTTAAGAAGGTCGGTTATTAAAATTTTTTTTAAGGCACGCTTAAAATTTAATTTTTTCAAAGGGGCTTCTTTAAAAGGATTGTTAAAGGGAACCTTTTAAAAGAATTTTTATACTGTTTGATTTGTGATTTTTTATTAAAAATACTTTCAGTAGGTACGTTCAGCGAAAGGTACTATGTATTAAAAATAAACTTTTGAAAGGGAAAAAAATATTTTTAAAGATATTCTCTTTCATTTTTACATTTTAAAATTTAATATTTTTTAAAGATACTTAAAAATTCTATTTTCCAAAAAATTTAAGTTATTAAAAAGCTACTAATTTTTCTTGAAATTATTTTTTGAAGGTACTTTTCTGAAAATTTTCCTGAGAACTTTTTTTAAATATTTCATACCCTTAATAATGTTATTTAATTTTATATTTTGCTTGCATCTTGTTATTAAACCAATAAACCAATTATTAAAGGGCTTCAATTTTTATATGATTTAGGTGAGGCTTCTCGTTATTTTAATGTAAATTGTTGTTTCTTTATATTTTAATACAAAATAACAAAAAAAAAAAAAAAATTGAAATAGTGCAACGCTTCACTTTAGTGAAATAGAAAATGAACACCGAAATGCTCACTAAAACTAAAGTATTATTTGATCACTTTGCAGGTCGCATTACCAGCAGTTCAGATGATTTAGATGATGAATCTGTCCAAGGTAAGCAAAATTTTGAAAATTTTTCCCTCTTCTCCGCTGAGTAATGTGATGACTAAATGAAAGAAAAGTAATTAAAAGAAACTATTCTCATACAATCGAAACTTCAAAGCAAAATCTGAATGTTCCATGATCATATGCCCCGTTTTTTTTTGCATAAAAAATTTTATTGAAAATAAGTTTAAAAAAATCAGTCATTAATCTGAACTTCAATGCCGTTTCTGTCATTTTATGTCGTCTGTATTTTTACCTAAACTTAATTACTTTTTTGATTGTTATAAAATTAAGTGCAATACCTTTTAGTCTGTATTTTATTTAAAATGAAAATTTTGCATTTTACTTATATGTTTTTTTTTGTTATATATATGTATATTAAGATATAAAAATTTAGCTCAACACCCCCAAATTCCTACTTTTAATTTCCTTATATTAGGCACTTTATTGTATTGTTATTTATGACAAGAAAACTAATTATTATTTTATCTCTTATTATAGCATCTATTAAATAAACTTTCAATTCAAATTTTTTAATTCTTTTCTGTTTATTTTATTTGTTATTTTTCCAAGTTTTCCCTCCGAAGTTAATTTCTCTACTTCCTTTTGTAATTGGTATTTTAAGGCTTAATCCTTTCCGGTGCTTTTTAGTTATTTTAAACAAGATAATGTTTGTATAAAATTTTGTTTGGCTTAATGTATTGTTTTTATTTGAAATGTGTGTTTTTTTTAATTATTTGAATTTGAATTGAAATTTGAATACATAGTCTTTTTTCTCTTCACAAGTTGGCTTCTGTTAACTCGATTTTAAAACTGTTTTAGAGAAATTTTTTAAGAGATATACATAAGTATAATTTATAAAACAACAAACAAACACAAACTTTTGATTTTTCTATGCATTTTGCAAAAGCTCTAATTGTTTCTAACGATTAGTTGGGGATAATATCCCAAATAATGAATCTCAATATTAAGTATTTAAAATAAAGATTTTATTTTTCATTTTTGCCCAACTGAATACAATCATTAACGACCAACGGGCGTTTAATTGTATGGGTGTTGAGAGAAAAATAAAATAGACTCACGTTGAGTAAATTGTTTGTTGTGTTGGTTTGTATAGAAACATTCTAAACCTACTATGATTATGTATTTGTCGTAATTCATATGCAATATTGAAATTCTCATATTGTATTTTATTTATGTGGCATAAACATCTGAGGTTGAATGTTTTCAAACTGCTTAAACTTCACTGACGATTTGGTTTTAGCAACCAATCAAATGTCGGCATATGAAGAGCTAAAGCCACAACAAACTTTTGATTTTTCTAAAAATATATTGTATGAAAAAGGTTTTTTATGAAATATATTTATTTAAATTTTATTGAGTATAAATTAAGACTTAGAAATATGTATAGAAGTTTTTCAATATCAAATTTCTTAATTTTGAAACTTTTTGATGTTCTAGTTCCGAATCCACAAAAACAAATGTGAAGGTTTTCAATTTTTTTTATGTTCTCGTTTCCCTTTTGAGCAAAAAGTATGTGTTCTCTTCACTTGAAAATAGGTGAATGCAAAAACAAGCCAGTTTTTCTGCGAAAAATAATGATTTTCAATTTTTGTTCTGTTCTCAAAAATTTTTGTTATTTGTATATTTTATTTGTCATAAATAATCAATTAATTTTTCAAACTTTCAAATACACATACTTATTATGTTAAAGTTTATTTAAAAACGACAAGTAAAAGGGTTCTTTTTATTTAACATCATTCTATAACATGTCGAGTTGCATTTGTTTATTTTCGAAAATTTTTGCTGTCACCATCATATTACATTATAACAAAGTCCAGTGATATCTAAATGAATAATTACGAAAAAAAATTTATACATATATTTATTTTTTTTAATATTTTAAATATATCCTGTTTCGGAATAAAACTGTGTAAACATCGTAGCAAAATAAACATGCTACAAAGGCGCGTGCAAGAGCACGCTGACATAAAAGCTAAATTTCAAGCTCTGTGTGTGAAAAGTGTATGTTAATTTTTATTTCACATAGAATTCGATATTTATATTGCATATGAATTGCCCGCCCATGGCGTAGACCTTGTTATTAAGACTTACGGTCGTATGTATGTAGACAAAACTGTTCTTTGCCTGTTTCGAAAACTAATCCGAAAAACGAAAAAAAAACTGAAGACAAAATATTTTTATCGAATGAAATCTTGATTGCATGTGAATTCAAAATATTTCGGAAGCCAGGACACAGGAACTTTTTGAGCATTAGTTACTGAATTCCAAATTTAAACGAGATCAATATGGATTATGTGTTCAGATTAACGTAAAGGTTTAAAGCTTTTTCAATTAAAAAATTGCACGTATTTCACCAGAACATTGAAGTATATAAAGGAAAGCGCCAAAATATTGTCGGTATTCATCTTATAGCAATCATCATGACCAACATATACTATACAATCTCAAATTAAAAAATTCTACTTTCACCGGAATGGGTTAAAACTTAATTAAGACAAACTCTGTTATCCTCTAAAAGAAAAAACCAAGACAGAGCAGTAAGTATTCCTGCCCAATTGGAAAAGTCTTTTATTCCAACAAATAATTGGTTTCTTTATTGTTATTTTTAATTATTGTACTATAACTCTTATCAGAAAATAAAATTTAGAGCTTAAAAAACAAGCGGAGGAAACATGAATTGGGAAAGGTAAGAACCTTTTGATACTTCTTTTTTACCTTGTGGTATTTCTGTCTTGTAAATAAACGTTATTAACAAATATTTATACTATTGAATTTGTTATCTAATGTTGGCATGATGGTTGTATTAAGAAAAAATTTAACCCTTGATAACATTGTCTTGGCGCAAAACTCATTAAAATGTATTTAATAAATTCCTCCTCATTCTATGGCTTAAGCTTTAATTGGTAAAGGCCGTGTTCAAGTACCCTACACAATCGTACGATTCATTCATAGCAAAATCTGGTGGAATTCTGTCACCTTAAAAAAAAAATGTATTTATCTTAATGTTTTATTTTGTGGCAATATTGATGCTTTTTAGTTGCTTCAATAAACCTACGAGCAATAAAGAATGTAGTAAATCGGATAGATCTGTCAAAAACCTGTCACACTCAGTTGATCCTCAATATCATACTTTTTAAAAATACACGACTTTGTTTTGACAGACCGCACGTGTGTGTGTGTGGCATAGTTAAACACGGTCTTAATTGGGTAATTTTGTGTCTATTTGTCAGATTTGTTCACTGGTTATTCTTATACATCTCATGAAAATATCATAGTATTTCTTTAATAAACATTTTTGATTTCATAATTATAAGTTTCATAATCTTTTTTTTTTTTAATTACGAATTCTATTATATTTTTGATCGTTATGTTTTTATATACATACTTACGTATATGTTATTTAAATTATTTTGTTTTAGATCTTTTTTATAAAACAAAACAATTTTATTATATCTAATATTTCGGCGCCTCTTTGGGCATCTTCTTCAGGAAGATTTTTATATAAGAAGTGGATTCGAAATATTGAAAATAATAAACTTGTTCTACTAGTACATATTTATTAATTATTTCTATTATTCTTGATACGTACTCTCTCAACACTCACTACTGGATGACGAAAATCATCGGTAATCACCTCTTTCTAGTAGACCCTCTTCGACTTCCAAAAATTTTGATGCATAAGCTCTAGTCCATAATTAAGCAAAGCGAGTCCTTTGTCGTGCTGAAAGGTGTCCCAGCACCTACTCTGGATCTAAAAATGTTGACAATAATATGGGATAATTTAGACCTTTCTCACTTGAAGAACAATGTAATTTTATCATTTATTCAAGACAGTTTTTTGGAAGCCTTTGCTTGTGCACGAATTATTCTTAACACGTTTTTATTTACAGTGGAGTTTGGCAATAACGTACCAAAATTTCTTTTACAAATATGTATTTCGTACACAATTTTACGGATATAACGAACTTCGGTTATAGCAAACTTTCGTTTATAACGAACTATATTTTAGAGTACTAAATACAAAAATTCTTTTGAGTTTTTACACTTGTAACGAATAAAACAACATTGCAAAAAAATTTCCACTAATTTTATTAAGTCGTTAAGGTAATTCTTAACAATTATTTGTCAAACTGACACAAAATACAAACAGAAAATAAAATTTAAGAATAGATATACATTAGAATTTGTTTATTTATTTAAATAATTTTATAGAAAAACATAGGATTGGTTACCAGAATATCCATGTTCAGTATTGTTATTCTAAAGGGCATTTAATTAATGCATGGAGAGGGAAAAATTGCGTAAAAAAACCTTCAAAAAATAATGGATTTGTAGCATTAATGATAATGACATTTTCAAGCTTTGCCAAGGTCCACAAGAAACATCAGAGTATTTAAGTGTCTTACAGCCTTATTCAAAAAAACTTAACACAGGTTGGTAAACCAACTTTAAGCAAAATTCCTTAAAGTTTCATTCAAAAACGATTATTAGCTTAACACACGTACTTTAAACCAACTTTAACATTAAAGAATTTAAAGCAGCTACTCACCTACTTTAAAGCGATGTTAAAATATTTTATTGTTTTGACAAACAAAGTTTTGTGAACAGAATTATTGATAATATTTGAAATTGTGTGGATTTGTGAAATAAAAAAATGGATATATTAAATTTAATGAACAGAATTGGTAAAATTAATTTTTATTTTATGTGAAAATTATTTTCCAATGTAATTTTTTATTTAGAATGTGCCGCAATTAACGTCTGCCACATAAAAATTTAGAAAACTGGTGGTGATGCCGTGCAATATTACAAGAAAATGCTATACTTAGAGCATTTATTGAAAAATATTTTTAAAACCAATTAAATTAAAATACATAATTGGAAAACATATATTGACATACATATATATATCTTGATTTTATTTTGTTTTTCATTTAGAAATATTTATTTAAATACATATGTACATCCTTTTAAGTTCTTGTAATATCAAAAAATAACAAATAAAATTAATAAAACAAATACTAGTTCAAATATTGCAATGTAAATCAAATAAGGAGTTGGTTTTATTTTAATTTACTTAACGTTTGTACTAATGCAGACTAGGTTACCAAAACAGAAAACATAATATTAATATTAAAAAGTTTTAAATAACAAAAGTAATTCCTTTTTTCCTTTTTTCACTGGTATTATTCTCATTGCTTATCTGTAGAACGAAATTTGCTTCCAATGCTTTTTAAGGGTGTTTTTTCTATAATTAACATACTCGTATGTATGTAAGTATGTATGTTTCTTAGCAAAATAATGTAAATATACAAAACGTTATAGTGATATACATACAACCAAAACGAGTAAACAAAGCTCGTTCTTCAAGTAATCGGTTTAATACCTTTACAAAAAAATAGGCGTATTTATTTTACATTGCGATAAATCTATTTAGTTTATGTTTTTTATGTACTATACATATTAATTTACATCTTAAATGACGAAAAATTACATTTTTTAATAAAACTATGCAAAACATTATCAATATATCCGACTATCCGGATGAGTAATACTCGTTTCTTTTGCATCGTTAACTATAAAGAGACAAGAGAGAATGATGGTGTTGCCAGTATCAACATGTAAAATTTATTAAAGCATACACTAGCTAAAGTACTGTTTTTGAATAGGATTTTTTAACATAGGTTTGTTAGCCTTAAAGTCTTTGGTAACTAATGTGAACTTCAAACCTCAATTAAGTTTTTTTTTTGAATAAGGCTGTTAGATTATAACGCCTGGTCCCATTCAGTTCGTTATAGCTGGAATCCCCTGTATTCACTTTTTTGTATCATATATCTTGCCTTACAAAAACCGTCACTGGTTTTAGACTCGTAAATGACTGTCGAAGTCGAACAATGCAATCTTTTGCTAAACTGCTGTCCATATGTGAATTAGTCTCTTTGGAAAGCTCTAGTCTATTGTAAAAAATAGAATTTCTGAAAAAAAAATGGAAGTTGCAAATCGTCACAGGGGTCTCTAAAGGCATCCATTCGTTTAACCTGTCTTGCTGTTTAGTTTTTAAACAAGGATTTAGCAGGATATTTAACTTTACAATTAGAAACCTGCCTTCATACATACCATTATGCCTTATTTCACTCTGACATAAAAAAATATATCTATTTTTAACTTAAAATTACGAAAAAAAACATTTCATCAATCGTTTGTTATTAACACCAGTAAAATTGTTATTTAACCCATTATTTAGACTTCATAGAAATAAATTTTTAAATGATTCTTGACAATATTCTCTACGCTGTGTAAAAAAATTTCTGTTCCAAAAAATTTCTGTTTATAAAAAGCAATTGGACTTGCTAATGATTAAAAGAAAAAAGAAATTGTTTGTATTTTGCACAGGTTTCATTGATGGTTACAGCCGGGGTTCTGGTCTAAGTGGTTCCACGATTTTAAATAGCAGTTCGAACATAACCCGGGATGATTCGTCGGGTAGTGAGGACAATATTGAATCACAATCTGTACAATTTTATTTGGGCAATGCACCCCCTACGCCAGCGATAGCCCCTCGTACGCCAATACAGCCACCATCTTTGGAACTATTGAATCATGTGACCAATCACAATCATACGAATAGTGGCAATCTTGCTACAGTGTCATCATCCAACATTGCTTCAGCTGTAGCAGCATCAACAACAGCAACAGCACAGCATCAACAACAACAATTTGCTTCTAATAGTGACAGGTATTCTTTAATAAATAATACGCTTTGCATAGATTTTAGTAAAGGCAACTGTTTCTTTTTTGTTTCATTTTTCACTTTCACGTGATTTAAATCAATTTTTTTATTTCTGTGAGGCCTTTTATAAATGATTTACTATATTAAATTTCTAGTGTTTTACATGACCTAAATCGTCATAGTCCTTCAATATCATCAGAACGTTCAGATCGTTCTATACCCGTGCCACCGCGAACTAAAAAACACGCTCACACAAATTCGGTTTCGTCCACAGCTTCGTCTGTTGCGGCAATCACAGGAACACATAATGTTACACCATTAGCACCGACGCCACCTTTAAGTGGTCAAATAGGTCGCGCACCTCTACCTCCCCCTCGTAAATCAAATCAGAGGTTTGTTTAAAATTAAGAAGAAAAAAAAAACTATTTTGATTAATTGCTGGAAACAAATCCTCTTTTACTACTAACTGTTTTTGTGGTTTTGTTGGTATTAAAATTTTATTAAGCATGACTTTGATTTGTTGTTGTTTTTTTTTAATTAAAAAAAATATGATAATGGTTTTACAATTTTGTAGCGTAGACAAATTTGCAGTATTTCATAATAATTTAATTCAAAACTGTGAACTTTTTGTAGAAGACACATGGTGGAAGCTGGGGGCAAATTACGGCATTCGATATCGAACGAAATTTCAAACAAAATTTTCTTGAATTGTATTAAAATTTCGATCGATATCGAATGCCGTAATTTGCCCCCTGATTTTCTTATTAAGAAATAATTTTTATTTATTATTTTTTTCAAAATACTTTTTCTTAAAACTGAAACTATATAAAACTGAATTAATATGATAAAACGTAACTTTATTAAAAGGTACTTTGTATAAAAGGTACTTTTTATAATAGATACTTTTTATAAAAGGCACTTTGTATAAAAAGTATTTTTTATAATAGGAACTTTTTATAAAATATACATAAAAAAGTACATTTTGTAAAAGGTACTTCTTTTGCCAGGTACTTTTTACATAAGTTACTTTTAATAGGCGCTGCAGTTTATAAGTGCTACTTTTTCTAAATGTTACTGTTTATAAGAAGTACTTTTTGTAAACGGTACTTTTATAAAATGTACTATTTAACAGCTAATTTTTTATCACTGATACTTTTAATAAAAGGTACTTTTTATGCCATGTACTTTTTATAAGCGGTACTTATTCTAAAGTTTACTTTTTATGAAAGGTACTTTTTGTAAAAGGTACTTTTTACAAAAGGTAATTTGTATAAAAGGTACTTTTTATAAAAGGTAATTTTTATAAAAGGTACTTTTTATAAATGCAACTTTGTATAACAAGTACTTTTTATAAAAGGTAATTTTTGTAAACGGTACTTTTATGAAAGGTACTTTATAACAGGTAATTTTTCATCATTGATACTTTTTATAAATAGTATTTTTTATAAATTGTACTTTATATAATAGGTACATTTCATAAAAGGTACTTTGTATAAAAGGTACTTTGTGAAAGAGTAGCTTTTATAAAAAGTACCTTTTATAAAAAGTACCTTTAATGGAATTTAGCTTATATAAAAAGTACCTTTTATACAAAGTACCTTTTTTACAAAGTACCTTTTATACAAAGTACTTTTTATACAAAGTAATTTGTTTGAAATTAGTTTTTTGCAAAATATACTTTTTATAAAAGGTACTTTCTACAACAGGCACTTTTGGAAAAGGCATATTCTTTAAAAGGTTCTTTCTGTAAAAAGAAATAAGCCTAATGCTTTTACGTAAAGATGATTTTATGAGATAGTTTTTAAGGCTCATACAATTTAGTTGTTGTTTCTCGACATTTTGAACACCACATTTCACATATGTATGTGCATACGTACACCTGCATGCTAAAAATTGACCTGAAAAGTTATACCCTCTCCCTACAATTTGTCTGAGCTTTCCTTGACGCAATTTTCGCTTAATGCTCTACCTGGTTGTTGTTTTCTAATAGTGGACTTTTTTATTTTTAATTTTACAATTTCAGAAACCAAAACCAAACATCTACATAAATTTCTACTACTTCTACTACGTGTGCTACTACATTAAAATAGATTTGATTAAAACTACTATTAGTCTACTAAATTCTACTACTACATATTTCGCCTATTGTATTATAATTATTATAATTTGAAAGAGAAAAAACAACAACAACATACTCTATCTCTGAACATGAATTGCTATAAAAAATCTCTTTAAAAACGCAAAACAGAATTGTATTTTTTCTTAACTTTTCTACCAATTAAACGTGTGTGAGAGTGTGTGTCTTTGTATTGTTTTATTGATATATTTTTTTTCTAAATAATAAGAATATTTAAAAAAGTTAATCCAAGTAATAAATTTCGAACTACAATGTGGAGCAAAAGTAATGTCATAATCTGAATTGCTGCGAGCAACAATTCATGCCGTAAAACAAGCGCAATGTATCATCAGCTCGGGGGTTTACTATTTAGGCGATATATTTTTTCCCCCAATTAATGTCATCAATTTTACAATTTCATATAAATGACATGCGTTTTGCACTACCTTGCACTAATTTAATATTTGCTAATGGTTCAAAAGACAATATAAATTTCGAACTTCGAAAATATCATAGTTTTCGAAGATTGATCAAAACATATATTCTTTTTTTGATATTGAAACTAGTTTGAAAAAAAAACAGAGAAATTTGAATCATTCTCCGGAAAGTTCATTTTTACAAATAATCTTCGGAAATATTCAAAGCAAATCAAGGATTTGCTTTTATTTAAATTTATTTTTAAATTGTCATTCCAATTGATTTAATTAAACAACAACGTGATTAAGCTAATGATTTGATTAATAAAGATTTTAATTAAGTTTTTATCTGAAAGCAAATAGTGCCTTCGAGACAATAATTTTAAATCCTCGATCAAATGGACACAAATAAAATGGTACAAACTTTAATAAAAAAAATACGGTTTTGGAATAGAAAATCTAATTTTTACCTTTAAAATTAACTTTTTCATAAAAATATTCTTGATAATTTAACAAAGACAAAAACACATAAGTATGTACATTGTTTTAGCCCATAAAGGGTCACGTAAGCAAAAAACCCCTTTTTATTTTAAACTTATTTTTCATTCACATAAATTTCACCATTCCCGATGCAAACTGATCTATAAGTCAATCACTAACATAAAAAACGTTATTTTTTCTTCGATTTAATTAAACAAAACTCAGTTTAAATAAATATTTTACTCTTCTCTCGACAGCCCTCTATTGAGATCGCAAAGTTCGGACCTAATGACAGCTAAAGATTTATACAACTACTTAGGCAGACCACAGTCCATACAACCATTTAACAGAAATAATTCAAACGGAGCCGGAGCAGCTGTACCAGCAAATAAATCCAAGCAAATGGTTAAACAGCATAGTACAGCAAGTCAACAATCTACCTCATCGACTTCATCGTCTGTACAATCGGCCCCCGATCAGATAGGCAAACAACAATCACCATCTCGCCTCTCCACTAACTCGCTAGAAAGACAAATAATGACACAGCACCATCATCAACAGCACCAGAATCCACCCTCATCATTTTCAAATTTCGAAAAAGACATGATACTAAGCTCTTCAGTTACTACCCTACAAAGTTTAGGGCAACTAACATCTGATCATGCGTTAGTAACCAGCAGCTCTCTAGCAGACTCGAATATATCGACTGATTTATATCATAGTGATACGCAGCTAAATGTTCCCGATAATACGAATACAGAAAATGCACCATCAACTACTTTAAAGAAACGAAAAAAAGGTTTACGTTTCGGTTTTGGCAGCAAAAAATCTTCAAATAACACAAGCCACGAATCTAATGCAAAATCAAAGTAAAGTATTCGATGGAAAATGGTTAGAAACATACATAGAGATAAAGTTAATTACAATTAGGAGTCACTTATATTCAAAACATAAATGCATTAAAACAAACTGCATTTCCCAAATTGTTTTTCTAACACGACTCCATCTAAAATAGTCTTCCATTTTCAGTGATAAAAAATACAAATTATCCCTACAAAATATGTATAAACAAATTGTCCTCGTACTTACAGAAAATTCTTTTCATAAAAAATATATTTTGTATAGAGAGCATTTTTATTAAAAGTGCTTATTAGGAAAATTTTTTAAGCAGTGCTACTTGAAAATATCACTTTTCATCACAGTAGTTTTTTTATAGTATTCCTTTTATAAAGAGTACTTTTTAAGCAACTTTTTATTAAAATTATTTTCCACAAAAAATATTTTTAATAAAAAGGATTTTTCACCATAGATACTTAAGAATTGGTTATGAAAGGCACTTAAAAAATATTCTTTACAAAAGGTATTACATAAAGTACATATAATTTTTCTAAATGTCATTGATTTTTTAAGTACTTTTTATGAGTAAGGTTCTTATTATAAAAGGTACCTTTTATAATTAGTACATATTATAAAACTAAAATGCAATCTTTTTAAAAGTTACTTTTTATAAATGATAATTTTTACTTTTTATAAAACATACTTTTTATAAAAGGTACATTTTATAAAAGCTACCTTTTTATAAAAGATACCTTTTTATAAAAGGAACTTTATTATAAAAGGTACTTTTTATAAAGGTTACTGTGCATAAAAGATACTTTTTGTAAAAGATACTTTTTTATAATTGTTACTTTGTATTAAAGGTACTTTTTATAAAAGCTACCTTGGTAAGAGTACTACTTATAATTGTTTTTAAATAAAATATGCTTTTTGAATAATATATTTTGTATAAAGGATACTTTTATCTCTTTGTAAAATGTGGCTTGTTTATATTTGATGAAGTGCTTTTTATGTAAGACTTTGAAGTAGAATAAAAAATGAAAATGGTTAAAGTACTATGATATTATAAAATATGAAAAAAAAAAATATTTCTAAAAATAACATCAAGCGGACTCCTTATAAATAGTCTTCCATTTTCTAAACAAATTAAATCCAAAATAAAAACATAATCTAATATATTATTATAATGACACAATATATAGTAGAATTAAGGCACCTCAAAGCAATATACGTGCGTAGTATTTATGTCTCTGGCGGCCAACCGCTGCAAAAGCATGTGGATCATGTGGAGTGCATATGATCTTAAAATTATCGATTAGTGATTTGTTTGCATCACTCATTTATGAGTATTTTTCTAAGTTGAAATTTGTGAATAACTTGCTAAATGAGAAAGAATTAATATATATATATATATATATATATAGTTTTGAAATTATGACAATTTGGTAAATATGTTACACAAGCTTGAGGTCTTATTTTGTCGTTAAACAATTTTATTTAAAACTATCGATTCTTCGATACTCATTGAGTATAAAAATAAAACAGAATTGTCCTGAAGATGATACTCAATGAGTATCGAAATATCGATAGTTTTAAATAAAATTGTTTAATGACAAAATAAGACCTCAAGCTTGACTAATATATTAACCAAATTGTTATAAAAAGGTCAAAAAATTATTGAAGAACAAATTTTATATTTTGAAAAAAAAGAGTATTAATAGTAGCAAACCGCTAAATTTAATTTAATTATTTTCACACCTTTCCACTCAGCTGAACATGAGCCAAAAAAGCAAAACTGAGCATGAGCGTGTATGAGTACATTTTCTTTGAACGTGAGTGTTTTCATAATAATGAATGGAAATTTTCCCAAAAAATTATATCTGTAGTTGAAATATTTCAATTAAAATTGAATTTCTTTAATTGAACGTCTGTTTACAGTGTAGCAATGCTGTATTAATACAGTGTTGATATATTGTTTGGTTACATTTAAATTAGTTTGTTTATGGATGCTTTGCATCCCTGACAATAGATATCTAATACTTCAGAATGCTTGACATCAATCGCGCGTACGTATAGCCGGATTTTGTAGCACATGTGCTGAATAACTCGTCAATTACTGCCTGTTTCACGATGTCGAACGACATCGTTCGTTCGCATAAATACGTTTGAAACAGCAACAAATTTTAAAATGTTGTTTTTGGTTTAAATGTATTTATGCGAACGAACGATGTCGTTCGACATCGTGAAACAGGCAGTTATTCATTTTGTTTTTGTATGCTAAAGATATCAATGGCGAACGAAACAGTTTTTTGTGGCCAGTGTACTTAAAAAAAATTAATTAAAAAAAAATATTTTATTTATATTCGATCTCTTACAATATTTTTAATTATTCCATCCTAAAAGTGTTTTATTTATAAAAGTTTTATAAATATGCGTGTTAATATTTCAATACACTTTTCGCATTTTCTTCAGCGGAAAAATTATTATTTAATTGACAACAAAAAATAAGAAATTTAGTATTTTAATCTTTGCTTTGTGTCAAATAATAAATTTTCCCCTGAAGAAAATGCCTAAAGTGTTTTTAAATATTGATGTATAAATAAATTTTTAAAAATACCTTAACGATTCCCGCCATCTCATGTCAAATTTGTTTTGTAAACGAAACGGTTTCGATTATCTGCCATCTTCAGTGTTCTTTTTCTTACGAAAACAATTCCCGTCGGAAGAAAAATACAAAATAGCAAATGTATCTTATTTCAAATATGTGCTTGCCGAGTGAATACAATTCATGTATTTAAAATTTGACATCCATACAGCATGTCGTAAATAAAAAAAAAATTGATTTTCAATCCAGCATCGTTTGTGTGACGCATACATACAAATTTTCACCAATACCACCGCAATGCTGGATGAATATTTTGAAGGTGTATTGCGGCTTTTAGGAACATATAGAGTGAATATATAAGTTTTTATATAAATTGCAGTTTAGTAGCAAAAGCGAGCAATGGCAGAGAAATACAAGAAGAAAAACAAAACGAAATAAAAAACCCCATCGATGAAAACAGTATGCATTTGGGAATTTTAACCATTTCATTTAGAAATCAGTTGCAATTTATAACTGCAAAGCAACATGCGCTGAGAAGATCATACGAAACTCTTTAAATAAACTGTTTTGCTCTAAAAAAAATATGAGTATCTCGTTTTTAATTATTATATTCTATATAAAGTTATTTAAAGGCTTTTGCCTCAGTTCGGAAAACATTGTCTTGACGTTTTCCTTTTCTTCAATACTTTTAGTTAATAAAATATTGAAAAGGTTTCGTCTTCATAAATCTTTTAAAAATATGCATATTTATTTTTAATACTTACAAAAATCTTAGAGTATTAAAATCTTGGAGTATTTTCTTTACGAAAAATCTTAACTGTCAAAAATGACATATGATAATTTTTTTTAGCAGAAATGTTGCTTAAATATGTATTTTGCTTTATTGTTTGGACTGATTTCTCCTCGCCTTCAGTCTCAATGACCATGAATGTTGGAATTATAAAGCTTGACACTTCAAGCCTGATATTTTTTGTTACTACTATTAATTCTTCTAATATGTGTCTCCTTAATGTTATAATTATTTGTAATTTTTAAGTATATATTTATTAATTTTATCGACCTTATGGTATGTAATTTATGTATTTTTATTCAAGCTCTAGGTCATATATTAATTTAAGTAAAACTAATTGTTTTATTAAATGTTATATTTTATTTTTTATTCAATATTTCGATCACCATCGGTTTTCTTCATCAGGAATTTGAGTAAAGCCGTCTTTTTCTTTTAAAATCAAAAAGCTTACTGATGTTGAAAGAAAAGCTTTTTGATTTTAAAAGAAAAAGACGGCTTTACTCAAATTCCTGATGAAGAAAACCGATGCTGATCGAAATATTGAATAAAAAATAAAATATAACATTTAATAAAACAATTAATTTTACTTAAATTAATATATGACCTAGAACCTGAATAAAATTACATAAATTTGTAATTTTTTATAGAATTATATAGCCTTGATATACTTAATTATAAAATGTACTTATTAAACTTCCTATCAACACCATGGCTCACTTTTATCACCATTTCCAAACACGAATCTACAACAAAAGACACTAATGCATGGTAATTATTGATATTATTAATATTTTTGTATATTTGTTGGGTTTAGAATTATTTTTCGTCATTAAAAGCATTGTGCAATTAAGTTTTTTGATATGAAAATATTTTATATTGAATGACATTTTCACCAGGCTGTTATGTACCAACTGTTATGTGCAGTTGTATGTGATACAAAACTTTTTGAATTTTTCTATAGAAAATATCCTTGTATCGTTTTTCTACAAAATTTTGAACATACAACAACACAGTTACAACATTCAGTACAAACCTTGTGAATGCGTTTAATTAAATTTGCTCTTAGTTTTACGAACAAAAGCAAACAAGAAATTTAATTATAATTTAAAATTAAATAACAACATAATAAAAGCAATTTTTATAACATCAATTGTGGTTAACATTGATTATTAACCTGCCTTGAACATGATTTTGATTTATTAAAAAATATATACATACTTGTCAATTTAGTGTTTGCCTTGTCTAATTTTTTTTGATTATATCTCTTATATAAATTTGTATTGTAAATAACTTTTATTATACATTGAATAAAATTATGGTCTAAAGATAAAATGCATACTTTCAAATATTTGCTGCAGGTGAAATTTTAAAACGAATGAAAAGATGATATACTCATTATTTCCATTTTGTTTGAATTTGAAAATTACTTTTAAAGAACAGGAAGTTTCCATTTATTCCTCGATTTTCGAAAATCGATTTTTCAACAGATCACGGCTTATTCAGACCCTAACAAGCTAATCTAAATATTTTTAAGATGATCGTATGCTTGTGTACATGTATGTGTGTAGTATGTATGTATGTATGCACATAATATAATACAAAATATTGAACAGTTCCAACTATCGGAACGAAATTTGTGAAATTCCGAAGATTTTGTTTCACTTCGATGTGCATATATGTATATCAATAACAAATTTTTGATTTTCCGATACTAAATATTTCAAAAATATTTGTTTTGGAAATAACAAAATCTACTCAGGTCTTGAACTAAGAAAAGAACAAGCTTCATTTCATGCGATTATTGATTCGTTAAAAGTCTTGAATAGTTCGTTATAACCGACGTCCACATGGATATAGGTTTCAGATAGTTAATAGTTCTGTTCCACATGCATAACGAAACAGTCCGAACTAGCCCAAAGTTACCCAAAACCGTTCCACATAACAATTTTTGTGCAAAAAAGAGAGAAATTGAGAGAGTAATTTTTTTCATTTCCTGTACAAATTTGCACGAACTTTTTCTTTGGGTAAGTTCGGACAAGAATTTAACAATCAGCTGTTTTTTGTTTACATATGAAACTGATAGATTATCAGAAAATTTGCAAGCAAAAGAAAAAGTTTAGTTTTTATAAATAAATATATTAAAAAGCAAAATGGAGAGTTTCAATGAAAAAATTAAAGTGGTAAATACGTTAGTGCATAAATATTTTCTTTTTTATTTAATATTTAAAATGTTTTTATAGCTACATATGTGAAGAATTTTTTTGTTTTTCAATTATTTTACAGCTCTTGACAATGATGCAAATGTTTTGTTTTTATAATTTGAAGACTTTTAAGCGTCTAAAAGCACTTAAATAGATTTTAGTTCAAAAAGTAAGCAGCATTAGTATTTCAAGAACTGCAAAAATGGTTTTTGCGTTCCAGCTATTTTGGGTAACTTTGGCAAATTTAGAGAGTATTTTTCATTTTGCTCTCAATAGTCCGAACTTGGCCGAGATCTTGTGGAACAAACCTAATATATTACAAACATTTTCGATAACGTAGTTATTAATATGTCACTATTGTTATCGGAAACGTCACTACAGTCTGGTAACTCAAATTTTTGCAGCTGACTTGTGTTTTTCTTGTGAATAAGCCAACAACAATATTAGCAAAAAAATTGCTGTTGTACTTAATTTTTTCTTGAATTATTTTATTGAATGAGAGATTTTATTTTCAAGTTATCTTATTTGGAATATTTTACAATTGCTATACATAAGTTGCAAGCAAACACATAACACTTGATGAGTGATGGTAATAGCAACACCATTACCATGAACGGTCGCAGCATAAAAGTTCACCGCGTACCGGCAACAATTGCGGTAATTCTTCTGTTTTGTTTTATATTCTATATGTTTGGTGGTTCGGAGCCACGTCGACCGGGCATGTATGGCATGTTAAGGAATCAAAACAAGGTGAATATGCGCAAACTTTTGATTGCCGCCATACAGGCTGCACAACGCGGTGGTTTGGAAATTTTAGAGGTGGCTCGAACGAGAGATTTAAAGGAAAAAAGTAAGGGTAAGACAGATGAAGGGGCCAATGATCCCTTCACGGATGCTGATGGCCGTTCACATTGCGCCATGAAGCAGGGCTTGCATCGTATATTTCCTCGTATCACTATTTTTTCGGAGGAAGATAAGGAAAGCTGCGAGAAAGCGAATACATTTGATTTGGATCCAACGGTACTGCATGAAACTGCTGAAATACCGGATATGTTGGTGAACATTAAAGATATTACAGTATGGATTGATCCATTAGATGCCACGCAAGAATTTACAGGTGAGTTGGCCAAGAATTTCCAATGTCTTTTTAATTTACATCATCTAAATTATGATTAGAAAGCATACATATTTATGTACGAGTACATACATACATATGTATATAAATACAAATATATAATTTTTTTTTATCGCACTCATCTTTTTGGAATTAATTAATAACATAAATAGTTGCATCTCATTCCAGAACAACTCTATCAATATGTAACCACTATGGTTTGCGTAGCAGTTGGAGGCAAACCAGTTATAGGTGTAATACACAGTCCCTTTGTAGGGCAAACCGCCTGGGCTTGGGTTGGACATTCCATGTCCGAGTTCCTCTCATCCATTCATCCAGACATAAACAACGCAGATCATCCCATTGTGATAGTATCACGATCACATGCAGGCGATGTCAAAGACTTAACGCGCTCAGTATTTGGTGAAAAATCGGATATACTCACAGCAGCCGGTGCTGGCTATAAGGTGCTGCAAGTAGTAGCCAATAATGCCACAGCCTATTTGCATTCAACTAAAATAAAAAAATGGGATATTTGCGCTGGTGATGCTATATTAAGGTCTCTCGGCGGTACCATGACCACTCTAGATAATGAACTAATTGACTATGGACCTGATGGCTCACCGGTAAATGCTCGTGGTCTGTTGGCTACCATAGAAAATCATAACGAGTATATTGATAAATTGATGAACTATCGTAATACGCAGAATATTAGTAAAAATCACAGATAGTATAAGGCAAATTAAATAAAAAATCTCAAACTAAGCCGTCTTAAGTAAATAAATGAAGCAACTTTTAAATTATGTACATACATACATACATAAATACATATGTATGTATGTAGTATATGCGTATATATTTTGAATGCTTTATAACAAATTTTACACCAACAAAATAACTTAGCCATTCAATTGAAAAAAATATTCACGCCTTAATATGGTTCCATCGATATGAAAAGGTGCGTATATGTTATAAAAACATTTAAGCAATGAATTTGCTAATAAGTTATGTTGTTTTTGATTTTGTAAATTTTTTAACTATTTGGATAAAAATTGTTTAATACTTGTCTTTATTTTTCCTTAGTGTAATTCAAGTAATTCATAAAAAGGGAAACATTCATTAATCAGCAAGTACATATACTTACGTATTCTATCGAAAGCTATTTATAGTCAAGAAAACAAGCCAATTCCAATTATTAGGCAAAGATTTTTTCAAGATTCAAGGCTTAACATCAAGTAAGTTTTTATTATTATTTATTTTTATTTTTATGTTTTCTTTTGACCACAAGAGGGCATGAACTCCTCACGTCTTGGTTATTTATAAGAATAAAAAACATAAACAAATTATTACCTATTTTGGCTGTAAAATAGCAGAGAAATTAAATCCCCCTTATTCTATTTGTCGTTATCGACATCACACGAAGTCGACACCAATATTTCGGCAACTGTAGAATCGATGTCGACAACAATTATATATATTTACAAGCTGTTACTATTAGTAAGACTTACAAAATGGCAAATGACCGTCTATAACACTCAATTCTTGTCATCAACGAGCACAGAACTGACATTTATTTTAACGTCGACTTGATGTGATGACGATGACGACAATTAGAATAAGGGAGAATAATTCGCCGACCTGTTAAATGAGTAAATGAGTAAATTAGTAAATAGTAAATTTTAATTTACGTATATTATATAAACCAAAATAATCGCCGAAATCTATTCATGCCTGCAATTTAAAAAATTCTTTAACGAGTATTCATTTGTATATAATGTCAATAGATTCTTTGAAGTAGTTATGACGCCTACTTTTTTATGGTATATTATCGTATTGGGCTGCTTGTAGGAAAGTCTCTTTTCGCAGAATGCTCAAAAAAGAAATCTTTCGACTGGCAGCTATCCTGATAGAAAGAACGTCAAGGTTCACTCAGCAAACATACATTCCCTACTATGATGAACTGGATTCTTGTCGAACTTTTGGCCAGCCAGTTGACTCTTAATTCGGCCACAATATCACATCAGATCCTAAGGCAATATATGGTGACCTAAACGCACACCCTGTCCCGGTAACTATATTGTGAGCCATAGTGTAGTTGTGCACTACTGGGTGAACAGCTACTTCACTGACCATTCTAAAACGTTTAAATATTAAAATTGAACATCAATGACATTGAAGTTATCAATATTCAGATTTTAAAAATATTGAATTTGAATCTGATTTATCCACATCGAATTGTTACTCCAATAAATTCATAAATTCGTATTAGTAACAGCTGCAGACGTAAATGATTGTTAGTACGTATATCCTAAGTATATAACCCAAAAAGAAAATGGGAACAATATTTATTTTTCTCCCCAAAAGTATGTAGATAATATTTTTCATTATTCTATAAATTTTGCAAATTATTCTACACAATTTTTTCTTTGATTGGATTTGGAAAAGAAAAACTCATTAATTAAGAAGTTTTATCAAATTTACAAATGTATTTATTTATTTGGAGTTTTAAGCCAATTTGCGTATACATACATATATCTCAAATTTTCCTAATGCTAATGCCACCTCATCAGTGGACCTGTGACTATATTTTGAACACTTTTGAAAAGCTGTATATTATTTAACAATTTAAAACTTTTTATAAAACATTTGCAAACTTAAACAAAAACATGTGAAGGAAAACTAGTGGCAACATGTTTCATAAACTTGGTTTTATTTTTTAATACAGACAATGGAACCACAAACGAAATACCAGCTCTGTCTATGTATTGAATATACTACTACAACAAGTATATGCGGAAGGAAAACTGATTTTTGAAACTAGATTTTCCTATTAATGTTACCACATTTTATGTCTTATAATTCCCGTAAACTTTTGTGTTCATTTATAACATTCCTACAATTTTCATTGTTTTCAATTTCATTGCCACATCCCAGCACGAGTGCTCTCAATGAAATAAGGTGGCAGAAACAGTAAACATCGATACAGGCGATTAAAAATTATGTTGTGCTGCTCAATGTATTAAAAAGGAGAGCGAAAGCTTCCTGTTCGATCTAACCTAACATTGGCAACTGGCAACCGAACTTCAGTGGGGTTTCTTAGGTGGGGAATTGTAACAGCCATTTGCATTATAATTTTTTAATATTTTCATTATTATTTTTATGGTTTGCATTAGCATTTTGTGCTCTGCATTATCATTGGCAACTGGTTCGGTTCGGTTCCATAATCGAGCGATTGATTTTCAATATTATATTTTAAATGCATGTCTTCACTTATATACATATAAATACATATATTAGTACGAATCTACCTTTTAATTATGGTTTAAGTTTTTAATTTAATACAGTTTGATGGCTGAAACTAAAATGTTTGCAAATTTTTGGGTTTGGTTTTTTGCTGGTTAAAATAAAAAAAATTGAGTTTTGCATATATTATTTTTATCAATAAACAAAAATCCGAAAAATTGTTTTGAACTGGTTTTTGAATAAAAATCCGAAAACCGGTTATTTGAACCGATTTTTAAATATAAAAACGAAAACCGGTTTCTGAAACAGTGTGATTTCTTAAACTATTCTAAAACTGGTGATTGTAAGATGTTGCCGAGGTAGTGGTTTAGGGCTCAAAAATCAATAAAACGATTTATTTTGTTTTATTTTCTAGAAAAAAGAAATTCGAATATTTTATCGATCAATTTATAACAACCTTCGCTCGCTTACAGAGCTCGTGTTCTTTTCTTATAGGTTTTCACTTATAAATTCGCTTTTTAATGGAACCCTACACCTTTTTCTTAGGAAATAAAATGCTATTAGGACTTCTCCTGAACTACATGTATATTTTGTTGTTGTCTTAAGTCGGAGTACATCGTTGATTTAAAAAAAATCTATCGAAATATGCAAAAAGCGCGAAATGAAAATGATTTGGGGCCGTTCTATCTCTCAAGGTTGCGATATATGTACAAGGTGGCGCAAAAGTAATGTCATAATTTGAACTGGCAGCTCCATTTTATTATAAATGAAAAAAGAGGTCTGTTTTCATAAAAAGTTTATGCGAAAGTGTAAAACTGATGAGATTAATTGGGAAAAAATTATATCGCTCAAATGGCCACCTACAGAGTTGATGTACTTATGATTGCGTTCATTTAATGGCATTTTGAATTACTGCTCGCAAAACATCTGACTCCAATTTCAAATTATGACAATACTTTTGCTCCACTTTTGCATGTATTTTCTTCGAAATATTGACTTTTTTTGAAAGAAAATCATTTTAATCTTTTGAGGATTTATTATTATTTTTAAATTCCAGAAAATTAAATGAAATCAATATTTGAATAATATTTGAGTATATACACATACGATACAATAATATACAATATACGAGTAATTAAAAGATAAAAGCAAAGAAGGCGACAAAGAATGACGAGTATGTATATAGTAGATACATATAGTATATATATACTGATCGGTTGATTGGTTGATCATGATGATACATATACATACATAGATAATTTAATTAAATTTTAATTATTTTCTGCTTTATTTATGACTTTCTAAAGTAGGAGTAAATACAACAAACAATACAATTGCAATAGACTTATTAACAAATTATAAAAATAGTAAATTATATAAAAATAATACAAAAAAAAACATCTTAAGTGCTAAATAATATTGAGTATCTGTAGTATCTGTTTATATATTATATATAGTACATACATAAATGAATGAATAAATTGTAATTGAACTAGTTTCCTTTTCGTTGCAAAGAGAAAAAAAGTACTTCAACCGCAAAAAAAAAGAAAATATTTTTACCAAAAAATCTTTGTTTGTTGTTTGCCAAAAAGTTAGAGAAGAAAGTGTTGATTGAGTGTGTGTTGTTGTTGTTGTTGTTGCTTTATTTGTTTAACATGTATAAAGTATTAAGGAAGTGTTGGAGGTGTTTTCTTTCTTTTGTTATTTTATTTTCTACACTATACATTTTTATTTTGATTTAAAATTTATTCATATATTTTTATTTTATTTCGATTTTCTTTTTGTTCGTTTGCTTGCGCCCTGATTCATTGTTGTTGCTGTTGCTTAACCCAATGGATTGTTGGTGTCGAAAGTAATCTTTGGTACAAAGCCATTTTCGCCCTCCACCGAATAAGCCACAGTCATCAATCTGCCATCGGGTAACCAAACGGAATACTGACCAGATACCTTCAAGTAGATTTAGAAAGAAAGACATTGACAGTGGGGGGAATGTGTTAAATGTACTTATTGTATTTTTATAAATTCATTTACGAGTATGTATATGACTTACTTTTCCTTGGGCGTCACCAGCTTCGTTTTTATTGAAAAATAATTCTTTTTCTGGATCTTTGACTTCATATTGGTATTCATACTGTTAATGAAAAATATGGTTAGAATGGTTAGAAATTTAAATTAAAAAAAATTTTTGATAGTGCATTGTGTAAACAGGGTGGGCGAAAAGCGAAACTACACATATTTCATAGTTTCATTATTCAATCGCTGTCCGATAGTATTTGAAGGTGCCGCTTAGAATTTGACATTTTGCGAGTGGAATTCTCCCACATTGAAAGTAACAAGGGAGTTTGTTTCTTATACCAACTACACGAATAGAAACGAAATTTTATTGCAATGCGAATCGTATTTAACTGGAATATGATTATGAAATTCGATTTTGAAATAAAAGGATGCGGTTTTAAACAATATTTTGCAATTGATACGTTTTCGAAAATAAGTATTCGATTGTTTTTTTTTAATATTTTGTGAATAATAAATAATACCAGAGCTCCTATTTACATTTTGGGAAAACATGTAAAAAAATTTTTCAAAGCGTTCTCCTTAACAGTCACTACTCTCTCGCTTTTAAATTTGAAATTCTAACAAAAAAGTGGCTTTATAAAAATGCCAAATTTGAAGATGATCGAACATCTTTTATCTATTTGAAAAATAAAGTTTTTCCCAAAAATTATGGCAGTCTGAGACCATTCGAATAATAAAAAAAAAACACATCGCTCCAGAAATACCATATAATCTGAAGCAGGTGTTTATCGCTCCGTGACTTGTTGACAATCATAAATGTTAAAGCAAAGTGACATTTGGCGCCATTTACCAATGTGACAGCCAATTCAAATTATGACATTGCTTTTGCGCCACCTTGTATTTTTGTTCTTAAACGAGGAATTTATACAAACAAGTATTTTAGGGAGAGTAGTACAATGTCCGATGTACTCGATTGTGGCGGAAAAAAATTTGTTTTTTGTGATCCCGTAATTTTGTGCATTTATAATCGTTTACTCCCATTTTAGAGGACCTTGCTCAAAAAGTACGGGACGGGAGCTTTTTATTTTCGTGAACAGTTTTGCCCATTACTGTACATACTAAATCGAGTGACAGAGGTTTTGTTCCAGGTGACTTTGGGCAAGTTCAGTCTAATGAGAGCAAAACTAAATTTCTTCTCTCAGATTAAAAGTTACGCAAAAATTGTTGGAACGCCAAAATCCGCGATTTTCAGAACGGAGTTTTCATCAGTCTTAAATTAATAATTTGGAAGTTAATTTTGTGATTTTAATCGCTTAAAGTTCCTGACACGAAACACGTGCATTAAAAACGGAAGTCTGTGAGGAGAACACACTTCCGTAACAAAATGGCCCAAAATAAGAACGTTTTCAAATGAATTTCAAATATTTTCCATTTTATATGTTTAAAAAGCATTTTTTAGTATCAAACAGCTGATTTTGTTTTCCAAATTTTATTCCGATCTGCAATTGTTATACAGTAAAAACCGGATAAGTGCAACACGCATAAATGCAAAAAACGCTTAATTGCAACGTGTTTCGAAGCCATAAGCCTCTTTTATATTTTTTCATGTAAAAATGCACGGATAAATGCAACACGGATTAATGCAAAAAATGCATAAGTGCATAATAATTTCAAGCCTCAAGAGACATTTTTAGTACAACTTTGTATGCATAAATGCACAACTAAAATGGTTAATTTTAATTTACACATAACCACTTTTTTCTACAAAAAGGTTTCCGATTTTTTCACCTCATGTGATCCAAGGCAATCTGATTCAGATTCTTCAGTTTGCTCGTCATCTATATAATCTTCCATACCAAAATTTTTTTAATTATTGTTCTTGTTAATAGTAAAAGTTTTTATTTTGTTGTTGATTAAAAACAAAAGGAAATTAACTTTGCACACATGTGATTTTTTAAAGAATTTTTTTAAACTGAACTGATTCTTTAAGTTTTGTAAACAAATTTTATTTACATAATATATACGATATACGAAAGTTTGTAAACATATGTATAGTATGTGCGTTAAAACTTTATGATTTAGGTTTTTAAGTTTTTTTGTTGAACTCTATTCGACAATATACATGAATTACCAATAAAATTAAACTTTGTTTATAAAAATCATCAACAGTCTATTTTATCTTATATTTTTAAGGAACTTATGCTCATATGTATATATACTCTAAGCATATATGTATGTACATAGTTTGATTTCTTTCTCTGTAACTATATGTAAATGCAAAAAATTTGCATTAACCCAATAATTGTATAATTGCAATATTTGTGCATTTATCCGAGGTTAGCATAAATGCAAAGAATGGATAAGTGGACCAAAAGTCGGGTGAAAACCGATGTGCATTTATCCGTACTTTACTGTATTCGTAAACAAAACAGCTGATAACTTGATTCTTGTTCGTGGTACATCGGATAAGAAGAGAAGTGAAATTACTATTTCATGAGCTCTCTCATTTCCACAAATTTTCTCATCTGCAACGATTTTCGTGCAAATTCGGTATATTTTCGATAAGTCTGTGCGACTTTTTTTATCTACAAAACTATTATTTTAGAACAGTGTTTAGTTCCATTAAAAAATGCATTGACTCCATTTGTATTTGGAATTTTAAACCAAATTATATGATTAATTATTATATTAATTGTTAAAGTTAATATAATAATATAATAATTAATAATATAATTTGGTTTAAAATTCCAAATACAAATGGAATCAATGCATTTCTTAATGGAACTAAACAGTGTTCTAAAATAATAGTTCTGTTGATAAGGAAAGGGGCATAATGATTAAGCAAAACTTCTGACTGGTTCTACTTGCGAATCCAGAGTGATCAAGTCGACTCACAAACCTCCACGTGGTGGTCCCTGGGCGATGTTCTTGATACCGAATTGTGAGAGGCGTCTGCAGCGTCTGTTCTCCTAGTTGGGGCAACTGCTCTTATACTAAGCGGTTCGCTATTTAAATGTGTTTTACACTCAGCCAGTCTGTTGGCTCAGATGGCAGCGCCATCATCAGACTAGGATGCTCATCCGAGATAGAATGATTAACGAAACCTCAAACAACATTGAGGCCCTATGCTCCTTATAGGATCGATGGGAACATACATACATACATATATATAATTGTTAAAGAGAAGACATTTTATTTAATTAAATAAATAATTGAATTTTTCCCTTGTTTAACATTTTATTTTTCTGTACAATAGAAGTTTAGAAATTTAATTACAGACTACAACATTGTTAATTTTTTAAGACGAAATTTAAATAAATTAGAAAAACAAACGAAGAATTATCAAATAAAACTGTGCATGTTGTAAACAAATTGTAAAGATTTTGATTTATTATCATGCGATAATAATATGATGGAAAGTCATTCATTAATTTTTATATTTTATGTGCTTAACTTTTTAAAAATGTTTAAGTGTATAATGTTTAATTTGTTTTACTATTCAGCTCATTAATATTTATTCGAGAAAAAAAGTGACGATGATTGAAAACAACACATTTTGTGTAAGATTTTCAAGAAAAAGTGTTTAAAATTGACACTGACGCAAATTATATGGTTTTGTTGTTGTTGTTGTTGTTGTTATTGTGTTGCATATAAATTAAGATGCCCTTTCAAATCAATTTGAAATCTTTTACAGCCTTTAGGGGAAGAGTTGAAAGTGTTTGAAAATTAATCAATTTGATTGATTTGGAATACACACATTGTTGCACTGGCTGTAATTAAATTGTCAGAGAGGTGTTTTCCGGAACGGAACATTTCATAATTTTGTTTAAACTTTTAACTGACAGCAGCAGCAGTTTATTTCGTACAATGAATATAATGCGGCGGTAAACAATAAGCACACAAACATTGAGAATTTTAATATTGAAAGTATGTAAAATTGTGTATTGTTAAATGAATACAATCATTGAATTGGAAAGAAATTACTCTTTATTTAAATTCAATATTCACAATTGTAGTGCCCGACAACCAAATAAGAGTCTTCTCCGTCCTCCAAAAGCCGTAATCACTTGAAAAACTTCTAGAGTCTTATAGTTTTCGCTTAATCTGTGCTTTGCTAATTGGCCTCAGAGAGACGAATTATTGCACGGATGTATGGGAACCAGAAGTCATTAAAATGAAGGAATGAATGGACTCATGTATGGAAATGATTTCAAATTTATAATAATGATTTCTTCTTTTTCTACAAATATAATCAATTCAGTTATGATTTGAAGAAAAGTAATGTTTTCATGAAATTTTAAAGAACCTGTCTGACTGACAGTTGTACTCAGAGTTCCAGATTTTTATACTTCTGTTGAGCACATCTAATAAATTTTAACGAAAAAATTATCGTTTGTGAGCTGCAGTTTATTAAAAGTTATAATTTTAGAATACACCTGTCATTTATATTGGATGAACAAAAGTGGTCCGCTGTATTGGTGCATCCGCCATATTGTGTTTAGAGTAATTCCATTTCATTCAGATTTCTAATCTCGGAAATTCTTTTAATTTGATACCGAGATCATTGGGCTGACATACGAGTATTAGACGTAGAATAATAAAATTTTATATTCAGCCCTCTATTAAGAAAACCCTTTCGTTTGACAGTAAATCCCATCGAAATCGTTGCAGCAGTTTTTAAGAAAACAATTTTTAAAATTTTCAACCGAATGGCACAAGTCTGTAGAAGTACTTTTAATCTAGATTTTATCTAATTAACTTCCGTAAGAAGTCGAAAAAAACACTAATCAACAGCTCTGGAAGTGTTGAAAATGTCATTCCTTAAAAATTACATTCGTTTTTTTCCACTGGGAATATTTAGGCATTACGTGCTCAGATTTTTTGTAATTAAGTACTTAATTTTTTTTAAAGTTAACCAAACAAACTGCGAAGACTACTTGGTTTGCATGCAGAAACGCCCATTGTCTTAGGCAGGAATCGAACCTGCGACCTTTGGACTACTATGCTAGTACACTAGCTACTAGTCTACGAAGGCACAAATTATTCTGGTGCTAATCGAAACCTGGAAATTAAAATGTTGCAATGCTAAGGACGCTAATTTTTGTTCATCTATTTTTATGGGCAACTATGCAAATTCGCGTGAGGGCAAAGATATGGAGCTCTTACGTTTGCTATTCGTGCTTATACAAGGCTAAAATTATGTGGAGAGCCACTGGGCCGGAAGTGTCCCTTAATATTTCAGAGGAATACGAAAAGAAGAAGATTGGCTTCTGAGTTTGTGATGGAACTTTCTCGATATCGAGAAACTATTTTGGACTATTGGCAAGAGAATTGATTTATTTTCGTTATTATTGCTGGGCAAAAGGAAAAGCCAGCAAATTAATCACAGGAATAATCGTGGGGACAAACCAGATTCTGCAAATTATATAAAGAGCCACCGGAATACATTACCTGCAGCTGTTTGGATCTAATATCTCCATTAAATAAACATTTTGAAAAGGGTTTTATTGTCCTATTGCCAGGCACTTCCGGTGGGTCTTGTGAAAGTAATACGAAAATTTAAAATGGACCTGTTTATCTGCTTAAAAGGTCAAGCATGAGTCTGATGTTTCATGGACCTTTGATGCTATAATTTCTGATTGAGACCAATGGTTCATTATAGACCTTGTGGGAGGTAGAAATTACCCAAGTTTGTTTTACTAGCGGCTAAAAACTGGAAAATGATGACACATGAAGGCGGCTTGCGGTTGTAATTTCCAAGAGTAATTTCAGGCGTCAACATGCACTCATTTGAGTCATCGTATTTATTTGATTTCGGACATTCAAGTATGATGTAAAGTAAATAGTTCTTAAATAATATATTAAAACTCATCACGAACTTGGCTCTGGTAATGAATAAACATTATGCTGGGTGCCAGTCGACGTGAACATGCAAGAACCATTCGCCCTTATTCCATTTGTCGACGTCGACGTCACCCGAAGTCGACAGCAATATTTTGGCAACTGTAGGATCGTTGTCGGCCGCAAATATATATTATTTATAAGCTATTACCCTTACTAAAGCTTATAAATTGGCAAATGGCCGTCAATAATACTAAATTACTGTCTGTAACGAGCACAGAACTAAACTTTTCTTTAATGTCGACTTTATGTGACGACGATGACGACAATTAGAATAAGGGAAATTAATTTGCATCTCACAAGGATATGCTAATCAGGTGACCTGTTTGCTGAGAAAGAAACATATTTTCCAGGTGCAGATCCGAGCAGCTACTGTTGCTTGTCAATAACAATCTAAAAACGTAGACACCAAAGGTGAAAAATTTGGATCGTTACATGGAGAGACACTGAAAAATATATTTTACGACTACACGAATCCATACATTTTGTCCGTATTAAAGATCCTGTGGATCCCGCTGCATAAGTTCTATCTGAAATAATCACCACCGTTCTATATTAATCTTATGGGAGAGGACATTTTTCACAATTATTTTCAAAAATCTCCACACGATTTCTTTATGCCACTCCATTCAGTAAACAAAAAAAAAAAAACAAAAAAAAAAAAAAAAAAAACAAATGTGCTCCCTTACGGGAATAGAACCATTCAATCAACGAGAGAGACAGAGAGAAAGAACGGGAGAGGAGAATCTTAAGACATAGATTTCACTTTGAATTTGTTAAAATGTTATTATTTATTTATTTATTATTAAAATTTAAATTATAACAAATCCTTAACTATACTGTTCTACCATCAAAGGCTATCGGCCTAAAATGTTATCAATGAAATTTATTTTTCGGGAAATTCTACCGAAAAAAAAAATAAAATACATTCATATCAAATATCAGTTCATAAAATTAAGGTACCCATAAACCACACAATATTATTGAGTATTTTATTGTCTATATTATTGTCGTTTTGCTTTACACTATCCAATAAGTAGTTCAATGCTTTTAAAGAAAATATGGTGTAACTTTTCTTATACTATACATGTGTGAAAGTAAACGAAACTTACACATACTTTTACTCGTAGATATTTTAAAGCGAATTGTAAAATTAACTTTTAGTGAAATACCAAAATTTACACAAATTAAACAGTTTGGCTTGAATAATTAAAAGAAAATTACAGAAATTGCATAGCAATGTACCATAAATTAAAAGACTTTTGATATTGTTCACAATATATTGAACAAATAACACACAGACATAACATACACACAGGCAATCTTATTGTACAATAATATTGCAAATATATGGGACCTTTGAACTACAATATTTGTTTGTTACTACTAATTTATTTAAATGAACTTATAATTTTACAAAACTAAATATATTTTTAACAAAACCGTTCGTGTTTGTTTGAAGAAAGTGTCTCTAGTTGAATAAATTTCGTGTGGATCGAATGAAATATTCAGGAGATGTAATCTTTTTTTCCTTAAGAATATTTAGGAAGCTTTTTCGTTGATATTACCTACGAAATTTATTTTAGTGTAGAACATAATAAATGTAGAATATTTTCGTATAAAATTTCAAGCACATTTTATAACATTTGCGGATGTTTACAACCAATACAACGATTAGCGCCCTATTATGAATACCTTAATTGAGTTTTTAGAAACTGGTTTGAGAAGGGAATATGAAAATTTTGATTTCTTTTTGCTGTTGTTGGTGGGGGTGGAGTCTAATAAAACGGATTGGGAATTAAGATTAATATTATTTTAACCTGGTCTGACGTTTCGCTGGTGCTAATACCAGCTCATCAGGAGACTTCTAACCATATATTACAACGTTCGGAATGTTGTGTACGACTATGTTTATGCAAATATTTCCAATAAGTAATTGAGAATTTTATAATTTTTTATTTTTCTTATTGAAATTAAAAGCAAATAAATTTATAAATCTTATTTATAATTTGCGGTTAATTTTTCAAAATGTACAAATATTTTTCTTACAAGGTTTTATATCTGCGAATTTGCGGAATATTTCAAATAATTTTTAAAATTTTCAAATATTTTTTTTTTGTACAAAGTTTTTTAACTGCAAATTTTTATAATTTTTTTAAAAATCTTAAATGAATAATTTTTCTCAACACTTTCTTTAAACATAGAGCCGCTTAAATGTCTTCCTTTTCTATTATTCAATGAACACTATTTCAATTAATATTTTATTTGAAAAAAAAAAAATCCTTTAATTTGCAAAATTTCATTATATAATTCCATCTTTTATTTAAATTTTGCTTCAAAATTCCATTTAAAATTGTGTAGGGAATTTAGTATTTAAAAACAAAAGAATTATGTAAAATATTTGTTACCGGTTCAGGTTGTTCAGGAGCTTGAGGTCGCGCATATGCCACAATAATGTACGCACACAATATTACCGCCACAAACTTCCAAGATAAAGCCGACATCGTTTCGTTTTACGTAGTTACGTGTACGTTACTTTTTGTTTTTAAATTATTATTATTATTACTATTAATTCTTCTACCGTATTAGACAAGATCTCTCACCGTTTAGTCGCCAAACGCTTTTAGTATTTAACTGAAAGCAATTGTTTGCCATAGAAGTCTTTTATATGAATTCTGAGTCGGAATCTCTTGTTAAAAATCGCATCATCGCATCATCGCAGCAACGTGTGTTGTTACGTTTGTAACGTATACCTTGCCATAGGTCAAAGGTGCTCTTGTTTCATATTATTTTAAATGCAAAGACAAACTCTGTTCAAATGATACGTATTGGCGGCGTTGGATGAGATGACGATGCTTATGTTGCTGCTCACGGCGATGATGATCATGATGATCATGATGATGATACTCGAAATGTACTCGTAAAAATTACACACAGTCAGTCGACAAACAGCTCCAATACGATCAGACAGACGGAGGCTGCTGCTACATCAAGCGGGCACACAGTCAGACAATGACAAGCAATGAGCAGCAGATTTGATACGAAATGAAAACTATTTCTTTATTTTATTGTATATTTTTTTTCTTTTTTCAAATTTAACATTTTAAAATATTGTTTACCTGGTTAAATCGAATGCGAGTACCCCAGTACAACTCATTCATTCATTCATTCATCTACATAAATGAGACGATTTGTTGCATGTTGTGTTATTGTAGTTGGCTTTTTGTTGAAACTTTTTTCTTTGGTATCGTCTTTATTTTCTATTCAAAGTTGTCTAAAGGTTTCTTTGCCCATTGACTTATCTGCAGAAGATGAAAATATTCCAAAAACAACACCAGCAACAGCTACAGCAACAACAACAACAACAATAATAACAATTGCTTTGAAAAAGTTCACATTTTCAATTTCAAATAAAACGAGGTGTTAGAAAAACAAAAAACAATTTCAATAAACATGATTTGGAAATTGTATTTTTTGGAAACGAAAACGAACAAACACACAAAAAAATGTTCTAAAATCTTAATTAAGAATCAGTTTCAGTTTCATTATTTCGTATTTATTTGTTGATTTTATTTTTAATTTTATATAATTTGAAGTTTTGAAATAAATATTTTTGTTTGCGGGTCTCTTATCGTGTCAGTCAAATCGTTAAAAGAATTTAAAATTTTCTGTTGCTTGTATTTCCATCTGTATCTATTTGACCGATATAGTCAAATCGTGAGATTTTTTGATGATTTTCTAATCAATTCTGAATTATCATATTGTTTTTTTTTATTTTGTTGTTGCAATCAATTGTTTCTAAGGGCGCTATTTTCGGTATATAAGTTGTGTGATGATGACATTAATGAACAAAAAAAAAATAATAATAAAAATAAATAAATTACAAATAAGGAAATTATACAAGAAATCCTCCCTAGTAAAAATGAGGTGAGTCAATTATGATCAAGCATGAGCTCATGATTTATCCTGATCATTTAAGTCGTAGCGTATTAAAATAAAATTACAGTTACTACGTAATTGAATAGTGTCGAATGAAATGTAAACCCGAAATCACTCTTTGTTGGAAATTTGGTATTCATAACAGACATTGACAAGGAGTCACTCACTCACGAGTCATTCGTTGTCAAGCGTGTTTGAATATGTATAAGTTAAAATGACGCAATTATTTCATGCGAAATTCATATAAGAATATGTCATGAGTGTTCTTTAATTGTCCAGAGATGGTACATTTTGGGATAAGGATGACAGTTTTCTTTGTCACAATATATAAAGCTGGTGGCATTATCTTTTCTGGAAAAATTTTTTTAACATATTGTTGATCAATCTATAAAAAATATATAAATTTATCGCTCTCATGCTATATTCACTAGAGTTAAACATTTCTTCAGATTCTTTATCAGCTGTTACATTTTTTTTGACGGGTGAGGTAGGGTTAAAAATGCCTTCGCACTTGCAGTGACCGTCGTCAGCTGTGTCGTGTGGTGTTTCCACTAAAACAATCCCTCCTCCTTTTCTGGTGTGACTGCCTTCCTGGGACTGCTATATATATATTACTTCGGGAAGGCCCAGAATCATCCTCCTAACAGGAATTTACTCTATGTACCCCCGTCGGGGTCCGTCATATCCGTAGCCAGTGATAGTAGTCCATCTTCTTGGGTATCTGTCAGTGGGATCTCATTGCGTTGTGATGCATCAAGGTCTTTCTTCTTTCTCTGTAAAACAAGTTCGATGTAATTTGCTACAGCGCTCCAATTGTTATCGCACTCAAGCATTTTGTCAACTACATCAGTAGGGGCAAACTCTCCAATCTATGCGCTCGCATTGCTTCGCTCAGTATGCCATTGGGTGCAGTGCTCAGCGTCGTCGTTTATCTCGCTGCAATAAAAGCAACCGGGGTTATTATTCCTATAATCTATATATAAGCTATTATTATAATTCTTGTTATTTTTTCCTGAATACACTTTCTATCTAAAATATTTTTTGAACTTTTTTATTTCTAGAATAAAGTTTTTACGTTTTATATATAGACTTCTTGCAACTTTATTTGATTTATAATGTTCTGCCATTAAAAAACGTATTCAGTGAAACATCAAAATAAAAAAAATTAAAAATAAAAAGCCTGAAAATACCTATAACCACTATCCGAACTCAGTTTTTTTTTTTTTTTTTTTTTTTTTTTTTTTTTTTTTGTTGAAATGAGTTCTGTCATGGTCTGTCATCGCAAGAGCTCAGGTGGCAGTTTTTGTTTATATTTCATATGTGTCAAAGAGTGTTTACTGTTTTCTTCTTCTGACTACATTTTTAAGCGCCACTGTATAGTTTTTTTTGCACGTTTTTTTTAATTTTCAACACAGTTCTTTTTGACAGTAGAAAATATTATTACACAATTTTTTTTTGTAATATTGTGTTTGTTGCAGTATTATGACCACCACCTGTATAAATAGACCTTGCGTACTATTTCATATTGAAAATGTTTGTTAGGTTAGGTTAGTTTGATTGGAGAGGTGTGATAGCCCATGTCATATACGACATACACTTAAGCCAGTGAAGGCTTGTTGTGCGCTCTGATTCGAACCTGCGACCTTCGCACTACGAGGCTAGTACACTACCTAGTAGTCAGTTAAAATGTTTGTTAATTAAAAAAAAACTTAGTTACCTTAAAGGATTGCGGGCCTATGCTCCCCAGAGGAGTACGAGGAACATGTATACATATATAGATTGCGTGCTCTTTTCTTAAAGGTTTTAGCTTTTTAAATAAATAAATTTAAAAGAAAATTTCTTGTTTTTCTTTTCGAAAGTGCAAAAAATGTTGCACTCTTTTTAGAAAAGAAAACACAACAACTCATAAATGCACAATCGATTCTGATGGATCACACATTTTATACGTTATACAAACGTTGTGTAAGAAATTGATGATATTATTCGACCTTTTTTATATTAAATTAATTCTAATGAGTTTGAGGTCTTCTGTTTTTTAACAATATATTTATTAATTTTTTGTTTGTTTGATTTTTCAATGTAAATTGTTGTTTTCTTAACGAAAGAAATTATTAAATAAAAATAAAAAGAATTCTATTAAAACAGCGCAAAGCTTCACTTTGGTGAAATACAAAATTAGGCCTTAAATATCTGGCCCAACAAACACGAATGTTTGATCTTAAATTGAGAATGATTGGAGACAAATTATGGTTGTAAAAGGGGCCATAATATATAATTTTGTAAGGACACTACATTTCGTAAAAAACGATAAATTGATCAATAAAACACTTTTTTAAAGAGATAAAAACTCCATTCTATGGATGAATTTGTTCGTTCTATTCTGACAGTATTTTTTGTTGTTGTATATTTTTAAATTCTGTTTGTGCGACTTTAGTGTTGTTGTTTTTAATTTTTATTATAATGTGAATTTATTCATACTTTGTATTCATTCTATATCTATTGTCATGTGTGAGCAAGGTTTCATATTGGGAAATTTTCAATTTTTTTTTCTTTTGGCAGTCTCACCGCTACCAAAAAAAAAAAACTGTGGGATACTTTTGATATTGTTGTTGTAATTGTTTGTTATTTGAATGCAAAATTTTTTCCCAATTTCGAAAATGTCGCTGAGGTGTGTAAGCTTTAATGTTAAATATCTCGTCTACTAGTTCTACCGTGTTGATGCTGCTGCCACATACTGCAAGTACACACTCGTACTAGCGGTGGAGTTGAGGAGGCAACAAGTCTCTGGGTTTTGAATATCATTGTACACATGTCAGTTTGTATGTGTTATATAAATGAATGAAGTTATGCATGCAGTTAAATATTTTATTGTTGTAAATACTCGTATTATTACATGATTTGACTTAACTAGATGCTTTTTTTCCAGCATCATTGTTTAAGGTTTAAAAAAATTACAACAACAAAAAAAGTTAATAATCAATCTCATGAATCAATATAAATATGCATATGCATCAAAAGGGTGTCGGAAAAATAAGTGTTTATTAAAAATTTTACTTAACTGACCTTCGTAGACTAGTAGGTAGTGTACTAGACTCGTAGTACGGAGGTCCCAGGTTCGAATCCTGCCGCAGAACTCTGGCAGTTTGTGTTTGATAATTAAAGGGAGCGCACAACAAGCCTTCACTGGCTTAAGTGTATATCGTATGACATGGGCTATCACACCCCTCCAATCAACCTAACCTAACCTAACCTAACCTAAAAATTTTACTTTATATGATGTATAAACTTAAATCTATTGGCATAATTGAATGTCGGGGGTGACTTGAGACTGTAATGGATCCATCTACGAGATCGGTTCCATAGAAAAGGTGATAAGCGTTTTTTTTTACGTTGCCACACTTGTCTCTAACATATGTTCTTAGTTGAGTTTGTTTGTGAGAGGCATAACAGTTAAACGTGTTTTGCTTGTTCGGCGATTATCTGCTGTGGGAAAAATGGATTCAGCAATTTGCATTGAATTTTGTGTAAAAATGGAACTACGAGTGCTCAAAAGCACTTGAAATGTTGAGAGTGTCATGTGGCGAATAAAAAAAATTTACAAGTGGTACAAGTTTTTTAAAGAATGTCGAGAAGATGTGAATGACGACGCTCGTCCTGGAATCTCCATCACATCAAAACCGATAAATATGTTGGAAAAGTGAGGAAAATTGTTTTGGAGAATCGTCGAATCACTATTAGAGAAGTTTCAGATGATGTCGGCATATCGGTTGGCTCATGCCATAAAATTTTTTGTGTGGAAATTTTTTCAAAAATTGCTGAATTTTGAACAAAAAAGCCGTCACATGGGTATTGCTCAGGAAATGTTGAATGACGTTAACGACAATCCAGATTTGCTTAAAATGATCGTAACTGGTGACGAATCATGGGTATATGGTTATGACATCAAAACCAAAGTCCGATCGTTCCAATGGAAGACCCAAAGAGCGCCAAGACCAAAAAAGGACGAGAAATTCCATCAAATGTCGAGGTTTTGCTCACTGTTTTCTTCGATTACCATGGCGTAGCAGTGCATCATGAGTTTTTGTCACATGGTCGTACAATTAATAATGAGTATTATATTGAAGTTATGTGCCGCTTGCGAGAAGCAATACGAAAAGAACGCCCGGAAACGATAGTGCACCTGCTTACTCGTCGTTGCTTGTTCGTAATTTTTTGGCCGAAAATAATACCATAATCATACCTCAACCACACTATATTCACTAGATTTGGCTGCCTGTGAGTTTTTCCTGTTCCCAAAATTAAAGAGACCCATGAAAGGACGGCGTTTTGCGACGATTGAGGATTGAGGCTGATAGAGATCAAGGCCACACCAAAAAGTAAATATCTGAACTGCTTCGAGGATTGGAAAAAACGCTGGCACAAGTGTATTATATCTAAAGGGAAATACTTTGAAGGGGACAAAATAAAATTGTTGAATAAATAAATATTTTTTTAAGAAAAATGAAAATTCGCCTTTTCTATTGAACAGACCTCGTACAACTACATTCATACCCAGGTGTGTGTTCAAAGAAGTCTAATGTAGCGTATATAAAGTTTTATTTGGTAGAATTTTTTCATAAAAAAAAATGTGAAAACTAAAAAAACAAAAACTACGAATTGGAAAATACGATTTTTTCTACACTCTTCAATTTGCATGTGTTTTGCTTCATTTCTGATATACCACCTGACCACATGATACTTTCGAATTGAGAATTGAGCAAAATGCAATAATAGCAAAATAATATTGAGGTGAAAAATATTACAGCATATACCTGGAATCTGAAAAATTGTCAAGGAAGAAAATGAAGCTGAAGGTATTCATGTATTATGCGTCGTGATGGAACATCAAATGATGGTATATATTCCTAGTGTATGGAAAATATAGGTTTTTTCTTGATCTCTATCTGCGCCTGTCAAATTTTTCGACATCAACTAGTCAATTTTCCACTGACAAAATCTAATCATACGAAGGCAGGTCAATAAGTTCGTGTTTTCGTTTAAAAAATAATTTTATTTTTCAACATAGTCTTCTCTGAGTTCGATACACTTTGTCCAACGTTTCTCCAATTTTTTATCCCTTCATGAAATTAGGTATTTGTGTGTCAGATGATGTCATCGCTGGAATCATTGATTGTTTTAAACTTTTGAAGGTAGTCAATATGGATTATACCGCGTGCATTCCAGAAAACTGTCTCCATGACTTTTTTTGGAAAAAAAAACCCACCATGGGGCTTCTTTGACGCCGATTCAAGTCGAGAAACCCATTGTTTTGTCTGTTGTTTTTTTGGGATACACATTGACTACCTTCAAAAGAGTAAAACGATCAATGGCGAATATTATGCCAATTTATAGGATCGATTTAATGAGGATTTAAAAAAAATTACCGCATTTGGCCAAGAAAAAAAGTTCTTTTTTACCAGTTCAACGCAAGGGTAAACGCATGTGCAGTTTCCATGTCATAATTCTATCAGTTTACGAATTGCGACTGGGGGAACTTAATATCACTGAGATTGTAGTGACCGTTGGAAACTTTGAGATTAGAAAACCCGTATGTTTGAATAAAAACCTGCGAAAAATTTAATTTCTTGGTAATGAAATCAACTAGATTGGAATTTCGTCCCCGGAAACCGTGAATCTCATAGAAATATTTTTTGATAAAGCAATTTTATATATAAAGAATTATTTATTTAAAAATTATAGACAATAGTTATAATAAATAACACCTGCTCATGAAATAACCTTTCTGTTCCTATTGATGATCATGCATCATAAGTTATAAATTGTTAAATAAGAAACTTTGTCATGAGTGCTGTCTGTTGTTCTCATAATTTTTTGATATTTTATAAATACAAATTTTAATATTTAAAATAAAAATGTATGTATAATTTTTTTTTTGTTGATAATCACGAAAATCCTTTGCTGGTGTTGGGAAAATAACTTTAAACAAGGCGATCCGATCGAATACCAATGGAGGGAGAAAAGTGCTTCGAAAGAATTTGAAGATTCATAACATGCCATTTGTTATTGCCAACTGCATGACTTTAAATGTTGTCGCTAAAAGTCATAAAATGCTAAAGAAAGAAAAAATAATAATAAATAAATAAATTGGGTACTCGTATGTTGTAGCAACACACATCGAGATGTATGTTGCATTGGCTCATCTTTCAAACAACGTGAGGAAGGTGGGATGGTTACAAACACTTAATTAAATAGTAAATAAAATTGCACAGATAAAATGTTGAAAAAATTATATTTAACACGAAAACTTATCTCTCTATAGGCTTCAGGTATGGTGTTGATTTTTACGTAAGAGAGTTTTTAAATACAGAATCAATTGTGGTTTGAAATTCAATTGAATGCCAAAAAGTGTGGTACTTCAAATATCACGGAATAAAAAAGATTCATATCCTTGTTGCAGGATTTTTCGTTTGCTATAGAGTATAATATTGAAGATTCCATTTTTCTTAGATAATTCTTGGATGTGATGGAAACTAGTGCCCCTATTGTGTTGGCTATAACCGATATCACGGCAATAGAAGCAAACGATTATATACGTTTTTGGTAAGACCAGCTCTTGAGTACGGGTCTATTGTTTTAGACCACTACATTGAATATCAGCAGAATTGCACCGAATCTGTTCATGAGCAATTTCTTGTCATTTGAAGTAAAAATTGAAAAAATTTTCAAAACATAATAAAAAATTTAGCGCTCTAAAATCAATTTAAAAAATGTTCCATTCATCTAAAGGGTCTTCACGTGGAGACTTTCGAACTTTGACAGTTGATAGCGGACATATTGTTGGAGCGATATCTGTTAAATTGACTGTCATTTATTCAGTCTGCTTTGCCAAATCACTATGTACGGATACAGTGTTGAACAACACGTGCAAATAATAAAATTGTTTTATAAAAATTGGTGTTCTGTTTGACACTCAAACCAGGGCTAAGCTTGATAAATACTCGTACTATGGGAATTCTGCACCATCAATTTCAACGGAAGAACAAAGTGGTTTGCGGAATCTCGTTCTGGTCGTACAAGAACAGAGGATGCCGAACTTTTTGGACGTTCAGTTGGAAAAATTCACAATATGGTGTTACCTGCAAATCACATGGCTCAGTGGTATCAAGTTCGGTATGAGAAAGCTTTGTTCCTGAAAGGGTATGATGTCCTGTCGCTAAAGAAGAGTTCAAATGCCTGAATTTTTTCAAGACGCAGTAAAAGTTACTTCACTCCCACTGATTTTCTTAGTATGTATGTATACCAAATACCGAAAAGATATACAACTCTTATACATGGACCGCTGTTTTGGAGGCCATTTTAAAGCTACTCGACCACCGTACAGAAGGGGGCGAATAAGCTCATCGGTGGCAATGATGCAGTGTAACTAGCAATGATGCAACTGTTTTATCGGTACTGCAATGGAATGTGTTTTAATGAAATCAAGAATCTTGTACTCGAAACACATTCCTCATTAAGAGCACATCCCTTTGTTGGCGATTTGCCAATGAATCGCATTTTGCATTACAGAGCAAATTCATTCTTTAGCTTAATGGTTCATACTACTTACTTCCTGAGATTTGTCGCTTTCAGCATGAAAAAGTTCCAATCTAATTGTCACAAACTCTACTGCCTTTATCCTTTTTCCCCTGCTTGTGCAAGCGTTGCATTTTATAGGGGCACCCTTTACGACTTCACAGTCTATAGAGTAGTAACATGTGCTGGAACTTTGACTTATTTATGAATTTTAATTCAAAGTTGTTGTATTAATTATTTGTCACCCTGTCTAGACATTTTTTACAAAGTTTTGAATTTTAATGCCGTTTTTGAACAACTTTTTTGTTTGTTATATGCATCTATATTTAGTTTACAAATTCAATCATTTCTCTATAGTTTCTTTAGCCTCCTCCTTAGCATTTGTGATTTATATAACCTTTTGTCATGTGATTTGGTTCATGTTGGAGGTTTTATTGTTTTATTTTTAGTAAATAATGAATCTTAAGGAGTTACGGACATTGCAACAATAAATAACATGCATTTCCACATACACAGTCGCGTGCAGAATAATAGTAATACAATGTCTTTCAGCATAAATCCTTTATTCTACAATGAGCTTCTTTTTTAGGGTAAATCCAAATTTTTTTCGACCCAGGAATACAATTTGAAATTTTCGATTACAAAATTTTATTTTTACAAATTTCCTTTTGATAGCACACATTTAAAAAAAGGGTACGTCGAATTTTTTGTCTATTCCATGAATTGAATTTTTTGTTCTTAGTTAAAATTTATAAAAGAGAAAAAAACTTAATTGTGCTTTCAGTAACCAAATTCATTGTATCAGTTAATATTTTGTGTGAATGCGGATCTAAAAAGGATTCTGTAAATTTTGACAAGAGCTTAACGACTCAAACTGCGGCAATATAATTTTGACTGAAGACAAAATTTGCTTTGGAGACATGTATTTCTGAAACTTCTTTTGGCAATAAGTTTTTCTGTATGTGTAAACAAATAAATACTTATATACGAGGGCGGGTCAATAATTCCGTAACTTTTTGAATGTAACACATTTTTTTGGAAAATTTTAATTTTAATTTTTAAACACGGGGACACTTTGTACAACGTTTTTCCATTTCTTTATTACTTCCAAAAAATAAGATTTGTGGAGGTCATCTAAACATGTATTAGTTTGCGAAATTATTTCATCGCTAGAGTTAAATCTCCTTCCACCGAGCAATTTCTTCAGGGTTGGAAACAAGAAATAGGCTAAATCTGGAGAATAGGGCGGATGAGGGAGTAATTCGTGGAGTTTTGCCATGGGAACGGTACATGTGTGCACCTTTGCAATGTCTTGGTGGAAAAGAATGTGTCGTTTTTTTCAAATCTTCATTAAATGGATCGAATAAGTTGACATACTATTCGCCATTGATTGTTTTATCCTTTTGAAGGTGGTCAATATGGATTATACCGCGTGCACCATCCAATTTTTTTTTGTCAACAATTTTTTCTACGTGTAAATGTTTGCAAACATGTATTATTTTTCCGTGTAGAAATAGATGCAAAACTTCAAATGTAAAATTCAGGCAGAACTCCGTACTACGCTTCAAATGGAATTTTGTATAGCAAATAATTATTAACCCATTGCGGTATTAATAAGTCAGCAAATTAATATTGTTTCCCATGATCCAAAAATTTTGAAAAATTCAACAGAATAATACACAAAAAGGAAACAACAACAAAAAATTCTCGATCCAAATATCATGTAAAATTTTGTTCTCAATATTAGCCGGTATGTGGAAATCGGTATGGAAATCGTGTTCGATTTGAAATCGATTGAAAAACGTACAAAGTTCTGATGCACAGTTCAAAATCCACCGCTGAAATGTATATAAAACACTTAGCCGCCGCCAACGTGTCCAATTTTTTGTCAAGACTTCCATTATTTTAAAAATAAATTTTTTTCAATATAAAACTACGTATTTAAAATTAAGAAAATATGCCATTCATTACAACATTCGCTTCAGCAGACCGCGATCCAAAGATTTTTATTTAGTCGACGCCGTAGATATTTTTGGCAACCTGCCGTCGGCTTCAGCATAATTGGCTTCAATTTCTATTTGTAGCAAATGAAAACAAAACAACAGAGTTGATTTTTTTTTTGTAACCAACTGATAATGGAACAAAATTGGAAAATGAAATCGATACGTTTTTTTGTCACACCTAATACAATTTTCTGGACTTAGTAGACTAGTAGGTAGTGTACTAGACTCGTAGTGCGAAGGTTCCAGGTTCGAATCCAGCTGCAGAATACTGGCAGTTTGTGTTTAATAATTAAAGGGAGCGCACAACAAGCCTTCACTGGCTTAAGAGTAAGTATGTCGTATGACATGGGCTATTACACACCCCTCCAATCAACCTAACCTAATACAATTTTCTACGTTTTTGAACGATTTCCATCACATAAACATACCTGTAGATCTTAAAATTTATTTCAAATTCTTATCATTCGGACAGTTCACGAGACATTTTATAAGATGTAACATTGTTTGGAAATGCCCATACGACATTTACTTCAGCATTTTGTTTAAAATATCTCAAATGAAATTTCATTTAATTTTTAATTAATTATTATAAATATATCAGCAACGAGGAAACAGAAACCTACTGTAATGAGAACAATTAAAAAAATAGTTTTCCATTCATTTTAATTTTTTTTAATTGAAGTTTGACTTTTTGTTAAGTGGTAACACAAAAAACTTACAACAAATTTTTTACAACTGCCGTAGTTGTAATTTTTACAACATGCTGCGAATCGAGCAATTATATTTATTTTCTTACAATTGTAGTATTTTATTTATATTACTGGGCTCAACCGAGAGGATTTGAAAATGAACCTGGAGAAAACATCAGCAACATGAAGATTGAAATAATAATAATAATAATAATAATAATAATAATAATAATAATAATAATAATAATAATAATCATTTAGTTAAAAATTTTAAAAAATTTTCTAAAATGACAAGCTTTATTTTAAATAATTGAAGGTGGTCCGAATTCATACACTGTTTGCGGATCATCACTTTTGCATTTTGATGATTTTTTTGGAAGCTCCTTTTTACTGGAATATTTTGAAATTTATTCACATTTTGCAGTTAATTCTGGCATAAATCAGTATTCATCATTATAATTAAAAATTTCTGAATGCAAATTCAATTCTAACGTGAATTAAATCAGTATTATGGAATTTTCTATTATTCATATATTTCACTTTGTCTGTTCATATTAGATTGTTTAAAATTAATAATTAATATTTTATATAATTTTTTTTCGACCTCTATCAGCTTTAAAATTTGAACTTCAAATGGAGTTTTGATTGTCTGAATTGGTTTATTCATTAATAAACATCGCAATGAAAATCTCATTGATTGATAACACTTTTGTATTATTAGGAAGTAATAGGATTAATGTTGTACTTGTAATATTAATTTGCCTTATGCATATTCTAATTATGAATTCTAATGAGAAATAATCTGCTCAAAGTATGACTAATAATCTTTCAAGTGTTTCGCATTAGCAAACCTCTGGGAAACTTGCAAATAATTACAAATAGTTATTCGCATTAAACTGGAAATAGAGGGATTGTTTAAAAAAATATATGCAAGAAATATTTTTGGAAACATTTTTTATTTGCACTGAAATTAGAACGAAATTTTTAATTCTTGTGGAATTTTATATGATTTCCGGAAGAAGAAGTTCATAAGCTTCTTCTTACTGAAAGGAATATCAAGGAACTTATGAAAATTACAAATCTAAGCAAATAAAGTGATGGCTATATTTCTGTTAGACATTTTGCCGAAAATTATAAAAAATTTTGAAATAAAATCGTCAAGATTAAAAAAAAAATTATTAAAAAATCGTCACGCAAACAATCAATTGTTCTGTAAAAAAAACACTTAAAAAATAGAAAAATTTTTTATTTCATAATGGGGTCATGACAACATCTTGGACGGTCCTTTTTTGCATCTGAAGGCCTCCACGCCTACAAAGTGAAATGATTTGCTTTTTTCATAATTTTTGAAAAAAAAAATTTTTCCCTACCCGCAAAAAAAGTTTTGAATTAAAGCCAAATATGTTTATCTATCCAACGCAAAATAAATCAAGTCGATATCTTGAAAACTAAGCAAGTTATGACCAAAAAAGTCAGTACTATAACTGGTTAACTTTTTTTGTCATAACTTGCTTAGTTTTCAAGATATCGACTTCATTTCTTTTGCGTTGGATAGATAAACACATTGGCTTTAATTCAGAACTTTTTTTGCGGGTAGGGAGAGAATTTTTTTCAAAAATGATGACGAAAAATCAAAGGGGGTACCCTTTGTTTTTTCAAAAAATGACAAAAAAAAATTAGTTGCCGAAAGAGATATCCAAAGCTCTAACTAGAGGCCCCTAACAGGTGTATATGCCACATAAAATTTTTCGAAAATCGAGGCGATGAGGCAGAAAATTATACAATTAATAACAATCTGTGAATAGGATCGATTAGAATCATAGAACCTCATATTGCATGGCCGTATGACCGAACATTTTGTTCCTTCTGTAGTTATGGGTGATATAAAGAATGAGAAGAATGAAAAGCATTTTATATTCTTGGCATAAAAGTCTAGTGCAATGCGTGATGGATCGAGCACATTTTGCATGTCGCCTGAGATTTTCAAGACACTTCATTCCTTCTGAGCTGCTCACTATTTACATATACCGCCTACCACCGTCCGAAAATGTAATACAACTCTCATGTATGGGCTAGTGCTTCAAAGTCCATTTCGAAGTTACTCGACCACATACAGAAGAGGGCAAATAAGCTCATCGGTGACAGTAGTGTAGACAACCCTATTGACTTCACTTGAACATTAAGGCAGTGTGGGGTGTGCCTCGCAGTTCTATCATCACTATAACGAATTGTGATCTAATGAAATCAGGAAACTTGTTCACGAAACCTTTCTTTATTTTTCTTTACTAAAATCACATCCCTTTATGATCGATATGCCTGCCATTGAATCGCACTTCACATTACAGGAATAATTCTTTTTTAGCCAAACGGCTAAAGATCTTTATTGTCACTTTCAGCGTGCAAAGATTCAAATTGAATGTCCGCAAACACTAATTCCTCTATACTTTTACCCATAATCAGCTTTCCTAGTTCCAGAACAATGTATTTTATGTGTACGGAACATCCGCTGAGTACTGAGCAGTTTGTATTGTTTGTATAAAAGCATTGTAAGTCTACTATGATTATGTATTTTGCAATGATCATATACAATACAGAATTCTCATATTGTTTTGATTCGTTTGGCATAAATATACGAGGTTGAATATTTTCAAACGGCTTAAAGTTCGCTGACGATTTGGTTTAGCGTAAAATGAAATGGTGGCATATAAACAGCTAAAGCCACAACAAATTAATAAATTTTGTAAAACTAATTGTTTTTAACAATAAGTTGGGGAGAATATCCCAAAATAATAAATTTCAATATTAAGTATTAAAAATATGATTTTACAATGAAAATTTTCAGTCAACTTATGTAGGATACTCGCACACACGATATCGTGACGAGCAGTCTATTTCGGACTGTTTCACCACACGGGGAAAGAGAAATATTAATATAAATTTCACAAAATGATAATTTATGAATTATAATTTACATGATTTTTCAGCTGCCACGAACACACAAAAACTTCAAAAATAAACTGCAGAAATAAAGGAAATCAGGGGCAAATTACGGCATTTGAAGTCGTTTGAAAATTCAAACAAAATTTTTCTTGAAATATATAGAATTTTCGATCGATATAGAATCCATAATTCACCCCTTCTATATTTTTATTATTATTATATAAATATGTTGGAAATGTGTTAAAATACATGTCGAAATTTATTATAATGTCCAGTTTTCGATTTCGTTACACTGTGAATAATTTTTTTTGTCAATGCTCGTTCTGCTGGCACTTTTTGCTATTTTCTGTAATTTTTTTTGTCATTACAAAATGCTAGTTAAACAAATTTTAACAATGTTTGTTGTTTTCTAACTTTTTTTCTATAATTTTTGTTATTCCAATATATTTTGAAAAGAAGTACGAAGCATGTAACCTTCAAAAACGTGCTTAGGTGAGGCTTTATTATTCCCAATATTTTTCTACTTTATTTTTACTCCAACTGCTGCTTGTCATAGATGCCACCACATGCATACAGTCGTACATACATACTTGCCAGCAAATAGACACATAAATTCATACGTCCTCAAAAGTAAATAATTTATGGTGGTGCATCTTCTGTTAAGGCATACAAACAGTGTTGCAAGAAACTCCTTCATCAATAATGGTTAAATTTGATGAAGGAGTGTAAAAAAATGGCTAAACGACATTGAATGCAAAAATTATGAGTGTCAAAAGAAAAATAAATGAAATAAATCAAGTATTATTTTTACAAAGAACTAGGAAGTTTCTTTTGTAAATGAAAAACCAAAAATTTGACGGAAAATCATTCCAAATTCAAGCAAACCTCGTCGGAAGAAAAACACAACTCTCAATTTGACTTTATTTACTCAAGAACAAACAAAACAACTTTGTAAATAAAGACACGTAAATATGTATCGTATTTAAGTACATGTATATCGGGTCTTCCAATAAGCATTTCCGAACTTTGGCGGTTGACAGCGGCCAAATTGATGAAGCGTATTTCCTCCATTTTACAGTCACCATAATCGTCCTCCATTTCGATATGAATGGGAATGACAACAAAAGGAATTGTCAAATTCGGCGCGATACCAATCCACATGAGATCCAAGAGCTAATGTCCAATGTGGATTTTGGGTTGGCGATGTCATCGGTCCATATTTCTTTGAGAACGATGTTGGCGAAGCCATCAACGTTAACGGCAAGACTATAGGTCTTTGATTACTAACTTATTTTGGCCTAAAATGGAGGAACTGGTTTAAACAGCACCAGGGCGCTACGTGCCACGCATACCATGTCCCATTGGACATTGGAGGTGATATGAGGTGGCCGCCAAGATCGTACGATTTGGCCCCATTAAACTTCTTCTTGTGGGATTTACTTAAGTCGGAAGTCTGTGCGAATTAGCGATCTTTAACCATATATATATATATATGTTCCCATCGATCCTATAAGGAGCATAGGGCCTCAATGAATTGGTTGAACCTATTCCTGTCTTGTGCCAACGCTCTCACTTCGCCCCAGGTTTTACCCATTGCAGCCAATTCTACATCGATTTGCCTTCTCCACGTATGAGCTGGACGTCCTCTTCTTCGGCTTCCCTGCGGGTTCCAGTCTATGGCATTTCTTGCGATGTCGTTCGTTGATCTTCTTAAAGTGTCTCCAATCCAGCGCCATTTACGTCTTTTTATTTCCGTGGCCGTGAGTTGTTGGTTGGATTGTTCCCAAAGCCTGCTGTTGGACACCACTCTAGGCCAGAATATTCTCAATATTCTGCGAAGACATTGGTTCACAAATACCTGGATCTTCTGTATATCTCGAGGGGCAGCATTCCATGTCTCGCAACCGTAGAGCAGAGTAGTCTTGATATTTGTGTTAAAGATTTTTAACTTTGTGCGCTGAGAGAGTGAAGACGAATTCCAAATAGGTCTTAAACGACCGAAAGTTTGTCGCGCTTTCAGTACACGGTTTTCAATGTCTTCACTTGACCCGCCATTTTTGGAAATTATGCTCCCAAGATAACAAAACTGGCTGACATCTTCTATTTGGACATTTCTTATTGTGAATAATTCCTGAGACGACGCATTAACTCGCAGTGTTTTGGTTTTAGCAGTGTTGATCTTGAGTCCAGCCGCATCTGTTTTTGTCGTTATACTACACAGGTTTGATGCAAGATCTGAGAAGCTGTGAGCCAATAGACAGATATCATCTGCGTAATCAAGATCGTTTAAACGGCCTTGCAGCCCCCAAGTAATTCCCTTTCCGTTTTGCAGCGCGCTTTTGAGAATTGTGTCTAAAACTATATTAAATAGAAGTGGTGATAAGACGCATCCTTGGCGAGCACCGATTTCCACTTTTACCGTCCTGCTTAACGTTTTACCATGTTTAATTCGACAGCTGGCATTGTGGTAAAGACACCGAATAAGTGAGATAAGTTTAAGAGGGACGTTTTTGCATCGTAGTGCGCTCCAAATCACATTGTGATTTAATTTATCGAAGGCTTTTTCGAAATCGATAAAGCATATATAGAGTGGTGATCGCCATTCAACAGATTGTTCAACGATAATACGGAGACTGTTTATATGGTCAATAGTGGATTTGTGAGGTCTGAATCCCGCCTGTTCCTGTCTCAGTGCCGGTGTTACCCTAGCGGAGATTCGTTTGGCAATTATTTGGGCGATGACCTTATTGATCATACAAAGCATAGTAATACCACGCCAATTATTTAGGTTCGTAAGATCTCCCTTCTTCGGAATGTTTATTATTATGCCTTCTATCACTTCGTCAGGCAGATTTTCATTTTCCCAAAAAGTGCGTATGATTGGGTGGATTATTTTGGCGCTTGTATAAGGGTCAGCTTTTAATAATTCAGCAGGGATTCCGTCTATACCAGGTGATTTATTGGTTTTAAGACTATTGATTGAGTTTATGATCTCATCAACGTTGGGGCAAGCGGAAGATATATCTGGGTCATCTGCGTGTGATTCACATTCACAACCAATCTGAGCGCTGTGTCCATTTGAGGTTAGCATTTCACTGTAGTAATCTGCCCAGATATCTACCTGTTCCTCCGAAGATGTTGCGAATTCTCCGTTCTGTTTTCTTAAAGGCCTCTGTGACGTTACGTGCCCATTAGTGAGTTTTCGCAAACACCTGTACATATCACTAGTGCGATGCATTTCCGCTGCCGCTTGAGCTTCCTTGCCGATATCGTCGACCCAATTGCGTTTGTCGCGTCGTGCGCTTCGTTTTACAAGTTTGTCGAGATCGTTGTGCTGTGTTTGAAGTCTAAGTTTAGCTCCACGAGTTTTTGCTCTATTAAGGTCAGCCTTTACCAGCTTGCGTTTTTCGATAATGCTCCAAGTCTCATCTGATATCCACTCTTTCCTCAGGTTTTCTTTATAGCCGAGGATGTCTATAGCCGGGTCCATAAAAACCGATTTCACTCTTTCCCAACATCTTAAGTCATTCTCATGTGCTTCAAGAAAATTTTGCCTTAATGTTTCGGAATATGTAGAGGCTGCTACTGGATTTTTTAAGCTTTGCACATTGACAGGTCTCGTATTGCTGTTGTTGTTGCTGTTTCGTATCGCCGCTAGTTTTATACGTATTTCTGCCACAATTAGGTGATGATCGGTTGCCATATCAGCGCCTCTGCGATTTCGTACATCCAAAAGAGATCCTCGCCACTTGCTACTTATTGTCACATGGTCGATTTGATTCTCTGTTCTTTGGTCAGGAGATACCCAGGTTACCTTATGTATCCTTTTGTGCGGAAATACGGACCCACCTACAACTAAGTTGTTGGATGCACACATTCCCAGAAAAAGTTCGCCGTTCTCAGTCTTGTGTCCAAGTCCATGGGTGCCCATGGTTGACTTTAAGTTGGTGTTGTCGGGCCCGATTTGGGCATTGAAATCCCCCATTACGACTAGTATGTCACCGCGATTACTTTCGCTTATTGCCTTGTCAAGAATATTATAGAATTCTTCCTTACTAGCGCGTTCGGCAGCATCTGTAGGGGCGTAACATTGGATGCATGTAAGATTCCGTGCGCGGGTGCGGAACCTCACAGATATTACTCTGTCAGAAAACGGCTTCCACGTAATAAGTGCCTTTTTCGCTTTTTTTGTCAAAAGGAATCCAACACCATTTGATCTGGGTAGATTTTCAGGTTTGCCCGAGTATAGGAAGGTGAGCCCGTTAGATGTTGTGTGTTCGCCCACTCCAGGCCAACGAGTTTCGCAGATTCCTACAAAAAGAAGGTTGTAATCATGTACTTCTTTGCAGAGCTGTGCTAGGCGTGATGGTTCTAAAAGCGTTCGTACATTCCAGGATCCAAATCGTGTCCTTGTTTTCATGCTAAATGTCGTCATCGATAGATCGGATAGTTCATTTATGTTGTTTGAGGTTTCGTTAATCATTATATTTCGGATGAGTAAATGATTAGTCTACTGCATCCTAGTCTGATGATGGGGCTGCCATCTAAGCCAACAGACTGGCTGAGTGTAAAATACATTTTATATAGCGAACCGCTTAGTATAAGAACAGACGTCCGCTTGCAACCGCCCCAACTAGGAGAACAGACGTTGCAGGCGCCTCTCACAATTCGCCGATGTTTGACGGGTGTCAGGAACATCGCCCAGGGACCACCACGTGGAGGTTTGTGAGTCGACTTGAAGTGTAATTGATAAGGATCACTCTGGATTCACCAAGTAGAACCAATCAGAAGTTTTGCCTTATCATTACACCCCCTGGACCCCGATCTTTAACCATACCATGGGTTAAATTCAGCCCGGAAATTTGACATTACGGATATGAGCCGTTTAGCGAAGCTGCAGCGGACATTTCCCCAATATCGTATTTTTTATATATTGTCATTAATGGGTTTTTCAAATGAATAGAAAGTTTCAGTGTTATCTTCACACGCAATTTGTTTTATTTAAATAATTATTTTATAATTGATTATATTATTCGACCTTTATTTATTGTTTTTTTTTGAGTTTGAGGTCTTTTTTAAACAGAATATAAGTATATATTTTTAATTATTCAATATTTCTATACCATGTGGGTGGCTCCTTCAGGAAATTCAAATTATTTAATAAAATTTCAAACAAAATGAAAAATTTTCAAACATTTTCAATACAAAAAAGAAATTGACAAATGAAGAAATATTTTTAAATTTCCTACACAAAAAATTTTAAAATTTTAAATAATAAAAATTAATAAAATATTTTTTCTTTCAGTGTCCTAATGGTATATTAATTATTTACAAGACCGAACAGAAATGGACTGAAAAAAAAATATTTTATTAATTTTTATTATTTAAAATTTTATAATTTTTTGTGTGGAAAATTTATAAATATTTCTTCATTTCTTAATTTGTCAATTTCTTTTTTTGTATTGAAAATTTTTCTTTTGACTTTTCAAAAACTCTTTGTTAAATTATTGGCTTCTCTTAAAGAAGACACCCACGGGATGTAGAAATAATGAGTAATTAAAAAAGATCTTAAATTCAAAAAATAATTCAATAAATTAATAATTATTTTAGTATATTTTTTAATAATTATTTTGGAGAATAACTCGAATTATAATAAATATTGTTTTATTTAAATATAAAATAAGAAGCGCTTAATGAAAGAACCTTTATATATCAAGAAACTTTTTTATGTACGAGATCAGATTATCGCTTGTGGGTATAAATTTTAAACAACTTTTTTTCGCCATTCAAAATACGCCTTTTCAATCCGAACCTAGAAAAATACACATAAAAACCATATAATAATTAGGTTAGGTTAGGTTAGGTTGAATGGAGGGATGTGATAGCCCGTGTCATACGACATGCACTTAAGCCAGCAAAGGCTTGTTGTGCGCTCCTTTTAATTATCAGACATCAACTGCCAGAGTTCTGCGGCAGGATTCGAACCTGGAACCTTCGCACTACGAGTCTAGTACACTGCCTACTAATCTACGAAGGTCAGTTATATAATAATTTATTAGCATTTTTTTACTATTAGATGGAGTTTGTTTCTTATCTTGGACTTAGAGTTTTTATTTCCACCAGCATCTCCGTACTCGGAAACTCCTTCCAAAAAACCAATTGTATTGTTTTTCTTATTATTTTATATACATACTTATATTGAACTTAACTGGCCTTCGTAGACTAGAAGGTAGTGTACTAGACTCTTAGTGCGAAGGTCGCAGGTTCGAATCCTGCCGCATAACTCTGGCAGTTTGTGTTTGACAATTAAAGGTAGCGCGCACAACAAGCCTTCACTGGCTTAAGTGTATGTTGTATGACATGGGCTATCACACCCCTCCAATCAACCTAACCTAACCTATATTGAACTTAAAAATACACTTTTGTATTTTTGGAGCTACAAGTACCCCAGAAGAAATGCTTAAAATATCGCAAATGGGAAAATGGATGCAAAAATAGATAAATTGAATTGAAAAATGGCTGAAGAAATGTCTAATAGTTAAATTAACTTTTCTTATGCTTAAACGGTATGAAAACTGGCTAAATTTAGCCAGAAAATATCCAATTTGGCAACACTGCATACAAACGATCATTTACTTATAATAAACGCGATTCATATTTAAACGTTTTGATATTTGTACGGTCTAGAGTCTTAAATAGTGGTTTCTTATTTGTAAAATGATTTAAAACATTTTTTTAAACTTTTTTCCCTAATTTTTGTGTCGTTGTTTTTGTTTTAAACATGGGCAAACTGATCATCAGCAATAATATAATTATCTTATCTTTAGAGTATTAAAATTAATTTACTGACTTTGCTTTTAACTAAAAAATTAAGAAAAAAATTGTTATATAATCTGCTTTTCATTGAAAGCGTTTAATTTTTATTTTATTTAGTAAATACTTGCCCCTACTAACTTGTCTTTAAAAGCACACAAAAAAAAAACAAAAATCATTTTTATTTATTTACTCGCCGTATTTGAAATTAATGACAGAACTGCCATTTCAATACCGCCAATAAATATATTTCTATAACTATTTTTTTTTTCGTTGTCCATTGCTAATCTGTGCTTGAGTTCGTATATTTTTTATACGAAAATTTTTTCAACAAGAAATAACACATTTACAATTATATTTCTTTAATGTTACCATAATTCAATTACCAACAACTTTGTATGGGCATATTATTAGCCATTGGCTTAAAGAGGTACCCTTGAGGGACTTTTGATTAAATTATACACATTTTTCAGTTGTAATAATATAGGTGGAACCGGACTTTTTCTTGGCCAAATGCGGTCGTTACATGTTCATTTAATTACATTCAAAAAAAGTATTCCCTACTTTAATTTTGTTATTGTTGTTGTTGCAATAGCCTTTTATTGTTCTACATATTTATCGGTAATATTAACTGTATTATTAAACGACAAAATTTCCTATTGGGTATTCTAAAACCCAAGCGGATCTTCAATTTTCTAAATGTTATTTTGCTGTTATAAAGAATCCATTCAAAATTATTGTATTTCAATATTGATTATAAGCGATCTAAAGCTTCTTTGGTAGTTTGCAACTTTTTTTCTTGTTAATATTTTTCTTGCCTTAATATTTTTGTTGTAGTTGCATTAAATATACAATAATTATTAAAAGACAACTGCAACAAGCGGAGAGAAAAAAAAACAAAACAAACAGTCCGCCAGTTAATAAAACAACCGACCATAAAACTGATCGCCATGCAAACACTAACACAAAAAGACGGACATCAAGAGAGTGGGGTACACTTTAACATTTAAAATGTTTAAACATTTTTATATGTCAAACATGTTGGTGACATTATTGGTATGTAACCTTCAGGAACGTGCTAATGATGATGACAACGATGGCGATGACGATGTCGCGATCTGGAAAATGTTAAAGAAGATCTAAAGTTTTAAGCAAAATGAAAAGATTGACGGGAAGGAGTGAGAGAGTGGGAGGCAGAAATGTTAAAATATTAAATCACAATTTAAAGTCACGAGGATGTACAACATGATGGATGGTTGAGTGACAGACTGGTGTTAGATGTCTGATAAGGTGGAGTCATTGGGAGATACATATAAACAAATGCCAGCAAGAAGCTTAAGAAGAAACAAACACAATGATTGACCTGACCCACTTACATACATGCATACATACATACGTACATACATACATACAATACATGCACTATAGCGTTTTACAGCTTCATTCATTGTATGCAACCGCTGTGGCAGCAGTAATTTTCCAATAAATATTGTTTGTTAATTTGTTTACTTTTTTAAATTAATTATTTATCTAATTACATGTGCACACAAAAGTTCAACAACAAATTTCATGACAGTCATTTGATTAATTTTTATTTTTTATTTTACTATTATTTAGCAATACGAATATTAAATAATAAATTTTCAAAAAATTATAAATAAATTTATACTTGTCAAAACAACTTTTTGATAATATGGATGGAGCACGCGCTCTACTGTGCCTGTGTTTACATGAGGGACACATAAAATTCAAAATCGCATTTAGACAGACAGACAGACAGACAGATGCTCAGATAGATCAATTAAATGTTATTGCAAAAATCACATTGGGAAAATCTAATCAAATTCATATTTTTAAAAACACGTTTAAAACTAAGTTTAAGAAATTAACAACAACAAAAATATTTATAAATGGCTTTAGTTGCCAAAATGATTAAATCAAGCAAAATTGCAATTCTATGCATTTAATTATGGACATACGCTAGCGAAACCCAAAACTAAATAAAATGATGCAATTTCCAAAAAGCTCAAGGAGAAAAAATAGATATTCTGGAGTGGCCTCACACAGAATATATTAATATGCCCAAATACGAATAGGAATGTTAGATTTAAAATTTTGAAAGATGGCGCCTTATGGTGACAAAATAAAACTTGGGTCCTTAGAATGTAATGATTTGTATGTGTAAAGGCGGAGTCGAAACTGTATGAAATAGATATGATCTATTTATAAGCAAGAACTTGGTCCTCATTTTGATTTCAGTATTATCTAAAAAAAAGGAGAGCTTCCGAAAAGGTAGTGAAAATGCTGTTCAAATTGTTATTAGATTTGTTTGAGTCCCCATCAAAACGTAAATGTGAAAATAAAGCCAAGTTCATATCCACAAATTATTTATTGCTTCTCCGTTTTGTAAAGCTGAAATAAATCATTGCTTTTTACATCTTCGTTTTCATATATTCATGATGTTATTTCCCATTGTTTAAATTTATTTTCAAATCGCAATTTAACCATAGTTAAAAACAATTATAACGTAATTCCCATTAAGAGTAAGATATGGCAGCCTTATTTTTTATCGATAACTCTTTGAGAGATAAGAAAAACATAAATGTATCATCGCTAAATAACAGCTCAGCAGTTTAGGCCATGTCACATACAACTTTTGCTTCGCGTTGCGTTACAGCTTCGCTTTGACATTTAAGTTGAAATGTACATACTTATACGAAACATGCCACATAAAACACTTTTAACGCAGCGTGACGCAAAAAGTTCGGCAACTCTCAACTTTTTGCGTGCTTTGACAATCAAAGTTATGTATGTATGTGTGTATGTTGGAATATGATATGAAAATGTGATGTGATATGAAAAATACTTATTTTTTTATATTTAAAATTTATTTCCTGTTAAAGAACAGGAGCTTGTTTTTTTAAAACAAATTTATAAAATAGTACCTATTTGCATGCTATATGTAAGTATATAGCATAAGATTATTTTATTGTAAAAAATCAGTGGCAGCGTATTATTAATAATATTTTAACTTTTTATATGAATACATACATATGTATGTATGTATGTATGTATTTGAAAATCCAAAAAACAAATGAATTGATGACAATTAAAAGCTTTATATGGTATAGTGGTGTATTTTCAATAAACTACAATAGGTGATAACAAAATAAACACACAAAAGCAAATAATATTTTGACTTTAATTTTTATAATAAAAAATAATTAGCAAAATTCATAACCACCTTTTTGGTAAACATACAATGCGCGCGTTGTGTCAAAGTTTTCATTGTGTCATACACCTTTTGCGTTACGCTTTTCTCTCAAAGTTAAAAACGTCACGCAACGCTACAAAGTTTTATGTGACACGGCCTTTTATGTCGTAGGACAACAGTTTTGCCGGGAATTTAGTAAAATTATTACAGTTCAATGGAAATTTTAGACTTAGATGAAAATGAGTCAAGATTGTGGCCATTATTTGTATTGGCAACATGTCTCAAAGTGATGCTAGTGCCAGCACGGTAAGAATTGCTTTAAAATATTGAAGACACTTGTAAAATCATAAAAATTATTTCCTAGTCATTCCACGGACTTTGAGGTGCATCGAAATTGGCTGGCCATTACCTATAATTTGCCATTGACGGAATGGTACTACAATGAAACAAGCGAATGGACTTTAGACTATCCACCATTTTTTGCGTACTTTGAGTGGTTGCTGGCTCAGTTCGCGAAATATGTTGATCCCAAAATGTTGCAATTAACTAACTTCAATTACATCTCTATTGAGTGTAGATATTTCCAAAAAGTATCGGTAATGGTAATGGATTTGGTGTTTTGTTGGGGCATTAGGCGTTGCCTTAACGTCTTAGGAGTTCTAGGCTTCAAAGTATACAAAATATCAACCGAGGCTCTCCTGATTTTTAATGTGGGTTTAATTTTTGTCGATCACATACATTTCCAATATAATGGTTTTATGTTTGGTTTACTGTTGCTAAGCATAAGTTATATACTGGAGGATCGCATATTAAAGGCCACCTTTATATTTGCCTGCTTGCTAAATTTTAAACACTTGTTTTTATATGTTGCACCTGCATATGTTACTTATTTATTACGATATTATTGTTTGAATAGAAGTAAAAATCAATTAGTTTCGTGGGTTAAGTTAATATTAGTGGGACTGACACCCTTTGTATTGGCCTTTGGTCCCTTCTGCCAACACTTACCCCAAGTTTTTAGCCGTTTATTTCCATTCAAACGTGGCCTGACCCATGCCTATTGGGCTCCTAACTTTTGGGCTTTATACAATACAGCGGATAAAGTGGCGTTTCTTGTTTTAAAAGTGAATACTACATCTAATGCATCATTTACTTCGGGCTTAGTGCGAGAATATGATCATGCCGTTTTACCTTCAGTTAGACCTTTGGCCACTTTTATTCTCACAGTTCTAGCAATGTTGCCGATATTGTGGAGATTGTGGAATTATACAAATAAAAGGTAGATATATATTTTAGTAATTGTTCAAATATCGTTTCCTTAGACCTCAATTTGTTTAAAATTCCATTTGGCCTTTTCGTACTCTATGTTATACTGCATATTCAAATAATAATTTTATTTTGTCTTATTAAACATTCAATATGTCTTTTTTTTCGAAATGTTTGGATTTTTCAGAGACGCTAAAATTGGTTTTCTTCGAGCGATTGTCATATGTTCCGCCTGTTCCTTTATGTTTGGCTGGCATGTTCATGAGAAAGCCATTTTAATATGCCTAATACCATTCTGGTAAGTAAAAAAACAATTTTAAACAACAGCTGAAAATATAAATACTTTTATTTATTTCAGCTTTCTTTTCTTTATATCACCCACTGATGCCAAGTATTCCTTCATGATGAGTGCCGCGGGCCACTTTTCACTTTTCCCCTTACTTTTTCACATAGACTTGCTCATCATACGCTACTCTATGTATCTGGCCTACATGGGCTACATGTATACACGATATTTGTCGGTACATAAAGACTATCCCGATATGAGTCTGCTAGAGGACTGCTATGTACATGGTCTCTTGTTTATACCTGTTTATGAACATCTAATTGGCTGGCTAACGGGTTTAAATGAGAAATATCCCTTCTTACCTTTGCTGCTGTACTCAACATATTGCGCAGTCGGTGTTTTATACTGTTTCATACGTTATTATATATTTGCATTGAATCTTAAGGCTACAACTACAGTGAAGTGTAAAAAATCTAAAAACACCAAAGTGAAACTTAACATAACATCTTCTGAAGCCACCTCGCAGCCGTCTATGGAGCCCTCTGAGCTAGGGTCTCAGCCTCTGAACGCAAAAACGAAGGGGAAGGTGAAAAAGATAAAGGATTCTCAGAAGAAGAAGCATAAATAAATGATACTGTTGTCTTGTTACTTCTAAATGGTAAATGTGTTGTTCTTGTGGTGCAACTTAACCAGGCTGCAGAAGCTCGACGGGGATAGCCACGTTCGGGCTGTACTCGCAAATTATTATACAACCAGTAACGGTTGTCTTTGAAGAAATAAGTTTTTCCTGTGCAGGGACAAATGATAAAATGTTTAAATTCAATGACTAAGTAAATTGTCTAAATTACTAACCGTTTGGCAAAGTAGCAGCTGCATCAATATTTTCTGGTATACCAGGCCATCGTAGTATTGCTTTTGGATAACCATTGTCCATAGATTGTAATTTGTCATTATAGCGCCAAAATATTGTATCAGCAAATATGTAAGTTCGATTGTTTTTAGCTTAAAAGAAGTAGAATTGAATTGAAGTAGAAGAATTGGCTCCTTGCATGTGATAATAGAATTAGAATTATTCTTGTAGATATGCTACATGTTAGCAGTATTTAAATAGTTACTTTTAAATAGAGCAATTTTCAAAGTACGATTCTCGTATACCTACATACTTATATTACAGAAATTAAGTTCCATGTGCCTGTTGTAGTCAAATATTGACACAATAATATAGATTTTATTACATTGTTTTTAAAATTTTTACTAAAAGCTTAAAATTTGTTCTGGGTTTAGCAGTTAATAATCGACATATCATTGGTACCGACCATACTATCAGTGAATTTAAACCGGTCTTCAATAATTCAATCAAGTATGTTTATGCATAAACCTTCAAACATAATACGACAATTCTATCATATCAATTACAGTAGGCTTAGAATAACAATACAAACTGCACTTATTTAGTTGGGGAGAATATCTTGAATAATACATTTCAATAACAAATGTGGAATATAGTCTGTAACAAGCTTTTTAAAAAGCTTTCAATAGAAGTATCGTGCTAAATAGTATGTTAAAAAAAAGTAAATTTGAAAAAAACTTAACTAAACAGAAATATTTTTCAAAGAAGTATGTTTAAAAAAGGGTTAAAAAAATACCGCGTGGTTCATATAAAGCGTGATTTTTTTAGCAACTTCCTTTTTGGAAACATTGATTTTGACAGATCATCAGTTTTCGTGTAACATGTTACTGTTAAGCATGTTCAGTTTGGTTTATAATTTAACCATGAATCGATTTACAAACGAACAACGCTTGCAGATTATTGAATTTTATTATCAAAACTCATGTTCGGTTAAGAAAGTGCATCGTGCACTTTTCAATTTTATGGTCAGCTGGTGAAAAAACTGAAGCCACAGCTAATTTTTGGTGAAAGGACGCTGGCAAAGTTGGATAAAGATCTTTTTTTTTTTAATCGGAAATTTGTGTTCAGCGACGAAGCTCATTTCTGGTTGAATGGATACGTGAACAAGCGAAATTGGCAGCCCGAAGCATTGCATCCCGAAAAATCCACTGTTTGGTGTGGATTATGGGCCGGTGGCATCATTGGACCGTACTTTTTCAAAAAAGACGAAGGCAGGAACGTTACTGTGAATGGCGAACACTACCTTGCGATGATTATAAATTTTTTACCCCAAATACCAGAATTGGAGTTGGCTAAGATGTGGGTTCATCAACATGGTGCCACATGCCACACAGCACGCGAAACAATTGCCCAAATGAGGGGCGATCATTGAATTATATAGATCGTTCTGTTGACTTAAATAAAGATTTCATACATTTCTCTAAATTTTATGTGTTTTTTAAACCAAATCCGAAAGCTCTTAAAAAATCACCCTTTACAAATATATTAAAAAAGTAATAACCTGAATTATTTATTGTTGTTGGTATATATGGCTTCAATAGAAATAACAATTATTCCCATTCTTTATGAAACATAATTTCATTCATGTGACTGCCGCGGTTGGCTTTGCAGAGGCTTATCCTTATGTGAGTTCAATTTACCATGACTTTTTCACAGTTTCTGGTTCTATCTTACGAATGGCTGAGACGATATTAGCCTTGAGGGTGTGGATCGTTTCTAGATTATTCGCATAGCACCGGTCTTTAACGGCACCCCAGACGAAACAGTCTAATGGCAGCTCCAAGGCGACCAATTGACATTGCCAAGACGGCTGATAATACGATTACCGAACTTAGTGCGCAAAATATCGATCGCTTATTGAGCTGTGTGACCTAGTGGGCTATCTTGGGCTATTACCCAAATTCATACCTTTCGTTTTAGGCCATAAAATTGTCCGTAATCTGAAGCGCTCACCGTTGACTGAATTGGCGTTTTCAGTAGAATTAAAAAAAAATTGGACAATAATACCACCACTGAAATGTCATTTTTCAAAGAAAATCGGCCTGGTTTAACGACTGTGCGGGTTTTCCAATTTTGATTACTGACTTAACCGCCGAGATGAAATTGCGCCTGCGAAGGTATGACACTGACTGGTAGTAAATATTTCGGACAGAAAAATCTGACAGTGTCAAAATAACATATGATTCCAAAATATACTGGCATTTGGACCACTCGGAAGTAGCTTTTAAAAAAGTACTCTTTAAATGGTGTACATTAAAAAATAGAAAAATACATTCAAGGAAAGTAACTTGTTATAAAGTACCTTTAAAAAAGTACCACAAAAAAGTATCTTAAAAATTTACCATAAAAAGTACCTTTTAAGCACGTGCTTTACAAGGCACAGGCTTCTTTAAAAACACCCTTTAAAAAATGCAACATTAAAAAGGTACCTTAAAAGGAAATAATTTCCAAAAAAAAGTACGCTTTAAAAAATATCTATTTAAAAAATTACTTTTTTAAAACAATAGCATTTAAGAAAATACCTGTTAAAAGAAGTACCTTTTAAAAAAGTCTGATTTATAAAAAGTGCTTAAAAACAAAATACCTTTAAAAAAAGGTGCCCCTTAGAAAGGTGATTTTACAAAAAATAATATTTAAAAAATTACTGCTATTAAAAAATTATAATTTGAAAATTTACATTTAAAAAGAAAGTCCGTTCCGTTGAGAAAAGTATCTTAAAAAAGTGTCATTTGAAAGTTTAAAAAAATTTACCTTCAAAAGGAAGTACTACACTTTTTCCATTAAATTCAAAAAAGTTTCTTTTCAAAAAGCGGGTTTTAAGAAAATTTTGCTAAAAAAAAAATTACGCAAGAAGGAGCGTTCGAAAAAGCACCTCAATGATGATTAATTTTCACTTACGCCAAAGTAAAGCAGCATTCACATGTTCTCTACCTTGTGTGTTGCCCAGAAGTTCCTGTAGAGTTGTAGAACTGTTTGTCAAAATTTTGTCGTCTTTGTAAAAGAAAATTTGCTTGCCTGAAATGGAAATATTAATCGTAATTTTTTTCACATGCGTTATTTCGAAATCGTACCAGAAAACACGACCAAAGTTTTATCAAAACGTTCATAGCAGGCATCGATTTGTTTAACACCGACCGGCAAATCCCTTAACACGTGACCTAATTTCTTGGGATAACCCACAATCACTCGATATTTGAGTGATAATCTCCAGACATATTCGCCCTTGAAAATATGCATGGAACCGTTGAAATAACACACCGCATTGAATTTACCTTCACAAATGTTGGGTATGGACGAATGATAAAATCTTTCTATATTAAGATCCGAGAAACTTGTGGTGAATCCTGGGAACTAAATAAAATGGAATTAACATCAATTTGTATTAGTTGTAGCTTTCCAAAACTTAACTCTTTCCTTTCTGGTATTGTCCCAAGAAGACGGTGTTGTATTAATATCGGTAGTCTGCTCATCCTCGTTACTTTCTTCCATAGAATCATAATCCTCGTTGTTGATTTCTAAATCATCATCCAGTTTTTTATTCACTTGTATTCAAGTGAAGGATAGATTTTTTTAAATTTTTTTTGCATAAATTTGTTAATTTTAAAAGATTTACCTACAGTAGGCATTATACATGGCCAAAGTGTCATCATAGTCTAAAACGTTGTGCTCGGGTCCTTTGTAGTAGGGAAACATTATCGAACTGTAGATGGGCGAATGAGCCAAGCCTAAACTATGACCCAGTTCATGCAATGCCACTGTATAAAAGTCCACACCTTTCGCTAAATCCGTAGAGTTTTCTTGCCAATTTTCGTCTTCATCAAAATGTACATCGCCACCCCAAGAACCCATTTCGTAGGGATAAAATGCATGAGCCAATATATTGCCCGCACCATCAAAAGGATAACTTTGGAAAGATTTTAAATTAGGATTACATATGCTTTCGATTGAAGGGTATTTAAAGACATATTTTAACTCACTTGTCTCCATGATATTGGGTCCCAAAGCCCACAATTATATCAGCGGCAGTGTCATCAACACGATGAAAATTTAGGTTACCATATTGTGACCAGACTCTTAAAGCTTTAGCTATATCTCTTTCGACTTGTTCCCGCGGAATTTTCATAGACCAATTGCCGATTCTGCAAGTATTATTTCATGATTTTTTTAATTAAGAAAGACATTTTGAACCTGCGCATTCTTAGGGAACAAAAATTAGCCAAGGCAATTTTAACAAACGCAAACCGGAGGCAACTACATCGCTATATCAGTGTTCATATATTATATTTTTCTATCAGTGAAGACGGTTTAAGCAATTCTCCTTTTTCGATGGAAATAGAATACGAGTATTCTTCACAATTTCGATGTTTACCATCCTCGCCGCATATACGCATTCTATCGAATTTATATAAGCGAACGCCGTTTAAATGAGAAAAACTTGGGTATTGTTTTTTATTAACTTCAAATCAGTTTGTTTCGCTTAAAATAAAATCAGCTTGAAACAGAATTGTTTGAACGAAATACAAGCGCCATGAAAGCCCTAGTTTTAAATGAAGCGAACACCACTTAAGAGAACAATTATGCATTTACCACCAACCATGCGCCAGGCTGTGCCGGCGGCTTATTTTGATCGTAGTACATGCAGCCGCCAAAATCTAAATTTATAAAATGACTCATATACTCGTACCAAATTTTTTTCACCTTCGACTTAGGAACAATTTAAAAGATGTTGTTTCCACTTAAACGTTTCACTTATCCGAAGTCTCTTTAAGCGAAAATTAATTTTTGAAATTTCCATTTTATTTTACTGGAATTGAGTTGTATGCACAAGGATAATAAATGTATAGTTAAGTTTAAAAATAAGTACCCTGATGTTTAATTTTATCTTGTAAAAGCTTTCTTGACATACTGTATGCTTATTATTGTATTTACCATAATGAATATTTAATATTGAAAATTTATAATAAATTAATTTAAGTAAATTAATTTATAATAAATTAAATATTAGCGGCCTTATTCATAAAAAATATTGTATGTTTATTAAAGGTTTATTTGACAAATATCCCATAGAAATTTGTCAAATAAGCCCTTAATAAACATACAATAATTTTTATGAATACAGCAGTAAGTATTTAAAAAAAATAATCTTATTTTTGTCTGATTGAATACAATCATTAACGACCAACGGGCGTTTAGTTGTAAACATGTTGCAAGAAATATAAAATAGACTCATGTTGAGAATAATTGTTGGCCGTGTTGTTTGTAAAAAAAAACATTCTAAGCCTATGTATTTTGTAATCATCATATACAATACAGAATGCTCATATTGTATGTGATTCTTATGCGATTTACATCTTTGAATGTTTGAATGTTTTCAAACTGCTTGAAGTTCACTGGCGATTTGGTGTAGCGACCAATGAAATGTCGGCATATGAACAATTATAGCCACAACAAACAAAACATTTTATTATAATGAATCTTATGCACTTAGAAAAAAGTGCAATATTTTGTTGTTCGATTTGTAAAAAATACATTATCGTTCTAATAAAAAGAAAGAACGTGACTTCCTGGTGCTCTTTTCTAATCAGTTTGCATTTATAAGTATGTAACTAAAAACTCGCTTTTTTCTCTTTGAAAGGGCAAAAAAATTAATTTTTTTAAGAAAGGTTAGGTTAGGTTAGGTTGATTGGAGGGCGGTGTGATAGCCCATGTCATACGACATACACTTAAGCCAGGGAAGGCTTGTTGTGCGCTCCCTTTAAATTATCAGACACAAACTGCCAGAGTTCTGCGGCAGGATTCGAACCTGGGACCTTCGCACTACGAGTCTAGTACACTACCTACTAGTCTACGAAGGTCAGTTAATTTTTTTAAGAAAACGCTATTAAATTTTCACTCATTGTAGTGAACCAGGCTTGGCCTTTGCAGAAAACCGGATCCACTTGACCTAATTGAATCTAATTTTGTTTATTATTGTAATAATAGTAATTAAAAGAAATATTTCTTAATTGATTTTTTTTCAATACTTCGCCAGAATTTCGATTGGCATCATTTTTAATTAAAAAGACCTGTCGCTAGAATAAACATACATGAGTGCCTTCGTAGACTAGTGTACTAGACTAATAATCCGAAAGTTGCAGGTTCGACCCCTGTCGCAGTTTGTGTTTGTTAATTAAAAAAACAAAAAGCAATAATAATACAAGTATTTTAAAATTTTTTTTCGTTATGCAAACATTATCTTTACAAACTGTAACAGTTGGTATTATAAATATTCTCGCTTAGTTCTTTGATCATCACTACCATTTCTACTTACAAATATTTGATATTCCTTTTGCTCCAGGTCTTTGCACCAAAGACAAAACGTTTCTTTCTCGACTTCAAACTTGCATTCTTTCCAATGACTGCTTGTTGTTGCAGATAATATGGCGTAGCTTCGATATCGGGTACTCCACAGCGAGGTTTAGAAAACAGCTGATAAAAATAAAATATTCAATAAACAACTCCTTGGCATTCAGAAAACTATTTTCTTAATCATGTTGTCTTATTTCAAGTTCATTTAATATAAATAAAAAACAAAATAACTTTATCTGTTCCATAAACATTAATTTAGACATTTAAATTAAATTGAAAAAAAAAGAAATCGAGTATTATGTTCTTATCTTTGTTGAAACCCCCCGACTTAATTCACTCATTATAATGTATAATTATTTAATTTATATAAAAAGGCAAAAAACTTACTTCCATCGTCATCGCATCAAGTTTGCCCGTTTCATTTAAGGCGCCATATTTTTGTATATTTTTTATGGCTTCCACTATAGCAGTTTCGTGATACAAAGCCTCAGAATCATCTGGATTTTGATCCAAGTAACCAAACCGTCGCATAAACTTAAACTATAAAATAAAACATTAGGGAAACTTATGTATTGTATACATATCATGTAGAACTTGCCACTTCCGGTGGCGGAACTTTTACACCATCTCTTGATCCTGTTGGCAAACTTGCTACAGATTTTAAGTAAATAGATGCAATTAATGCTGTGAAACTAAATATTTTTAACATTTCCGCAAAATTATATTAAAAAAACAAAAAACACCAAACAACCGCTCCGACAGACGTTCTTAATTCAACTAAATGATGAACTGGCTGTTGGTGTTGGTTCTTTGCTGAACATGATTTTGATATATCAAGGCAAAAGTTTTTAATTCTTATCAGTGCGTAAGACATAAACTGCAAATGCTCTTATTTTACAAAAAACTTTAAACTGGAAAGAGCACAGCAAAGCAATTTTTTCTTGTTCTCAATAAATGTAAAAGCCTCTTAAATTAATGATGCTGCATTTCGCTGCCTCTAAGCGCACGATCGCAAATCACAAATGTCCACTGAAAGTAGTGAGAACAATAAATATCTCTGGCTTATTTCATTCGAAAAAGGAAATTGTGGCAGCCCAAAGCAGTTTCCGTGAACTTTTCATCATTTGTGGACCGATTTTATAAATTATTTTTTATGTCTCAGATGTCGTTCAACTTTCACCAACATGTAGTACGACCAGAGGGAAGATTACCTTCCATAAAAAGTAATATATAATAATCTTATATCTTGCTTTATATAACATACTCGTAATATATAATATAAGTATATGATAGTGAGACTGTTAAAAACTGAAGTGCGCGGCCAAAGCAAAGCAAGAAAATCAACGGGAGTTGTACCTCCCATAAAAATTAGAAGCTATTTATCGTATATCTGGGTGGCAAAGAAGGTCCATCGTGTTTTGACCAATATGCTAAATGTTAGGAAGAAGGGTAACTCATCGAATAAAAAAAATAGTGGATACGTTCGTAAATGCAGTTCCGGGCTGCAACAGAAAAGCAAAATTTCTCCGCTACATCCACGCAAATCAAATGATGATATTTTATTTTGTGACTATTGTATATAACGAATATTTTTAAACACCATCTGCTTCTCTGTTGCAGTTAAGACTATTTTAATTTAATGTTGCAAAGCAGTGCTGCATTTACGAATGCACACTATTTCTAAAAGTTTGAAATAAAACTTAAAAAAAAAAATCGAGTAGACTTCAAAAAATAGACTCTAGATATGCGTTACCTACTGGCATTTTTGGAATCCTTTAAGATTTAAATTCCTTTAAAATTTAAATTCCTTTTAAAAATGCGTTTATGGGAAAAATGCGTTTGCTTCGACAAAGTGTCCTTTTGAAAAACTACATTTTAAAAGAATATGAAAAACATTTTGTTTATTTCCATAAGCATTACTCTACAGAAATATAAACAATACTTTTAATTAAATTATATTTTTCGTGGACATGAGTCGAAAATTCTGTTATTTTAAGTGCACTTATCTGCCATAAAGTGCAGCTAAAATAAACTTTACTTTGTACACTAGGTGCACTCAGTCTAGGATCTCCATAAACATGCATTTTTTCTTAACTTATTCATTGCTTATACACATACGAGGGCAGGTGAATACGTCCGTGACTTTTTGAATTTCTCTTTACTAAAAGGGCATCACTGCTCCTGCCAATCTGCGTCATTTAGTTTGTGTCTGACTGCAGACTACTGCCTGATTTAAGGAGAAAAAGTAGTATTTGTTATAAAAAATATATATTTCTAATTTAGCAACAACGGCACACAACAGATGTTTAAAACAGCCGAGTCACGCAGTGCAAATACTTTTTAGTTACAATTTCTTACTTGTAAAGCGTTCATTTACTAAACTAATTTCCTAAATTTTTGAGGTACCCTCCCTACACAAGTTTTTACTGGGAAAGTAAGCGAACAAACCTATTGATGATATTTTCTTTGGAAATATTTTGAAAATGCATAAATTCCTGTTAATTCATCTTAAATGTGCAGGTGTATAAGGTGAACTTAAAAATAAAAAAGTTGTATGAGATTTTGAACACTATGATTAGTGCATAAAGATTTTGTGCAGTTAAACTCAAAAAGGCTCTTAAATAAAATAAAGCCAAATCAAAACTTCGTTTTACTTATTCACTTCGTTTTGAATTGGAAATGACTTTTTTGAAAAGATTTTATCCTTAAAAAAGCACGTTTTTGGAAAATTATGTATATGGAAGTCATATTGGAAATGAAAATTTTTTTTTGGACAAAAGTATGTTTTTTAAGTAAATTACCTTTTTGGGTAAAATACATACGTATACTTATATGAAAATTTATCATTTTGAAAAAAAAAATATTTAAAAAAGTATTTTGTTGAGACACATGATTTTATGAATAAAACTTTTTGAAATAAAGTACCTTAAAAATATTATTCTAAAAAAGGCTCATTTTTGAAAAATTACTTTCGTAAAAAAAACACCTGCAAAAGTGCTTTTTTAAGGGAAAGTATTTTTTGAAAGATATTTTTTCTTGGAAAAAAGTACATTCTCGAATGGGGACATTTTTTCGTAAAAAAAAACTGTGAAAAATGTATCTTAGGAAAAGGTACCTAGAAAAAAGGTACCTTTTTAAAAAATGCCTTTTTCCTAATTTATCTAAATGAAAATTTTGGCACATTAACATTTTCGGCAAAAGTGCATTTTTGATGAAGTATTTAAAAAAATATTTGACTGTTTAAAAGAGAGCTTTATGGAAAAAGTGCCTTAATGAAAAAGTACCCTTTTAAATAAAACATGTACATTTCTCACAAGACTTTAATTTTAAATGTTTTAATATTTTCTTTATTATTATTGTTATTATTATTACAATATTACACTGTTATTATTATTATTACTATTATTATTCTTATTATTTTTATTATTATTATTATTATTATTAATAATAACTTTACATGAAACACATACAAATAAATGTGATAATTCATATTTAACATGTAATTAAAATATCCAACATTTGTTGCTCTACAACTTCCACTCGTTACAGTGTCCACTTCAATAATGATTACGTCTTTTATTCGAGGGACAATATTCAGCATATTCTTCCCAAGTGCAACCAGTTTTTGAGCAACATTCAGTTGTGATTGACGACGAAGCTGAGCGTCGTGTCCTTAACAATGTTGGAGCAAAGTGAGGCTGCAGCCAAATCGGCAAGAAAGGATGAGCTGTAAGTACAAGATCTTTTAAATTTGTTTCCTTCTACTCTAAGCAATATTGGCAATTACATTTGCCAAGTTCCGTAAATGTGTTATCGGTGCGCTTGCGATTGCGTCGTGCCAAACGATAAATATCCTTTTCACAAGCCCAATACAAGTGTCGCAATAGTTTGTCACGACAACGCGAGTGTGTCTCACTATGCCAGACATCTTGCCAATCGGAGTTGGTTCTAAAATAATGCAATAATCTATTGTAATTCCTTTGCCTAGAATTAATTTTTAAGTCTTACAAACTATCTGAAATTAAATTTTGAGACACTTGGACACGAAGAAACAAAAATCGCATGCGTAACTCAAAAGTTAAAGAATCTCAAATAATTATTACGTTATTATTTATAAAATTCATTCACGCAAAGCTCTTTTGGAAATATCAGCAAAGCTCTGCTCGATATAAATTATACGGATAAAAAAATTCGAATATCGTTTTCGTTACTGAAGAAAGTGCAATATGGTCAACATGTTGATCGATATATATATAAAAATTTATTTATCGGGCTATATATACATATATATAAATTTGACTTCTTATTGCTAATAAGTTTGTGCTTGAGAAAGAACACTAAATTCTCTTTTTTCTATTATATATTTATTTCTCGTCTCTTCTAAATTTCGAGATCATAATTTATTTTTCGAATATGCAAAATATTTGCATTATTTGCTTTAATACAGAAATTATAACTTAAAACGGCTTTTTGAAGAATTTCGAAATTAATTTCGAATTAACAAAAATAGCAATTGTGTTGATTTTTTTTCTTAATTTCATAAGGGAATAAATGTTATGGAATCGCGGACTTGGAAATATAATAATTAAGATTCGAAAGTTAAAAAATTATGTTTGAAATTTTTTACGCATTTAACCCCCGGGTGCCACATACAAGTTCAAGTTCGAAAAACTCAAGAGTTTTTTACTAACACAACCTCACTAATGCTACTTGCTTGTCACTTTGCAATGCAAACTACTTGCAAGTAATATGTAGAACAATGTTAGAAATATGTCGAAAGATTTACGTCAGTAGCTGTCAGAGGATCTAACCTGACAGTGCACTTCGCACTGGGTGAAGAAAGCCATTCACCACCGTTCCCGTCGTTCCTTCCAGAGGCTTACACGTGTTGAGGATCCACCTGTGCCCTCGATAGTGACGGCATGGTAGCAAACTCTGTACAGGCTGCAGAACCATGTACAGACACCTTGCTAAAGTGCTAAAGTGCTTGCTAACCTCCTACCACCCTAACGGCCCATCAGTAAGAAGTCCCCATTTCATGGACCACTCACGAACCGCAATCGCCAGAACAGCCCAGTCGAATAGCAACAGCACATAAGGATATATGGTCTGAAGAGAGCGTCTAAAACAATATCAATAGCACCATATTGTGCAGACACACTCATCCGACCCATAACTCTTTCCGTGTATCTTTGGGTTTTAACCACGAACAACACATGATCCCCGAAAGGTCCTGTCAATAACCAGTCTAGGACAAGTCTTAGGGGCTACTGGTTCTCGTCGAGCTTGTATTAAAAACACTTCCGATTTTAGGTCCCGTGCAAACCTGAGGTATCGGTAGCACCTCTACCCAGACAAGCATAGGCAAAGCAACTTCCTTAATTACTTATATGCACGCTCGTTACCCTGTTATTTCAGGGATTGGGTAGTAATATAAGTTTTATGGGTAACTGGCCAAAGGTCAGGTCCTGGAAAGATCATATTACCCATCCGGACGAGCGGGCGATCCCACTTTTATCTTTAATTTACTTGCATGTGCGCCCGTTACCATGTTATTTCAGGGAGCCGTGTCCGGAAACCTGATAACCCTATACTCCAGGAAGCACAACACCAAGCCACCAACACAGTATATTTAAGCCGTGGCCCTCGGGGGGAGTTTATGTTACAGTGGGAATTAATATTAAAGCTGACTTTTTGATTATATATACATATTATCGGGTCTTCCAATAGAGACTTCCAAACTTTGGCAAATTGATGGCGGCCATATGCTGCAGATGCAACTGCCTGTTATTTGTTTAGTCTGGTTTGCCAAATCACCATGGACGGATATAGTGTTCATGCAAATGATAAAATTGTTTTGTCAAAACCGGTGTTCTGTTCGACTCCAATTTCGGCTTTAAAATCATCTTCAGCGATGAGGAGGTTCATTTCGGGATAAATGGGTGCTATAAATGTGGACGATACCAATCCACATGAGATCTAATGCATCCAGAAAATGTCACTAGGCGGTCGGCATCATCGGTTCATATTTCTTTAAGAACGACGTTACACAAGTCATCACTGTCAATGGCGAGCGTTATAGACCGAGGATTACCAACTTTTTTTTTGGCTTGAATTGGATGATATGAACAACAGTGTGATGTGGTTTAACAGGGCCGCGCTACTTTACACACAACTAATGCCACATTGAACATTCTGCACTAGCGATTTGAGGTTATGGTCATTTCACGTGGAAGTGATGTGAACTGGTCACCGAGATCGGGGCGATTTGATCCTGTTAGTTCCTTTAATGTGTTGTCAAACCCAATATAACCCATCGTAATCGGTCATATGCAGCCTGATTTATGCTGCATACACTTTGTTTCCTTAACGATACAAAGTCTGCTTCGAACATTAATATTATAACCAGATATATGTATATCCCTAGGAACTGCAGTAAAATGTGGAATATTTGCGTTAACAATTCAATTATTTTAAAACACTAATTTTTTTATAAACTTTGTTGTCGACAACATTTTAAAAATTAACTTGCACTGTGTTGTGTAGCCATCAAAAATAATTTTATTTCGAAAATGCATGTGTTAAGAACTAAATTTTTTTGCCATTTTCCATATTTTTGTTAATTAGTCTTTGAAATTGATATTCTGCCATGTTTCGAAAAATCGCATTTGAATAAAAACATTCGAATTCGGTTAAGCGAAAATTGCAGCAATGGTTTTTCGCTCAAGAAGGATTTTTATTGTATTTATTTTATCGTTTAAAAAATTCATCACTTTTGAAAGGGGGTTTTTTTCTTTAAACGGAAGTTAGAAAATCTATTTTAAAATTCAGATTTGTTTTATAGATTGAGACTTTATCGTTTACATGAAATATGATTAAAATATCCCAGCACTGTGTGGTGCTCCGTCGCGACTGCCGAACATTAATAAAAATTTTCGAAAGCAATGTTTGTTTCTTTTAATTTTAAACTTTAAAAAAGAAAATATGTTTCGCTTAGACGAGTTTTCGTGAAACTAAAGTGATTTAAAATTAACCAAAAATAATGTTTAACAATATTTGATTTCAAAAAAGTGAATGTGCATATGCGAATTCTACTGTATACAAAAATATTAAAAAAAACCGAAAGGTTCTGTGAATTAATTATTTGTTAAGGAGAACTAGTCTGCATTTAGTTTAAATAATTTTAATATATTTTTCTCAGAAAACCAAAAGGAGGCACAGCTTTTAAGCCGTATAGCCCCAAGGAACTACCCGTTTTACATTACAAGGATGTCGATTATTTTAAACTCAATAAAAGCTTTTATTTTAGCATCGATTATTTTAAATTTTCTTTGTTGATGAACTTCATATTTTTCCACACCTCTGCTTAAATAACAATTCCCGGTCATCCTCTGAGTGTATGGCATCTGCCTTTAAATTATGGATGCCAACTAAAATGGCCACCACTCCAATAAAAAACGGCATAAAGGAAATTTCCAAAGCCATTTCGAATATTTTTTTAAAATATATTTTTAATTTTATGTATTAATTTTTTCGATTTTGTTGTCTACCACTCAAATGAAACGCGGAAACTGAAAGTCAACTCCGGACTGCGTAGCAATTTCAATGCTATTTTTGTCCGCAGATATTAGACAAGGATTAAAAGAAGTTATAACTCCGCTAGCGTGGGTACTGATGACTTCACACGCATTCTATGCAAGTGTGGGAATATCCGGCTGTCTGCATAGATTTCTATACTCGTAGTAAATATTGTATGAAATTTGAAATTACGACCTGTACAGAGTTCTTGTTTTTTTTCAATTTATGTTCTTTTTTTATATTCCTTGGTATTATCTGCTGGCCAATATTTGTTAATTTGGTCCACTAAAAAGTATTTGCAATAATTTAATACGAGGGTTGTAGGCCATAAACGAAAAATCTTAAGGCAGTTGTGAACTTCGAGTTAAAAAAAATATTATTGGCCTTGAGATGCATCCTTGCAACTTCCCATTTCTATCAAATTCAATTTGAGAAGGATTTTAGGAGTAATTTAAAAAAAAATAGTATATGGGAAACTATATTTCCCGACAACGATATCAGCCAAAGCAATTAAACGATTTGTATAAAATTTATAACATTTGATAGAGTTTCAAACTTCAAAAACTTCTGGCAGTAGACACAGTTTCAAAAATCCATAAGAAGTTACTGAATTTCTCAAACCGAATAGACTAGATTTTTCGGAGTTATTTGAGAAAAAAAAAATAATAAAAATAACTTGGAAACTTTCAAACATAATGTCTCTTGTTTAAATATGCAACATTCAAAACAGCTTTCTAAGTTTCGACAAAAGTTTTTGAAGTAATCAAAAAAAATTTTTTTCCGAAAATTTTCGAATTAACGAAACAATTTCTATGAATTTTACGGAAATCGACATTAATTTTTTGTGTGTTAAAATGTGATCAGGTTGAATAAATTAAGACTTTTTTAAAAATAATTTGTCATTTCGAAAAATTTTAAAACTCACCCCATTAAGTCGATTTATATTCACACCACATGTAAGTGAAGTAAAAATCTTCAGAATTTTGCAAATTTTGTGCTGTACAGTTTACCCGTTCAAAAGTTATGAGAGACATCCATTTGGACATCATGTTGGAGTAGCTTCTCGGGGTCTTATAAAGCCGATATCTGATGAAAATCACAGTGAATTCAATAATTCCCCATTTTCAAATAGCACAAAATTAGTGAAAGGAAAATTGAACTGGTTTTAAAATGCTACAAAATATATGCATCATTCGAAAATACTTGTGTTTATTCTAGCAGCAGCTCCTTTTTATATAAAGAAATATTTTTTCATATTATTTTCTTTCAGTATTTCACCAGAACTTCGAATGCTGTTTTTCATTTGTTAATTGCAATAACAATTCTTCCTGACGATGCCAGTCCAAATTTTGGCGAAATATTGAGAAAACAAAATGAAAAAATGTTTCTTTAAGTATAAGAAGACCGCTGCTAGTTTATTTAGCTGAGCGGTTATATTTTTGCGAAAATTAGGAAATGCCATTTTCCAAAATAAATTTATTCGAAACTTCGAACTCACTTCCGAGTTTGTGAAAAATATAAATTTTTTTAAGGATAAAAACCCAGTACGGAATTGTCCCTGAATTTCGGAACTAAAATTTTTCATTTATTTTTGCATAGAAAAATAGTCTAGAAATTTATTTGTATATACAAAAAATCTTTAAAAAAAATCCTGTTTTTCCTCCATCATTTTACCCTTGTAACAGTTTCGTTAATCGTTTGTTGTTCGAACTTTGTGGATGATGATTGATCTATTGTAACATGTTTTAGGATAATGAGGCTGCCATCTCTGTCGTTGCCTGGAAACAACGCGCTCTAGTGTATTTGGTTTAGTGGTGAGAAACCGTGCTAATCTTTGATTCTAACCTTTTTTTCCTCAGGGGTTGTGACTGCCTGACCTTTGTCATCATGTTATACTTCTTTTCCTGTGGGAGGGGAGGTCAGGGGGATGCATTTTCTAGAGAGGAATTGAAGCCACTTGATTTCAAAACTCAAAAAAGCATTTTAACCGCTACACCACGCCACCCTGACGTCCGAGAGTTCTGGCAGAACTTTGTACTAGACTTTTACTAGAGTAAAAGTTGATTTTTATGCAAAAAAGCAAAATTAAAGAAAATTTTTGTAACTTAAAACTCGAAAGCAATTTCGAAATTAAAAGACTTTTATATCACTTTGTACGTAAACAAATAATTTAAAAATTTTTGAGCACAAATTAATTAAAATTTTTTCGTTTATACAGAAAGTATAAAACTTTAAAAATAAATTCTAAACTATTCAAAATATAAATTTTTGTGTAAAAAAAGTTTCCAAGATTTGATGTTGTTGCGTCTTAATTTCGAGATAAAAAAATTATGTATCATTTCGAAGTCGAAAATGAATGTCTAGTTTCATAGTTGCAAAACTCGAAGTAAAAAATTAACATTTAATTTTTCAAGACCAACCCACAGAAACAACCCTCGTTTAAGCTAAACAGATTTGCAAACAAAATAATCTGCAGTCTGTTGTCTTAATAAAAACTTATTTGTTGTCTGTTGGCCAACTAATGAAGACTTACTATTTACATATGTTCCCACAAAATGAATGATAAAAAAGAGAAGAAAACAAAACAAAAAACTCTTGTAGCAAAAGGTTAAAATAAAACAATAGAAATTCCCTGCAGTTGTTTATCATTGGCGATTTGCACGGTGTGATGTTTAAATTTTATTCTCTGGCCTTTTTACCTGTACTTTTGCTATAATTTTTGGCGACAATGTGGCACAGTGTTTTGTTTCATAGACAAAGATCATAGGAAGAGAAATTAACCTCCGATCTTAAAAAAATTAAAAATAATGATAAATAAAGATCAAATTTAATGGATGACTAAAGTCGTATACATTTTGTCTTAAACTGTTGTTAAAAAGTGCTTCACACTTCACACAAGATTTAAATTAAATAGAAAACACGAATTATTTATAAATTGTTCTTTTTAATTTAAATCTTAAGTTTATTAGATAAGGTTGTATATCGAATAACTGAAAAATTCACTTAAAAGATGAATAAAAATATATTAAAAAAACAATATGGGAATTTATTCTTAGATGCAAACCATCCTTGTAAACCTTAAACATCTTGCAATTGTAGGGTTTATGCCACATATCGCACATAACGCACAGCAAAGCAACATTTGCAAGACTAGCAATCATAATGCAACAGCTGTGCATATATTTACACTAACAAAACAGCTGAGTTTTTCTTTTTTGACTCTTACAGTCGAAACAAACTAGAGCATGTGTTACAAGAACTTTCAGCGGAAGCTTTAATCTCTAATACGAGACTTGTCAAAAATTCCGACAACTGAAATATTAAAGAAAAAAAAAAAATATTTAAAAATCAGCTGCTAAATGTCACCGCAAAAGCTAACGATCAATCAATTTTACCATCAGCATTTCAATACTGATCGACATCATCGAAATTATTCGGCAATACTCAGTAAGAAAAAGAGCTTTTGAAAAATTCATAAAAATGCTGAGACTAGTATCCGGGAACAGTGCGAAATCGTATCATTTCAAAATGAATTTGATATAAATGGCTTGCTATAGCAGGATGCTCTTTATTAAAAGTAATTCTGTATGTTTCTCCTTTCATAGAAAATAATTTCATATTAAATTGGGATTGATTTCTTATCTTTGGAAAAAAACTTTCAATCTGGAAGGCAATATACGAGTATGTGAAATTAATTTTATTTTATACTTATTGAAGAAAACTAACGTTCTTATGTTTATATTTAATTTTATATATTTTTGGTAATCGACTTTAAAATATTTATAAAAATATTTCCTAGTTTTAATTAAAAACAAATAGAAGATGAAGCAACGCACCATTGGATTTTCGGAAGCAATGAAAATGTCATTACTTGAGAATGAATTCCGGTTTTTCACTGAATGTTAGTGCATGTGGACTTGTAAAAGCTTATAAAAGCTATTTAAAGCTATAATAAATAGTGAAAAACATCAAAATGAAAGTTAAAAAAATCAAAAATAAAAGTTGCTCGAAGCTGAAATGTCGAAAAAAATTTGAATAATAAGTATTGCAAAAAAGTTTTTTTTGCAAATTTTACTAGCCTTGTAAAAATGTTGTGCAAGGCACATTCCATTTATATGCAGTTTACTGGCAATAGTATTTTTCTTAGCTTTTGGAAGTTGTTAATATTTTGGTACTTTTTAATATTCGAATGAATTATTTGTGTAAGAAATATTCGGATAAAATTGTTCCAGCAAAGTTATTTAAATAAAACAGTTGGGAAAAAGTATTCGAATAAATCAATTTAAATATGAAATTATTAAAACAAATTAAATCGAGAAAAAATTTTCGAATAAATTTGAATAATGATATTCGAATAAAATAGTTCGTATTCCACAAGGAATTATTAAATTATTAGCAAATAATAAACCTTGTTGTCTACAATTTTCCATTAAAACAGGAACTTCCAAAGAAGTCAATATGATATACAATATTTTATTTGGAAGTAGTGAAAATTTTGTTAATTTCCAATGATATTTTTATAGGCTTTTCATTGCAAGATGTTTTATTTTTTGGATCCTGTTCATTGGATCTGAAGTCATATTTAAGATGTTGTTAAAAACCGATATTTCGGATGTAAACAAAAACGCAAATTAGCCATATTCCAAACGATTTTAATACAAGCATGTCATTACAAAATTCTCTTTTTTTAATGGCCATAATGCATTATAAGCCTTCGTTAGCATAAGGAGTCGATATTTTTTTAAAGAAACTAATTTTATATTAAATAATGAATATGCAAGTTACTGCTAGAAAGAGAAGCCTTGAAAGGATAACAACTTCCAATTGTCACAATTAAATCTTTTTTGCTGAAAATAACAATTTCACTTAAAATTTTAAGAAACTTCTGTTTTCGCGTAAATCTAAATAAATAATGCACTAACAGATTCTTTGGAAGTAATGGAAATGTTATTCCTTAAGAACTACTTCCATTTGTTGTCACTGGTTTGCTAATTATCTCAATTCATGGAAAGATTTGCCAGTTTCTTTTAGTACTGTTCCTCTCTGTAGCCCTGCATGTTCTATTGTGAAGTTGCATGCGATATTTCGTTGCATGGTTTATGTAACGAATTAAAAAAAAATTGTCGAATAAAATTTAATCGATTAAAATTTTTTGAATAATAATTGAAGCATTTCGAGCTGCAATTATCCATGAACGCCTAGTGCAGCTGAAATTAAAATTAAAAAATACATGTATATGTCCTTAAGTTGATTTTTTCTCAAAGTCTGATATTTTTTTTAGGAATTAGATGATACCAATCTCTCTGTCTAATTTTATTCGCATGTTCATCTATTTCATTAAAAAATGTTAAAAATGTTTTTTGCAAAAAAAAAAATCCGTTTATAAAACAAGCACATGGAATATCGGACTGTAGAGCCTTAAATGATATTCCCTTTGAATGGATTGATTTTGTTTATTTTTAAACGACAAAAAAGTTATATTTCGCTTAAATTGTCCTCTCCAGATCGGACTGATTTTATTTCTTGGATCGTATGATAAAATATTTTTCAAAGGTCCTTCCATCTGCTATTTTTAAATCCTTATTGCCACACAATTTGTTAAATTTTTCCTCTTAAATTTAAATTCAATTACAAACGTTTATTAAGACAACAACACAAGTGATTTCGCCAACACTGCTCTTTTTTCCTATGAAACTCACCTTTAGCCACGTTAAGTTAAATAAGTGGGTCGACCAGTCCAATAAATACTTGTTGGCCATAACAGCAACAACAACAATAATTTGATCAAAAATAAATATAAATAAAAGCCGAACTATGGGCATGACACTCTGGCGTCCGGCATATTTACCAAATAGTTTTTTATTAGTATTTATTTTTATTTTCTGCAACAGAGATGGAAAATTCAACGATTATGTGTTTATTAACCATAAGATAATTTGGTCGAAAAGAATCTGATAGAAGCCAAGTAATGAACTGTGGTGGGTCATTCTAGTAACAAGTCGTAGGTGATTCTGCTTGTGGCTCATTCTAATAACAAGCCATTGTTCATTTAAGTAAAACTCTGGCGGCCATTCTTGTAATCAACTGTAGGTCGTTCTACAAGGCTGGCTCAGCAGTGCCGTGATCTTTTTAATATCCCTCCTCTTAATCTGAAAGGACAACACTGCTCCTGTCAACAGGCATCTAACAGTCACTCAAATCAAGGCTAAGCTTGATAAGTACTCGTATTATAGGAACTTTGCACCATTAATTTCAATTGTAAAAAACTGATTTACTGAATTTCGTTGCAGCCGTAAAAATACGGCAGATGCCGAACGTTGTAGACGCCCAGATGAGGTCCCTACAGCCGAAACTATTGAAAAAATTCGCGATATGGTGTTGGCCGATCGGAGATTAAAAGTGCGGGATATTGTGGAAGCAATAGGCACATCACACGTCTGAGCGATTTAAATTTTGAATGACCACTTGGGTATGAGAAAGCTTTCCGCAAAGTGGGTGTCGCGTTAGCTCACAATCGGCCACAAATGCAATCGTGTGACAATTTCGCAGGGGCTTTTGGCGTTGTTTAACCCAAATGTGGACGTTTCGCAATCGTGGACGAAACGTGGATCCACCAAAACACACCAGAGACCAAACAGCACTAAAAACAATGGGGTTCTTGGTGTAAATCAGAGCCATATTGAATATCTTCAGAAGGCATATATTATGATAATTTATTAGATCCATTTAATGGGGGGTGAATACATGTGCCGCTACCATGGCGAAATTCCATGAATTGGGCTACTAATTGCTCCATCATTCGTCCTATTTTCAGGTCTTAGACCCGTGTGATTATTTCTTGTTTTTAAACCTGAAGCAGTGGCTCGGTGGAAAGATATTCGACTTCAACGGTGAATGGATATAAAAAATTAGAGGAACGTTGAACGAAATACATAGATCGCAAAGGAGACTATGTTGGAAATTGAAACGTTTCATTATCCAAAAACCTGTGTTTCATTTAAAATATCAAGGACTTATTGACCCACCATCGTAATAATAAGTCGTGAATCTTTTTACTAAAAATTCGTAGATCATTTCTGCAACACAGTTGGGTTATTTTTAGTAAAAAGTTATGGTTCATTCCAGTAGCAACTAACGTTTGATTCAAGTAATAAGTCGCGGAGTCATTCTTGTAGAAAGTCGCCTTAATGAAATATTGACTATCGTTTAGTTGATGGACTGATTTTGAAATTAATTTTTTAATTGCTGTTTGGTCCCATAGAAATTTAACGGCAAATCGAACGGACAAAGTGGCCGACCGAAGTATTGATTGATAGTTTCGCCAATTATGATCAGACTTGCAAAAATTTTTTTGTTTAAGATTTTAATTAATTTTTCTCTTGTGGTAAAATATAATCTAAATGCGTCCATAAATGCATCCGTTGTGTAATCTCTGCGATTGGCGCTTCGTGTTGAAATCGTTTATTTTTGCAATAATTGTTTATTGCTCTTAACACTGTTTTTACTTTATAACAAATTTAATAATACGAGTATCTGCTTAAAATAATTATTTCTGCCAGATTAAGGTTTTTTTGTATAAATGTTTAATTTTGTTTCGATATTTCGATAACGATGCTAAACCCATGTTAACGAAATATCGAAAATAAAAAATATTTATATATAAAAAAGATTTTAAGCTTGAGTCCTTTATAAACAAACACAAACTGCCCAGAGTTTTTGGCAGGAATCTCAACTTTAGTTCTCAAGGCAATAGTCTGGTGCAGTATATACTAGTCTTCGGGGGTCCCAAATAAACCTAATTAATAATTATGTGGGCATATTATTACATTTCGACTCCTTTTTTTATTTCTTATGGTCCACTCATAGATTCCTTAGCCCATAGAGGAAACAGTTTTGTAATTTGTTTTCTTTCTGTTCTTTATTTCAAATATACAATATAATGTTCTGCACTTTGCTTTTTTTTAAGTTTACATTAATTTACTTTAAATTTATTCATGTTTATTTTTTTCTGCGTATTTCAAAATCTTATTTAAAAACAGTTTTATAAAGTCAAGTATTTTTTTTAAGTTTAATTTGATTTGTTATTTTGTTTACAATATTTAAATGTATGTTTTTCTATCTTTAAATAAATTCAATTCAGTTTTTTTAACAGTTTCAGTTTTTATTTATTTACTTTTTATTTTTTCGTAAATTAGTTTCATAGTTTTAATTTTTTTTTTAATATTTTTATTTTAACTAATTATTTACTCCTGCAACATGAACTTTACATTAAAGTGAATTAATTACATGATGTTTTTATTGTTGTTGGATCTGTGATGCACTTAGTTCTTATGCTATTGAATTTGCTGTTTTCCTGCTGGCATCCTTTTTGTATTTTTAATGCATTTAGATTTTTAAATGGTCTTTTTTACAGTCACATTTGAAATGTAAATTTTAAAATTTTTCTCTTCCTCCCTTCCTCTGGTATTTTTACATTATTTTATTTTATTTTATTTTATTTTTTTAGTTTTGTTAACAAACACTTGCAAATAAAACTGAAAAAATGAACTTAATAAAATACAAAAGAAAACAATTTAGAATTTGTTTGTGTGTTCAGAGCATTTAACGCAGTAGTTTAAAAAAATCCAAAAAAAAACAAAAAATAAAATCACAAATTTAAATCCAGTGTACCAGTGTAAAAGTGTGCTGTGAATGTGTTTTACACGTATGTATGTACAGGCTGCAATCTCATTTCACTCGCCCAATCTCGAACAGGCATGGAAACGAAGGAGTTTGAAAATGGTATTAAATATTTGAAGAAAAGCTTTTTAAATATTTTAATTTAATTTAATTTTAATTTAATTAATTTAAATAAAATAATTCTTAGAGTGATATGGGCTACTGATTTCCTGACCTTATGAAATCAAGGAACTATGATTTTAATAACAATTTTCAAAGATTGTTTGTTTTGAAATAAGATTTTGGAGAAAATATTTAAAGGATAATAATAATGGCGAGAAGTTTTCTTTTCTGAAAAAAGTGTAACACTTTATCCCATCCAATTGTTTTCTAATAAGTTTGGGTTTCTTAAGGAATACTAAATATCCTTTTTTTCCATTTGTAAGGGCAACAAATGTTTCACAGTTTTTTAGAAAAGAAAATATCACAACCGTCAGAATAATAGTTTTTTTTCTGAAAAAAATTCAACACTTTTTTGATTAATTCACTGGAAAAGTTATTTATGGCTCTAACTCTTTTGTAATAAGTTTGGGTTTCTTCTTTAGTATTCCAAATTTATTAATTTTTTGTTACACTTTTGTTTAGAAAATAAACCACCATAATCATCTAGTATTAGTAATTGACACTACAGATGTCGCTTTGTATTTAATTTGTTGTTACGAAGAGGAGATAATGAAATTCATTTCAAAATAAAAATTAAAGTTACACCATTTTGGGGAGAGCGATAGAAAAATGTAGCATCGGTGTTTACTTTGTGGTTCCAGTCACTATCGATTGCAGAATAATTGGCAAATGCGCCAGTATTTTTTTAAGTTAGAAACATACGCTGCGGCGAAACTACTTGGCTTGTTTGCAGCAATACCCAGAGTTTTCGGCAGGGATCGAACCTGCGGCCTTCAGACTATAAGACTAGTACACCAGCTACTAGTATACGAAGTGTTTGCTATAATTAATGCAGGTTCCTCTATAAAGGGCGTTCTTACCCTGTATCCTGCTCCAATAATTCAACTCTTACTGAGGTTATCTAAGATGACAGAAAAGCAGCAATCGACCATATCAGCCATTACATATGATTTCGGTTCTGAAGTCTTTACGGTGCCATTGCCCCTCTTGATGTAGTATTCCATAATGCCTGCCTTTCTTCTTGTTGTTTTCTCATTGTAATTCGTCAATAAAAATTAGAACTTTCAAAGTTAACTCACGAAATAATTAACGAAATAATTAAAATAATGTTCAAAATAGTTTCTAGGATGAATAGATTTAACAAGGTAACAGTGCCATGGGAATTGCATGGAAGGTAATACGCTTTTGACATAATGCCTTCACACACACACACACACACACTGCACCAAATGCAAAATTATACACTCTATGACAGTTCGTCTAGAAACAAAGTAGAAAGGTGATGTTACCTTATAAAATTAATTCAACTCGAATAGTTCCATTTTAGGACAGTAAATAGTTATATATAGTACGTGTATATATATACCAATATTTGTAGAGAAAAGTATCTCCTTTAATACCGTTTTAAAATCTTGAATATCCATGCCTGGGGTAAAAAAAGTTACATACTTTCAAGCGAGAGATTGCTTTGTGTATGTTGTAGTTGGTCCAAATGTTAACATTTACTTTAATTGTTATTCATTAGCAATAGTTCAAATAGTTTTCTTGTTGTTTCTTATAAAGACATTCTTTGTATAGTTTGGGGAAGTATTCTTAGTGTGTGATTTAATTTTTATTAAAATTTTATAGTTTCAGAATTTTAAATAATTCTTGTAGAATATATACATATTTATTGTATTAATTTTGTTTTTATTATTTGCGATTATTATTATTATATTATTATTATTATTTGGAATATTTTTTATAATTTTTACATTATGGAAATTTCTCACCATTTCACTTCTATCAAAATAGCAGCTGTTTATGGTTTTTTTTTGTTTGTTTTTCAAAATATTAATTTATAAAATTTTTAAGGCCTTTAAAATCGTGCAATTTGATTCCATATTCACTTTTCTCTTTGGGGGCTCAATGAAGACAAAGTTTTGGGCAATAATTTTGCCACGTTTTTAGAGGCCTTAATGTAGCGAAATATCAGCTGTATTTGCAACAAAATGGGGCAATAACAGCAAAGTTATACTCGCATAAATTTTATATACATGTATTTTTTTTATAATTTTTTCTTGTGTATATAAAATCATTTTTCAAAGACAAATTTCATTTGCAAAGACAAAAACTTCAATTTGTCTTAACATGGAATTCAAAAACGAAATCTTCGTATTTTTATATTGAAGTTATATTTTAAACATAAACTCTATATTTTCCTAGACACAAACCTTAGTATTAAGCAGACCTCTGTTAATATGATAAATTGGCTCTGTTAGACATAAAAAGTTTTAGAAAATCTAAATGTCTAAAAGAGTAGAAACCACCGACGGACGAAGAGTAACATATTCCTCTACTAATGGGATTAGTCCTTTAGTTTAAAAATTGTTTGAATTGGAAATAATTTTCCATAGTTTTTCAAATTATTAAAAACAGACATTTTCTTTTTTGGGACAGTGGGAAAAGTGGCCGGGAAGAAGTAAAAGAAAAGAACTTAATTTAAGAACAAAGGTGTACTCTTTTACGTATAAATCAAACCCTATATATAAGTTCCCGTCGTTGCTTTCAGGAGCATAGGCCTCACAACCCTTAAGTCTTTGAATAAAGATAACTTTTTCTAAGTTTTTAACTAAAATTATTTTTTTCCGGAGGGCTATGGCGATCTTCCTCGAAGAATTACTCAACGCAGGCCGGCATAATACATGGAATTTGAGAACGAAGTAATGCTCTATTACTCTAAAAGAGTTTCGTTTTTTTATTTTTTTTTCAAAATCTCGATTTTCTAACTTTGACATCATGTCACTTTCGTCTGCCCTCATTTGCCTGCTTCCTAAATGTTTTAATTTTGAAATTTTTTTTATAACAGATCACATCATATAAATAGAGCTGAGTTTACTGCTAGGACTTGTGTCTAGGCTAATAATAAAAATTAAAATTAAACTCAACGCATGTAAGAAAATAAGATTAACAGTATCAAGGTTGCATTGGCCAGAGTCATGTTAGAATCTTAACAGAGCCCTGTTAAACACGTTGGTTGTTTTTAGGGTCATAACATTTAAACTTCGGTTATATAACAAAATAACGACTACATTGCGAACAACTTTAATATACTCGTCGTCTGAACTATTTAGTTGCAGTTTAATTCGAACTTTGTTTAAGCCCACTGTGCTCTGTAATGATAGCAAAATTCTGAATGCTTAGAATATGGAAAAAGGTCATAGTTTTTAATTCATTCAAATTAAGATCTAAGTTTTCAGAAACTAGAAAGTTTTTTTATTGCTAACTGTTGTTGTATACATTGATAAGAACTGGGAAGAGTTTTTATTTGTTTAAAAAAATTTAATTAAAAAAATTAAGTTAAAATTAGATTAAAATTCGGTTTTAATTTACGTAGCCAACTCAAGCGTTTAAAAAATTAAAAAAAAACTAAAAATGGCCTCCTAAAACTGGTAATATTTAAATGGGAACAGTTTTCTAAGCGACGTATTTTTTTAAATAAAAATACTATTAAATCTGAGAATAATAAAATTTTACAAACTGAAAATGGATTTCTAAAATTGGTTACGTATAATTTGAAACATTTTTTTTAACAACAAGTTCTTATGAAAATAGTAAATTGATTCAAACCGAGAAGAGTTACGTTTGAAAGCTAAGGCAATACAGTTTATCGTCAAAACAAAACTTTGTTAATAATATTATTTGAGGGTAAATAATTGGGAACGGATTTTATTAAAGTTTTGGAAACTGTTTGTAGCGTATTATTATGTAAATGTTATTCAATAAATTCTACTTTCATTAACCTGGCAAACGCTTCAATTCAGTCAAGAACCACGGAGAAGAGATTTTTGTGATTAGTTTTCTTGTGGTGACCGATTGAAAGACAATTTATGCATTAATTTGTTGTACAAAAAAATTTATTTGATATTTTTTCCAAATCTAAAAACTGTTCCCTATCACCAAGGAGTTTTTGTGGACACTTAAAAGTGTTTAATGAATTCATTGTGTTATAGTTGAGGTATTTTTGAATTGATTGTGTAAACGCGTAGTTTTCTTTCAAGGGAACAACATTATTGTTGGAGTATTTTAATTTTTAAAGATTTTCCTCTAAGATGGCAAATTTGCTTATAGAGATGTAAGAGTGGATCTCGCCAGATATGGATCCACCAGAGACGTCGTTTCAAAATGTAGTGGGAGAGTAGAAAATGTTGACTTTCTGTATGAAGAGTCTTGATAAATGATACCATTGACTCTTTATGTTCTTATCTTGTACATTGTTCTTATCTAAAAGCGATAACAGCCGTCTAGTTTGGACGATTTCACTTTGGATCAGCATTTAAGCAGGCCATTACTTCAGATTTTTATATATTTAAAACGGGGAACAGTTTCTTAAGCTAAAAGGAATGGTATTAAAGATTTAAAACAGTTTTTGTATGAAATAATTAATTGGGGTTTTTAAGTGGAGTACAGCCGTATTGCTCATTCAAAAAGAACTGGGAATAGTTATTTAAACGTGAACAAATATCTTATGAAAAATTATTTTTTATTCTAATATTGAAATTCTTTTTCATTAACTTAAATTTATTTTTATCTAAATCCTTTATCGCCTAAGAATACTTCTCCTGCAACAATGCAAAAAAGTGGTAGTGGTTTAATTTATATATATATATATATATATATATATATATATATATATATATATATATATATATATATATATATATATATAATTTATATATATATATATATATATATATATATATATATATATATATATATATATATATATATATATATATATATACATGAATTTTTTTATATTTTTAACACATTTTCTATGGAATTAAGAGTTAATTATTTTTTTATTATTTTGCTCTCGTATAACCAGACTTATTACATTTTTACTTAAAGCTTAATTAACTAGATTCATTTATATATTTACAGTTAAAAAAATATGAAAGTTTCTAGCTTAATTAAAAATCTAATTATTTTTTTAAATTAAATATTTGTGGTAGTCTATAAACTATTAATTTTTTTTTTTAGTTTGAATTAATGCATTTTTATTTTTTGTTTATTCATTTAACATCATCTTTCCCACTCCATTTTATCACAAAACAATTCAAAATTGTCTATTGTAAGTGAATGGTTGGATAAGTATTCAAATTAATTATTTACACTTAATTTGCTATAATCCAAATTAATTTATTATCATATTGGTTTTAACTATAATTTTGTAAATTGTTACAAAAAAATCGGCCAAATATATGAAGGAATTGAGTTTTTAAATTTAACCTAAATTTTTTGTTTTTTCAGTAACAATTTTCGTTTATAATAATCTTAAAAATAATTTTTGTTGTTTTTGGTTTTATAAACTTTTTACAAATAAATTTTAGGAATATATGTTTTCATTAAATTTCTAAGCCGCTAGTTTATTTATAGGCTTAGTTTGTGGCCGGCAACAAAGAAACCATCTTAATTCATGTTTTTTATTTACTCGTCTCTGACACCTTCAGTCATTTTCTTATTTTCTTTTGTTTACAATTGTCCTTATCGAAGGTTAGGCGACTTAAAAAATGGCATTATAAGTGGCGAAAATACTGATATAACAGAATTTTCATTTATGAAGAACTCTTGACTGCTTCTTTATTTGTTATAAAAATAAAATAAAAAACTTATCAGCATTCATCCATCCACCTTATCAATCATCTTTTTTGTATATTAAGTTTATTGTGGAATGACCCGTATATGATCCACAGTGGGTTCGATGGCAAACATAATGGTAATTGAATATCATAATCCACGACCTAAGCTTTCAAAAAATCCTTAATTATTTAGTTGAAATATAGAACGATTTGCAGGTTGATTAAGCATTTGTTAGTTCTATTTCTTTATCTATGCTTAATGGTACTTTTTTGTAATGTCGATATTTATGTTAATGAATTAAAACATTATCAAATGGGAATGGATTTTCAAATCCACTTAAAATGCCCAAAAAATTGTTAAATGAATTTTCTACTTTTCTTAACATATATTTTTCTCAGTTTAATAAGGTACAGTACAATTTATTTATGCAAATGGGAATAGTTTTTAAAAATGTGCAAAATTTTTAAAATAATTTGACTTAATTAGTTTGCAATTAATTTATATTAGTATGACCTAGAAATATATGTATCTCAATCGAATAAACTGCAATATAATTTGCAATTATTATTGTTACTGGGTACAGTTTTCAAAGCCATTTATAATGTTCAACAATTCATTCATTTTTTTATTAAGTTTATTTAATTAATTTACTACTTTTTTTCAATATTTCCAGAAAACTCATCCCAATCAACTAAAGTAGAATATGTGTTGTAATTGTATATGTTACTGGGAACAGTTTTCAAAGCTGGTTATAACCGCCAGCAAATTTTAGTTAATTTAAATAATTAATTTTCAAAGTTTTTTCAATATTTTTTTAAACTATTTTCCCAGCTGTTTACAATTTACATTTTCGGAAAGCAGCTTGTATACATCTGGGAATAATTTTTCCTGGTACATAAAAAAACTAAAAAAAAATATTTAACACACTTTTTTTACTAACAAAAATTCTTCCCATCAGTTGACCATACCTAATCGTATACGAAATAATGTCATTTTTTCATTATAAAGAACTGCCAACCGTTTCTTTAAACTAAAATGTATAAATTAAATGGAGTTTATAATTATTAACAAAAATAATTTTTCAAGTTGAGAACAGTTTGAAGATCTCGGGGTCAGAACAACGACATTGTTGACTTAAGTTGGGAGATTTTTTAAAACTTGAAAAACATCTTTTCAAATTTTCGGAGTTTATTGAAATATATTAAGGCAGAGAGAAAGTTCCTTAAATTTTTGACCACCGTGTTCTCAAACCAAACTTTATATTTACAACTGAATATGTGGGAAAATTAATTGTGTTTGGTAAAAAAAAAATTGTTTTCATTTACTTATCAGCTGATTTAATTCTATATAGAATTTTTCACTTGATTATAGCCTTATATGGTAAATTCAGAACTGTTGAGAAGAATTTTTTCAGCTGAGAACAGTTTGAATCTTTCGGCTGCAGAATGAGTGGTGACGTTGATGGAATAGATTTCTCGAAGAAAACTGAACTTGTTTTAGAACTTTTAGAATTTTTAAATTGGGAATAGTTTTTTTTTAACCGGGAACAGTTTAAAGCAAATATTAATAAAATCTTACAAAATAGTGAAAAACTGCTTAAAATTTTGGACAACTGAACAAATAGTAGAATTCATTTTGTTGGAAAACAAAATTATTTCCAGTAGATTATAGTTACCAGTTGAATAAAACTCTAAATCGTGTGTTAAATCTTGCAATAGTTATATAAAATAACCTGAAAGAAGCTTCTATATATGAATTATAATATATTTCTTAAATGGGAACAGTTTGACACCTTTGGAAATAGACAAAGTTATATTTTATTTCGGAATAATGGATTGAAATCGACTATTTTATAAATTTCAGTTTTTTATATATTGAGCTATAAATACTATAGTTTCCTTAAATGGGAACGATGCTGAAAATTAATAAATTTTTTCAAAATATGTAATTATCAAAAAATTTATAACCATTATTTTTGCGTCTGAACTACCACTGTGCGTCACAAGTGTAAATTATTGTAGAGGTGACTTTGATGTTATTCCATCAAAAGAGTATTAACTTTTTATTATATTTATTTACAGGACAAAAAGCAAAGTATCCTTAATATTTGGTCGCGCGCCTTATTGTTGAAAGAAATTATAGTTTTTTTTGTTGTGTGTTGTATTATGGATCAATTGGTTTCCTGGTACTCGTAATCACGTTGTTGCAATTAAAAGTCGCCTTGTTGTTGTTGTTGTTAAACATTGTCCGCTAAAAGCTGTCGCTACTCTGCTGGTTGTTGTGGTGGTGAGGGAAACATCTATTTCTTATTAACTGCAATACGCAAGATAAAACAAGAATGTAGAAATGAAATAGTGTTTGGTACAGTCATAAATAATGGCAAAAAGTTCTGTTTTTCTTATTTTTCAAGTAAAACATGAACCAATTTATTTCTACATTTATTCAAATAGTTTTCAATACTAAAGAGGTCTACGGCAAACAGTTATAAAATCATAAAATTTTCTTTACTCAAAAAAGTGTAACATTCGGTTGATCAATTTATAAAAAAAGAAATCTATTTATCGTTTAATTTAAAAAAAATAAGCTCTGTTAAAGGATTTAGTGCTTTTTCAATTATATTTGTACTTATCAAGAAACCCAAAATTCCCGTTTTCTCATTGGAAAAATTAAACGCCTTAATATCTAGGTAATAAAAACTATAAGCAAAATAAATTGTTAAAAACAAACAATAAATATACCGATTTTATATTGAATTTTCAGCTTAAATTTGAAACTGGCAAAAAATCTTAAGGAAAAAAACACTCAATTCTATAGGAAAAGTGTTTTATTACCTGCCTTGGCACTAAGATGCATGACTAATGCAAAATTAATTTTGCTCTAAATTTGTGACGCCTTTTCTTAAGATTGCAGAACTTTAAAATTTAATTTTAGCGATCGTATATTCTCGATTGCGATGGAAAAGTGAAAATCAAAAATTATGTTACTTAAGCTTTTTTCGCCGCAAATAATAAAATGCATTCAATTACTCATTTCACATAATGTTGTATATGATAAGTTGTAGAAAATACAACCACTGCACTTGTAAGCATTCTGTTATAAGTCATTTCTTTTAAGTTTTCGAACGTTAAATTTCAATAACTACAAGGACCTTGTATACCTGTTGTGTGAAAATTAAGAAAAGGAAATACATTTTTTTGTTTGAAAGGAATTTCGTTTTTTATTGTTCTTAAAAACTAAAACTCCATTTAGAATAAAAAACAAACTTATTCGAATGGTTTATAATAATGAAATTTTGTTTAAATAATTTCCTTAACTACTTGTAAATTTATTTTTACTTGATGTGCTACACATGGCTGCAGTACGACTTTTATTATTATTATGTTTTTGTTTTCAATAAAAAGCAACTTTTTTTCTTTTTGCGTCACATTTTTCAATTATACACCACGGTGGCATTGTTCATGTCATGGCATAAACAGGAAAGGACAATGCAATTTTTTTTTACATTGTTCAGTTCAGTGCAGACTTAAAAAGAGTTGTTCGCTTACAATTAAACGTCTGCTAATATATTTATAATTTTTTCTATTTAATAAAAAAAAAAAAAAAATAATAAATAAATTTCATTTCAAATACATTAAAGAAAATACATACGTATTGACATACCCATCCCTGTTTGCTTAATAGACTTTGAAATTATAGAGGAAAAATTATACATGTTGCAGCACATGTTAACATAGAAAATACCAACAACGTTGTACATTTGACAACTTACAATACCTGCAATAACTTGTGAATTGAAAAAAAAAATATTTTAAAATAAGTATAATAATTTCCGTTTATATTTTTTAGCCACGACTGTTGGATATGCCTTCAAATTGTTGCTATTGTACAGCATGTCGTAGGTTGTCATGTTCCTGTTGTGTACACACCTTATATCCGTGCTGCAATCTTGTTTTGTAAATTTCCTCGTTGTGTAGTCCCTGCTCTCATAGTTCTCCGTCCTTGTAGGTGTCATTGTAGTCATCGCATGTTGTTGTCAATGCTGCTGCAATTATTGTTGTTAAAGTGGTTGTTGTAGTTTTTGTTTTTACAGTTTGTAGCTGTTTGTTGTTGCTGCGGTTGTGTGCTTGTCTACAGCATATCGATGTTTGAAGTGCCATTTCCGGTTGCCGTGCGCGTTGTCTTAGTAACTTGTTGATTTGTTATAATGGGCGGAGGACTACCGCACCAGACAATCTGATAAAAATAAAACAGAATATAAACCAAAGCATTAATAAAACATGAGAAGTCATTAAATTAATTGCGATTGTAAAGCATTTTGTTTTATATAACAGAGTTCACCTGTTCACCTGTGCACCTTTTCATCTGTTAAATTGTTTTTTTTTTTCATTTAAAAATTTTTATTTTAGTCCTTACCTTTCTAAACGCCTTACGAAAGTTGTCGGATAAAAAGGCATATAAAATGGGATTTATGCAGGAGTTTGTGTAGGCCAACACATGAGCAATAATTTGTATAATAACCGTCACATGTGAACTGCCATATAAATTAAAAGCCTTCAACACCAATATGACCTGGTTGCGTGGGTTTGTTATAAGCCATTTGTTGCAGCAGACAGGTATTAAAATTAAGAAATTAAAAATAAATTAATCATTAAATTAATTCTTATACAACTTTATAACAGAAGAGATTAATTTTAAACTCAAATTCGTGTCTGCATTTATTTCTCTTCTAATCCAAATGCCTGAAAGTTGCTTGTGGTTTTCCAACCCACATGAATACAAAATTCAAGGTCTTTTAATAAAAATTTATTACAAATAAAACATGTTTCATATTTTTGGTTGTTGTTCTGTCCTTTAATTTATTGGTATCCTTTGACAGTTGTTGAGCAGAAAATTAAAAATTCTGCAAATGAACCTTTTTTTCTGTATATTCTTTTTCCTTTAGGATTTTGTAAATTTAACAACATAAAGGATCTATTATTAAAGTTAATAGAATTTTTGCAAACAAAAACAAGTTAAAGCTTTTCTATAGCATTCAGGTGATTTATAGAAAAAAAATTATATTTTGTGTTTTAGAAGGGATTCAGTTGTCAGCCATGGACATGCTGTGAAACAAATATGTAAATGAAACATTTTCAAAGACATATTTTTTTTTTCATATTAATCCCCTGGGAAATTTAACTAAATGAAGCCAAAAACAAGACCCGAAAATTGCTAAACAAATGCTTTTCATTTTGTGTTGTTGTTGCAAAGTTTAAACTTAAATTAACAAAACGGAAAACAATATTGTCTTAAAATAGTAAAATTAGGATTTAAATTCATAAATTGTATGCAAACTATAAAAATATTTGTTAAACTCTAAAAGGTCCTTTATGGGACATTTTCAATTGAAAGAATGTTAGAAGAATCATTATAAATGCGTTTCTTTCTTTAAGGAAATTCCTGTTAAGGAAAATAGAAATTTTTTTTTTGGAAAATGTCTGTATATTAAGTTTTTCCAAAAAAATCATTTACAATTTTAAGAATGTTGTTCCAAATTTCAAAACTTCCTCTCAATAAAAAAAAATCCCTCATTGTGAATTTTTTTTCCAATAAAGCCGTTGTTAAGTTTTATTTTTTAAGCTCTTTTCATTTTATTTTAATTTATTATTATTAATATTACGAGAGGTTTTTTTAATTTTTTTTATAATCACTGTCTGAATACAACTTCCTTTACGAGAAATTTATGGGAAATTTCTGTAATAAATTTCTATAGTGTTTGTTTGTTTGTTCGTATTTTATAGACAGTTAAGCCGCTTATCTGATAGGCTCAAAACTTTGTGAAGCTGTTGTCCGAATGGGGGATAATTCCTAGAAACTCGAAAGGACTCTTTAATATGGTGCTTAGGTCGATACTAACGTGCCATCATGGGATAAATAGCAAGGACTTTTGCCATGATGTTTGCTGGTGCAACACGCACAACTCTCACAAAGACGTTACTTACTGTGCTATATCCTTACCGGCTGATCTCATTGTCAAGAAATTGGTCATGAGCTTTGCGATCAGTTTGGAATCGTCCCTATAAACCTAGAGAACGTCACCATATCGATCCTGACCGTCCTTCATGGTGACGTTCTCGAGGTCAATACGGACGAATCGAAATTGGATTTGAGGGTTGGAGGAGGCATCTTTATCGCATGATTTAAATGGGAGACAAAGTTTAAACTGCAGGACTAATGCAAAGTACTGTAGGCTAAGATATCAGCCATAAGTAGGGCGGCGGACTGGTTGAGGCATCATAAGATATAAGGTGAGCATATCGGTAGGTGTAAGAAAAGCAAAGCTGCGTTATATAAACACTGGGGGCATCTGTATGAGATAGCGAGACATTCAAACCTCGACCTAGTCTGGGTGTCCAGGAACAGTCTAGCGTTCAAAATGTCTAGAGCCGGAGCCCGGTTGAGTGATCGGGTTATGGATCAACCGGTAGGTGTCCCGCTCGCATAATGCAGGGGGCTGACTCGGCAGAGAGTATGCGGGATCGCATTGATTAGATGGCCCAATGAGATCACCTGCGAGATCTCGAGGCTGACATGGTACCAATATAGTTGCGGGAGATCTGGTTATCATAAAGAAAACATTTTTTTTTTTGAAGTAAAAATTTCGAAATATTTTTAACACATAAAATCAAAGTTTCATACTATAAACAATTTAAAAAATATCCCTTCATTTATAATTCTTATTGTTCTTTGAAATTAAGTGTCAGTAATTTTAAGCATTTGATTCAAGGTGATTATTCTCAATATCAAATTTTCAATTTACAAAAGTAAATGAAACATTTTAAAAATTAAAAAAAAAATTCGTTGCTACCGAATTCGGAGTACCACTTGATTGGCCAAATCGTTTATTTTATTGATATTTTGGAACATTAAAAAATATTTCCATATATCCTTGTTTATTCCCTTGACAGTTGAATTTTCAGCCCCATTTGTGCAACCTTGTGGACTTCATTAATTTCTTATTTACATTTCATTTGTTTCCTTTTCTTTCTTGGCTAAAAATTTCTACTTCTTCTCTAACGACTGAAAATCAAATAAATTGAGGAAATTTGGCTTAGAAACGTGTTAATTTATAAGAAATTTTTTTGTGTTGACAAAAATATTTAATCAAATTCTTCTTTTGTTATGAACGCAACAATATTTTTTTTCAAATGCAATTGTAAAAATTGCGGTGTTTGATAACGACTGTGAGTTTTTTAAATATTCCTTCTTTACAAGCTTTTCTTCTGGCATAAACACCTTCGATTGACGAGTAAAGAAATTGTTTTTTTTTAATGTCAATCTTGCAAAATATAAAAATAAATTTAATTTATTCTAGTAATAAAAAAATAAATTAATTTGTGAGTGTAACAACATGACAAATGGCATCATTAAAAGTGTTTCGCTAAGAAAATGTTGCACAGGAGCAATAAATAGGGCTGATAATGCGAATTAAGGTTAAAAGTTCAAGTGATATTATTTCCAAGTTGGATGTGTGTAGAAAGAAGCTGGAATTTTGTGGCACAATGCAAACATGAAAAGGCAAGGAAAAACACATTAAATACACAATGTTGCACATAAAACTCAGTTACGAACATGTAAAAAGTGTCATTACATCCAGAAGAAAACACTTTTGATTTCTTCAAGTGAAATGTGGTGAAATGAAGTGAGAAAAAAAGTAATTTCTTTATTTCCAGGAATTCAAGTGTGTTTTTCGATTGTCTACTTTAGAAATGAAAATTAGCTTTTGTTCGAGGTGATAGTATGAGATTTTTGAAAGAATATAAAAGCAGAGGTAAATTTTGTCAATTTTTAAAAGATTTTTGCAAAAAATCAAAAACAATTTCATTGCATTCGATTAAAAACTAAGAAAATCGTTCCTTTTATTTAGGACTTATGCTAAATATATATTTTTGTACAAACTGTGAGTGTCTTTATTATTATAATTTTAGCGTTAAAAAATAAATTAAAAAAACATTTATTGTAAATAGAAAAACAAATTATATTTCGGAGAACACAATACGAATGGTGGACCGAAATTGAACACAAAAGCAGTCCCTAACACAGTAATCTTAAAGAATCATCTGATTTTTGAATAAAATTTCCAGTAAATTAATTTAATTATTATAGTTTTATTCACAATTACAATTTTTATCATTTTAAATTTATTTATTTATTCTTACCGCTGATATTTACATTGAAGGCTAATAAAAATATTCTTACCGACTATAAATTATTTATTATATTGTTTATGTAAATCCTCTAATTTAATATGATTATAACCCTATAATACTCATTTGCTCTTGAAGACTTTTTATATAAAAGCATACGAGGGTGAAACTTACGATAGTCGAAACTATATTCCAGGCAGATCTACTACTACTACTTTAGCAGTTTTTACACAATTTTGTATATTTAACTCTGAAAGTAACTGACCTTCGTAGACTAGTAGATAGTATACTAGACTCGTAATGCGAAGGTGCAAGGTTCGAATCCTGCCGCAGCACTTTGGCAGTTTGTGTCTGATAATTAAATGGAGCGCACAACAAGCCTTCACTGGCTTAAGTGTATGTCGTATGACATGGGCTTATCACACCCATCCAATCAACCTAACCTAACCTACCTAACTTTGAAAGTTGTGCTCAAATTGATTCGATTTACACTGATTTTGCTAAAGCCTTTGACCGCGTTCCACATGATTTGCTACTACTAAAATTGGTTTCCACTCTCAAATGCTTAGATGGCTCCGGCATTATCTCATTAATAGACTTTGCGTAGTCACTATTGATGGTCTATGCTCTGAGGCTCTTATTTCCACTTCCGGTATTCCCCAAGGTAGTGTTTTAGGTCCGTTGCTTTTTAACATTTTTATAAATGATATCTTCTAAATGTCTTCTGTATGCTGATGACTTAAAGATTTTTAAGCCTATTTTTTGTATTCATGATTTTCAGGATTTGCAGGAGGATGTTAGTAGAGTTGTAGTCTGGTCTGAATTAAAAGGCCTTCCATTTAATATCAAAAAATGTAGGCATGTGACTTTCTATAGATGGCGGCATACTTTGAATACTTCTTATCTTATCCGAACAATCCCAGCATACAAATTGTTAATGAGATTCTTGATCCTGGTGTTGTTTTCGATAATAAATTATCACCTAATTTATTCCGAGAGCTTTCTTAAGCGGAATACTATGAAATTTGATTTTTATACTAAAAAAAAAAATTATCTTCTCATCGTTTGTACGATCTTTATTGGAATATGCAGCCTTTATTTGGAGCCCTAATGCTGGGATACACATATATCGCCTGGAAAAAGTTCAAATTAAGTTCCTTAAATTTGTGTTTTCTTCTTTGTATTTTTCTACTCCTTTAACTTCTTATGAGCACAGATATATAGGGATTTCAATGAAATCTCCGCTCTGTTATTCCTTCACGGAATTGTCAATAGTACTATTGACTGTACTGAATTACTTGTTAATATAAAAATATCCATTCCTCAGAGATCTTTTAGGAAATATAACTTTTTCATACTGACTTTCATAGAACTGATTATGCCATTAATGAGCCAATTATTAAATCACTGAAATTATTTAACAGCAATTGTGAATAATTAGATGTTTCGCTGCCGCAATTAAAGAACTTGTTTTTGTTGTACATTTACTTATTTACTTTAGGTCTGTAAGGATTATTATTGTATCCATTGATTTAAATCAATAAACAAATCAATAAATAAATAATAAAATAACTTGGTTAAACTTTCACTAGTGCCACACTGTGTGTTGAAAATTGCAGTATTTTTGGATGTTGCCACAATATTCTTTCTTAATTGTGAATTCGCCTCACTCGTTGTCAGATGAGAATATTAAAATTTGAAATGTTTTTGTATTTGTATATTTCAATCATCATACATACGAGTACTTGTATGTACTCGTAACTTCCTTTTTATGTTTGTTAATTAATATTCAAATATCCGTTTGTCTACTTTCCTGGCCTTTTGTGTAGTTATCATTTTGTATGACCCTCTTTCTGGTCCTGTAATTGTATTACTTGATTTTCAATAATAATTCACTTTTATACTCCAATGCATCCACTTTAGTTGGCTGTTCATGTCATTTGTTCTATTTGTACTTGTATTGATATCATTTTTTCTTACTTTTGTGCTCGTTTTCCAATGTATTCTTTTATATTAAAGAAAAACTGATGGAATAGTAAATTAAAGGCGTCATTTACATTAAGAAGCTTCTAAGCACGTATTATATTTACAAATACGTACATAAGTATGTATGTACCTGAAAAGTACCTTTTAAGAAAGTATGTTTTAAAAAGGTAGCTTTTGGAAAAGTGAATTTTAAAAAAGTCCCTTATGAAAAAAGTGCTTTTTAAGAAAGTACATTTTAAAAAATACATTTAAAAAAGTATGTATATTTAAAAAGAGTTCCTTTTTAAAAAAATACCTTAAAAAAAGTACATTTTAAAAAAGTACATTTTAAAGAAGTATCTATTAAAAAGTACATTTTGTAACTGTACCTTTTAAAAAATTACTTTATAAAAGAGTATCTTGTGAAAAAATGCTGTTTAAAAAAATAGCTTCAAAAAAGTAATTTTAAAAAAGTACCATTAAAGAAAGTATCTTTTAAAAAGGTATCTTTTGAATTTTAAAAAAGTTCCTTATGAAAAAGTGCTTTTTAAAAAAGTGCGTTTAAAAAACCTTTTTTAAAAATGGCTTTTAAAAAAGTAGCATTTAAAAAAATACATTTTAAAAAAGTGACTTAAAAGAATACATTTAAAAAAAGTATATTTTAAAAAAGTGACTTAAAAGAATACATTTAAAAAAGTACACTTTAAAAAAGTACCTTTTGAAGAAGTATCTATTAAAAAGTACATTTTGTAACTGTACCTTTTAAAAAATTACTTTATAAAAGAGTATCTTGTGAAAAAATGCTGTTTAAAAAAATAGCTTCAAAAAAGTAATTTTAAAAAAGTACCATTAAAGAAAGTATCTTTTAAAAAGGTATCTTTTGAATTTTAAAAAAGTTCCTTATGAAAAAGTGCTTTTTAAAAAAGTGCGTTTAAAAAACCTTTTTTAAAAATGGCTTTTAAAAAAGTAGCATTTAAAAAAATACATTTTAAAAAAGTGACTTAAAAGAATACATTTAAAAAAAGTATATTTTAAAAAAGTGACTTAAAAGAATACATTTAAAAAAGTACACTTTAAAAAAGTACCTTTTGAAGAAGTATCTATTAAAAAGTACATTTTGTAACTGTACCTTTTAAAAAATTACTTTATAAAAGAGTATCTTGTGAAAAAATGCTGTTTAAAAAAAATAGCTTCAAAAAAGTAATTTTAAAAAGTACCATTAAAGAAAGTATCTTTTAAAAAGGTATCTTTTGAATTTTAAAAAAGTTCCTTATGAAAAAGTGCTTTTTAAAGAAGTACGTTTAAAAAAACTTTTTGAAAAATGGCTTTTAAAAAAGTAGCATTTTAAAAAAGTACATTTTAAAAAAGTAATTAAAAAAAATACATTTAAAAAAGTACATTTTAAAAAAGTACCTTTTAAGAAAGTATCTTTTAAAAAAGTACATTTTAAAAATTACCTACTAAAAAAGTGCACTTTAAAATATTACCTTTTAAAAAAAGTTCTTTTAAAAAAGTACTTTTTAAAAAAGTTGCTTTTAAAAAAGTGCCTG